>ML213613.1:227259-278910 GCA_004379715.1 Crucibulum laeve | reverse complement strand
TCTAGCTCAACCAACTCATACTGCCTTTTGGATTGATTTGTGTAGAATTGCAATATTCATTCTTTCCCTGAACTTACTTGGGATAGCATGAATAATGACACTTCTGCAATTCTCAAAAGCAACATTTTGCTTGCTTGACAATGGATGGTAATTTGGAGTGTTGTAGACATTCTGGGTGGGCAACACTCAGTAATTTGTGGTAGTTGAGAGGGTAGGTCTGGAAGTGGGGCTGTTGGTTCAGTAGGCTTTGGTGAACCCAGTAAGTGATGAGGAGGCTGAAGAGGATACTGGAAGGTGGGAGAGGCAAGGAGATGAGGGGAGAATTGGTAGGGTCATGTCATGTGCCTTCACAAAGGCTTGTTGACCTATCTTGAATTCAGGCACAGGCATATGACATTTGTTGGCAGGTATTTGGTATCACTTCTGTGCTTCAGCAATCTGTTCTTTCAAGAACTCAGTACTGTACACTCACCCCCCTGGTCCAATCAGACTGCTTGGACTCTGAGCAGAATCCTAGGACTCCAAGCAGACTCCAATTGGACTACTAGGACTCTATTAATAATATATACTTAGTTAATACTTTTCTTATCCAGTCCAAGTGAAGTCCAAGTGAAGTCCAAGTAGTCTGAGTGAAATCTGAGTGAAGTCCAAGTAGTCTGAGTGAAATCTGAGTGAAGTCCGAGTAGTCTGAGTGAAATCTGAGTGAAATTTAAATAATCTGAGTAGAGTACTTGTAAAATTTAAGGTTAGGTGTTACAGATCACTAGTAAGCTTATGTAATCATATTACTAAGCACTGATAGTGACAAAATTTGCATTTTGCTTAAACTTTAGTAGGTATCATATAAAGTTGGCAGACATTACTATTAACTTTGTGTATAACTAATATCTATTAGTATAGTATATTCAATGTTAATATAGATGTATTAGCATAAGTAAAAAATCAGATCAAATTAAATTAAATAAAACAAATACAAACACCTACAAATAAGAGCTGCCATGACTATTGCTATTTATTACAACAGCAATAAAATCACAAGAAAAAAAATAAAGTTATGAAAAAAGATTATGCATACATGTACAAATAAAGAGATTTATTTATATGTATTTGATTTGATTTTAATTCCATTTAATATGCTTGGATTTAATTGAAGAAAGTTGTTAGGTGCAAATATTTGTATATATTTGTTAATATCTCAGATTGTAGAGGATGTTAATAGTAACATGATATTGTTGTTTTCACTGAAATTGGATAAGAATTGCACCTGCAAATTGCAAAATACTGACCAAACCACAAGTCTTCTACATTTGTTGACATTTATTATTAATTACATTGGGACCATTAATATATTGTAATTATGCATTTAATTTTGAAGTGTTATCATTATAGTAAGAAATGATTTTAAATACAGAAGCATTTATTTGTACTTCTTTGTATTGTCTGGCATTATTTAATTTATTCTGATTTCTTTTAATTTAATTTATATGATTTTGTTAGACAGTATTAATACAAGTAGCTTTATTTGTATTAGTTTGGTCTTGTCTGTTCTATTTGGTTGTTTATATTTTTAATGGTATTTTTAATTTATTTCAAATTTCTATGATTATTACTACTAATGTTATAAACACTGTTAGTAATAGTAACTCTTATTTGTATCTGTTTTAATTTGTCTGTGTGTGTTTGAATTTATTTGAATTTTATGAATTTATTTCAAATTTTCATGATGATTATTGCTGATGTTATAAACATTGTCAATAACAGCAGCTCTTATTTGTTCATGTTTTGAATTGTTTTGACTTGTCTGATTTTATTTTATTTTTCTTATTTTTTAAAAAGTCCTGAAAAATACCTCTTCAATGCTACTAAAATTATGAATACAGTGTCAAGAGATCCCTTATATTTATATTAATAAGCAGTTTGAGTGGCCAGTCCAATGGTCCAATTGGACTCCCATTGGACTGAGTCCAAGCAGAGTCTGAAAGTCCAAAAGTCTGAGCTGTGGTCCAAGTACAGTCCAATTGGATTTTGCTTGGACTTCATTTCATTTTACTTTTATAGTACTTCATAATATTTTTCAGTCCAATTGGAGTCCAAGGATTGTACAAGGATTTTCCTTGAAGTCTGAGTGGAGTCCAATCAGATGAGAGGGCTTAGTGATAAGTACTTCAAGAATTGATGTAGTTCATTGAGATCAGTGACAAACTCCTTAGCATGAGCAGAAGCAAGGTTGCATTTGGGGTAAATAGTGATGTTTGGGTGGTATCCTTTATTAGCAAAGAAGGGTGAGACTCTGGTAGTTGCACTGGGCACATTGTTATAAGCAAACTCTGTGAGTGGAAGGAGGTTGGACCAGTTGTCTTGTTGATAAGTACAATAGGTCCTTAGATATTGCTCTAGAGTCTGATTAGTACATTCAGTTTGACCACCACCTTCCAGATGATAGCCAGAGGTGAAGTGGAGAGTCATATCAAGAGCTTTGCCAAGGGAGCAGAAGAAGTGGAACCTCAGTTGGAAGTAATGTGAGAAGGAACTCCATGCTTGGAGAAGACATGAATAACAAATAGTTGGGTGAGTTGGGCAGAAGTAATTGTATTGTGTGTTGGAGTGAAAATGGATTGCTTGGATAGCCAGTCAACAACTACCAATATAGAATCAAAACCAGATGAAACAGGGAGTTTCTCAATGAAATCTATAGAGATTGAATTCCAAGGATGTTCTGGTATCAGAAGCTGTTTGAGTGTACCATAGGGCTTGTGTTGTTGGGGTTTAGATCTCATGCAGGTAGTACAAGACTTGCAATACTGCTTGACAAAGTCTTGAAGGCCAGGCCAAGTGTATTCATGACAGATGAGCTCAATAGTCTTGTTCTGTCCTATGTGTCCAGAGAGAATGTTATCATGTTTGATCTGTAAGATGCAGAGGCAGAGGTCATTGATATCTGGAACATAAATGTGGTTGTCAAGGAGTAAGAGTCCACTGTTGGAATGAGACCATCACAGATGGGAACCTATATCTGTGGAATGAGCAGTTGCAATTGGATCAGAAGGAAGTGTTGCGCATATATCCTTGTGGATTTGATCAATGTCCATAATGATAGCACCTTGTAAGACAGGGGTGATAAGGGTAGATGCTCTAAGGGACAATGTCAGTTGTTCCTGTGAAAAGACAGGTCAGAAGTTGTGTGGATTGACACTGGCATAGTCACTGTTCCCCCCTTTAGGGTAGACATCCCATTGTTTAGTTAAAGCATCAGGCTTTATACCCAATTTGCCCAGATGGAAGTGGATGATGAAGTTGAACTGAGAAAGATATTTCAACCACTGAGCTTGGCAGCAGGTAAGGATCTTGGTGGTAGCAAAGTACTCAAGGTTCTTGTGGTTAGTCACCACATCAATAGCTGAACCAGAACCTTCAAGGTAGTGTTGCCAGACTTTGAAGGCTTCAAAGATAGCCAAGAGTTCCTTATCATGAGTGTTATAGTTTAATTCCAGGGTGGTAAAGGTGCAGGAGTGGAAAGTGATCAGATGAAATTCTCCATTGGAGGTTATAATGGACAGGATAGCAGCAAGAGCATAGTTGGAAGCATCAGGCTCAACAATAAGTTGAGCATCAGGAATCCAATGGGTAAGGGTAGGTGCTGTAGTAAATGCTTTCTTGAGAGCATTGAATGCATCCTTACAAGCATTGTTAAACTTCCAAGATGCACCCTTGCAGGTGAGATGGGTGAGTGGAACAACAATGTTGGAATAATTATATATAAAACATCAGTAGAAGTTGGCAAAGCCCAGGAAGGACTGAATGTCCTTCACCTTGCATGGTTCTGGCCAATCCTGGATGATGTTGACTTTGTCCTTTGACATTGTCAAGCCTTCAGGAGAGAGGGTGTAGCTGAGATATTCCACAGAGTCAGTGTGGAACTCACATTTTTCTGTGCAGGTGTAGAGGCCATGTTGTTGGAGGCATTTCAATACTTTCTTGATGTGTTTGTGATGAAGTTCCATATTGTCCAAGCATATTAGAATATTGTCAAGATAGACAATGACATAACATCTAACAGATCACTGAAGATGTCATTCATGAAACATTGGAAGGCCACAGGAGTGTTGGTGAGGCTGAATGGCATAACAAGCCACTCAAACAGACCATAGCAAGTGCAGAAGGTGGTCTTCCATTCATCTCCTTCTGCTATGTGGATGAGATGGTAAGCATGTCAGAGGTCAATCTTGGTATAGACTTGAGCTTTGTGAGGGGTGTCCAAAAGGTCGGAAATGAGCAGAAGCAGATAGCAATCTTTCTTTGAGATCTTGTTAAGACCTCTGTAATCAACACAAAGTTGGAGAGCCATCCTTCTTTCAGACAAAGAGGATAGGGGCACTGTGAGGAGAGTGAGAGGGGTGAATAAACCCAATGGAGAGATGTTTGTCAATAAACTCATGTAGAGCAACAAGTTCAAACTGCAAAAGAGAATAAATTGGACCAATCAGAGGGGATGTACCATCCTCCATATTGATCTTCAGGTCATAGGGGCAATGAGGGGCTAGACTATCAGCTTTTGCTTTAGAAAATACATCTGCAAATTCATGGTATTCCAGAGGGATAGTGGAGAGGTTGGGAGTGGGATTGATGGAAGCAGCAAAAGCAGTGGTACCAGGTGCAGTAACATGAATGCAAAAGGCCTGTGCATCAGGAAGTCTGCTACTCTCATAAATGCAGCAGCATTAATGATAGATATGCTAGGCATCAGAGGGACTGGAGGCAAAGACAGAGGGTCAGATGAAGAAGGTTGTGCCAAGGCTTTAGCAGCCAAGGCAGAAGACATCATAGTTGGAGCTGGATTGTCTAGCAAATGTGGCCAGAAAGTTATACTGCCCAATATCCAGTCAATCAACAGATTGTAGCAGGTGAGCCAGTTGTATCCAAGGATCACAGAGCAAGAGGAGTCCAGGTTTGTCACAAAGAATGTAATGGTCATAGATTTGCCAGTCAGAAATTGGATTGGAAGATCAATAGATTCTGTTGCATAGACCTTAGTAGTACTGTCAAAAAGTTTAATCACCACAGGAGGAATAGAATTTGTTGATAAGCCATGTTGATGTACAAAAGTTTATCTGCAAAGCAATGAGAAGAGCTGCAATCCAGCAAGACCCTGATAGAAAGAAGAGAGTTGGAAAGGAGTGGAGATTTCAAAATAATATATAAAGAGTTTGGATCAGAAAGAGTGGACACATTGAGTTTTACCCCATATATGCACAGTTGAGCTCAACACAATCCTCAGCCCATGTAGAGTACTGAGGATTGCTCTCTATTTTTCTGAGTCCTTAGACTTGGAAGCAGTAGAGCCCTCAGCCTTGGCAGCATGAGCCTTGGCCTTGGTGGCAGAGGAGGTCAACTTCAGGCAGTCCTTAGCTACATGTCCAGAACCTCCACAAAACATGCAGAGATTATTGTTAAAGTGTTGCTGGTGCTCTTGGGGGGTGAGCTTCCCATCTTTGCCTAATTTGTTAGCAATGGGGTTGGGCTTCTTGTTGTTATTATTAGAAAAAGAGCCAGTCAACATGTTGGAAGAGCTAGATGAGCTGGTGGAAGCTTTCAAGCTTCTGCTCTGGGTGGAGTTTTGACCAGCTTTCTTCTGATTGGGCTTCAGGGTGGACCTGGGCTTCTCAGAAGAGGAGTCTTTGTCAGAACAGCCCTTAGACTTGTGTGCAATCTCAGCACATCATTCCCAATAATGCTGATTGATGTTTTGTGCCATGGTGTGCATGTCAGCAAACTTGACAGGTTTACCACCACAGGAAACCTCATCTTTGATGCATGCTGGAAGGCTGCAGTAGAATGTGTGGCAGAGGCACAGTCATTATAATCAATAAAGCCTTTGAGTTTGTTGAATGCAATGTTGTATTTGATAATCTGTTGATTATCAGCCATCCAGAGGTTTTCCATTTCAGTCTTGGCATCAGTGACAGGGTCAGGGGGGCCAAAGTTACTATGGAGGATGCCCAGGAAGACACTGTAGTCATTCATCCAAGGCATGTCTGTGTCACTTTCCAGGTCTGGCTGGAACCATTCCAGTGCAGGACCTTTCAAGTAGGAGAGTGTGAAGTTGACCTTAGATTTGTCTTGCTGGTAAGTGTGAGCCTTGTTCCAGAAGTATAGCCAATTTTGGAGAATGAATTGCCAAAGCTTTTTAGGCTCCATGCCATCAAAGTGTCAGGCTCTTGGACTTTAGCTTTGCCTTTGTCTGAAGAGTGCTTCTTCATGGCTTGTGCAAAAACACAAAGTATGTGAGTGAGATTGGTGGAGTTGTTGATGTCAGATTTGGAGCTGTCAGAAGGGTCATTGCCACCATCATTGCTATTGTCACCATCACCATTGTCACCATCACCATTGTTGCCATAATCATTGTAATCATTGTGATCTGGGGGACTATTGGGTGGTGGGGCATAGCCATCATTGTTGTCATTGTCATCATCATCACCTCCATCACCATCACCATCTGGGGGCAGTGCTGGGGTGTGGGTGGTGGAAGGACTAAGCAAAGTGGTTGGAGGGACTTCTGATGGCAGAGGGATGAGAGTACTAAGGTGGGATGAATTGGATTGAGGTATAGGAGTAGACAAAGTATGTTGAGTTGCTGGGACAGGTGCCAGAGCAGGAACCAGGGTTTGACCCATCTTGGAGTTCTTGGTTTTGTGTAGTGTACCAGTGAAAACTGTGGTAGTAGACATGAGGAATAGATTTGAAGTATGAGTTCAAATATACTGTCAAATTGCAAAAATGTTGGAAAGTAGCAGAGGGATATTGGAGGAGGGCAGAAGATAAATCATACAGATGTTGGCTTCAGCTTATGTGCTGCACCAAGTACTTATCACTAAGCTCCCTTGTCTGATTGGACTCTGCTCAGACTCCAAGTCCTCATACAATCCTTGGACTCCAATCAGACTGAAAAACATTTTAAAGTATTATAAATGTAAAATGAAGTAAAGTCCAAGCAAAATCCAATTGAACTGTACTTGGACCACAGCTTGGACACTTGGACTTTTGGACTCCAATTGGACCATCAGACTGGCCACTTGGACTGCTTATTAATATAAATATAAGGGGTCTTTTGACACTGTATTCATAATTTTAGTAGCACTGAAGAGGTATTTTTCAGGACTTTAAAAAAATAAGAAAAATAAAATAAAACCAGACAAGTCAAAACAATTCAAAATGTAAACAAATAAGAGCTGCTCTTATTAACACTGTTCATAACACCAGCAATAATGATCATAAAAATTTGAAATAAATTCATAAAAATCAAGAAAATTCAAATACACACAGACAGATCAAAACAGATACAAATAAGAGTTATAATTACTAACAGTGTGTATAACATTAGTGGTAATAATCATAGAAATTTGAAATAAATTGGTAAAAATATCATTAAAAATATGAGCAACCAAATAGAACAGACAAGACCAAACTAATAGAAATAAGGCTACTTGTGCTAATACTGTCTAATAAAATCATAAAAAATTAGAATAAATTAAAAGAAATCAAGATAAATCAGATAGTGCTAGACAATACAAACAAGTGCCAATAAATGCTTCTGTATTTAAAATTATTTATTACAATAATCATAATGCTTCAAAATTGGATGTATAATTACAATATATTAATGGTCCCAATGCTATTAATAATAGATGTCAACAAATGTAAAAGACTTGTGATTTGGTCAGTATTTTGTGATTTGCAGGTGCAATTCTTATCCAATTTTAGTGAAAAAAACATTGTCATGTTACTATTAATAGCCTCTACAATTTCAGACATTAACAAATATATACAAATATTTGCACTTAATAACTTTATTCAATCAAATCCAAGCATACTAAATAGGATTCAATCAAATCAAATAGATATAAATAAATTTCTTTATTTGTACATATTTGGATAATCTTTTTTCATAACTTTATCTTATTCTTTTGATTTTAACACTGTTCTAATAAATAGGATTAGTCACAGCAGCTATTATTTGTAGATGTTTGTATTTGTATTGTATTGTTTAATTTGATCTCATTTTTCCCAATTTATTGCAGACCTGAACCTTAGTATACTTATGCTAATACATCCATATTAACACTGAGTATACTATATTAATAGACTTTAATTATATAAGAAGTCAATAGTAACATCTGCCAACTTTATATGATATCTAACTAATATTAAAGTTCAAGTAAATGGAAGTTTTGTCACTATCAGTGCTTAGTTTTCACTCAGACTACTCAGACTTCATTCGGACTTCACTCGGACTGGATAAGAGATGTAATAACCAAGTATATATTATTAATAGAGTCCTAGTAGTCCAATTGGAGTCTGCTTGGAGTCCTAGGATTCTGCTCGGAGTCTGAGCAGTCTGATCAGACCAGGGAGGTGAGTGTAAAGACTGGCTGCACCCTTTGCAATCTATTTGGTGTCCTAATATTTGTGAGAAGTTGGAATTGGGTTGGAGAGTCAGAGTTGTTACCAGACATAAGTCTTAATAATGAGGGTGAGATAGATAGCAGAGTGGTTTTAACTTTAATATTTGAACTGAAGAGTGGAGGATACAAGCAGAAGGTATTTATACTATGGAAGATAACTAGGGATGAACAAGAGATGGAATGGTAGTATGATGTAAAGAGGCTGTGATGATAGAAACTAAGTAAATGGTTATAGTGGAATGAGTGAAATGGAAAGTCAGAAGGGGTGAAGTGGAAAAGGCTACACAAACTAAATCAATTGTAAGAGAACTATGGTGATGAAACATATATACAAATAAGGAAGGATGAAGATCATGAATGGAAGGTAGAACAGAAGGAGAGTCAGAAGGATGGAAGGTGAGCACAAAGTTCCCAGATGCAACACATATGGATGAATAAGTAAGAATGGAGTGGCAGGGCAGTAGTCTGTTGTATGAATGAATATGTAGGGATGAGGAGGAGGGAGCTGATGTGTTCAGGATGTGTATGTCATTGCATGAGTCTGGACAGAGGTCACAAGGGCCAGGCTTATGTGAGGCTGAGGAAAGAGCTATACTACATGGGCCTTATATACTACCAGCCATGTTTAGAATATTCTACTTGGGCACACAAAAAATAACCAGAAACATGTAATCAGCTCAGTACTTTACACTCCCCCATGTCATGAATTGTCTATTTTGATTATTCTTTTATTTTATTTTCTAATTATGAGAACAGTTTCTATAATTTTGACAACAAAGACAAACAACCAGCTCATGTCCACAACATGAGAACTAACAACAACTACTATACATACTAAGAAGCCATGCACATAAGGTGCAACTAAAGCTTGTTTAAAGAATGATGGAAACAGGTGTAAGAAATGTGTCTACTGTGGCTGCATTGTTGACCTAGACACTAGCTGTAGATAGGATATAATGCTAAATAAATCCTATAGAACCTATATGCCTAGAAAACAAAAGAATAAATTGTGAGCAGCCTCACTTTGTTCCTAACAACCTGCAGTTTGAATGTGCTAAGAAAGCAACAAACTATTGAGGGAAATGACTGGGAAATGGCACAATGGGGACTGGAGGACAAAGGCTGATGAGCTGATTGACTGATAGGCTGACAGATGAAGCAGCAAGTGCACAATGGGTATGACAGAGACAATAGACAAGGAGAGGACTGCTAAAGAAACACTAAAATAGTCACTAGATTGAAACTAAAATAGCTTGACAATGAGAGCACATAAAAATACAAAACAAAGTCAGGGGGAAAGGCAGGAAGGTATTATAGATGATGCAAAAAGACCAAAGTTTTTTGAAGTTGTATCAATGAAAGTGTCACAATTTAGCAAAGAAGACAATTTGCAAACACCTGAGTCCCAAAGATCTTGAATTTATTCTGTAAAATCAAAGTAGTTGACTAGAGTATATAGTGAAAGCAATTGAGTACAGAAGGGGAGAAGGAAGGGATTTTGAACTACTGAAAAATGAAACTAAGCCTATGTTTTTAAGTAAATATCTGAGTTGTCAACAGAAAGCAGTGTAGTAGAAATAAAATGTACAAAAATGCAGTAAATGATCATTTGAGCGGCTGTAGACACCAGACTTGCTCATGGGACTTGATGTATCTATGGGGAATGCAGGGAATACCTGCTGAGCTCAGGATTGCATGGATCCTATCTCAAATAAGTCCATAGATGAATAAAATGCAAAAAATACTAATCAAATCAAAGAAAATAGCCTATCCAGCAATTGAATCCATTGTTCCAAGCTCAAATAATATTTCAGAATCATTTTGAAGGTTCCTGATGTGTTCCAAACCATCTCAGACAATCCCCAGTCAAATATAGACATGCTGAACTCAATTTAGCAGTGTCAGGACCAGATTTCTGAGTACAGAGCCAGTTGAGGCTTGTCAGCATACTATGGCATGTGTTACAAGCATGTAATTAATAAAAGATCAAAATGAAATAAGTACTACTATTGTGTGTTATCCTCATGTTGATACATGAGCTTGGTTGTTTGTCTTTGTTGTTGAAATTATAGAACTACTCTGGATAATTAGAAAAGAAAAGAAAAGAATAAATAAAATAGCAGTTCATGACATTACCCCCCTCTAGAAATCACATCCTCATGATTAGACTTCTTCCTCTGCTGCTACTTCTCCCATTCTTCACAGATATATTGATCCTGTCTCTCATTGTTTGAAACTTGGTGATCAAGGTAGAGGGTGTAGCAATATATTGGGAGGAGTGTGGAAAACTGTTAGACCCAGTCCAAAACCTGTATTTAGAGTTAGTAGAATAGGAATATGATTATTGAATCTGTTCCAAGGCCACTGGGAAAAAATTGAATGCACAGTAAGTTGCCAAGGGTAGCATAGTGCATTGATATGGCATGAAGATGATCTGGGAGTGAAGCATCAAGTCTGATAGCTGGAGCAGAGGCTCAATGGCTATAAGCAAGTTACTGAGAGGGAGATTGTAGGTATATTGATTTGGAATGAAAGATTTAGCTGAAGTGAGGCTCAACAGCTAGGAAAGGATTTGGGAAAGTATGGATTGATATGAGACTTGTAGATGATAGAGGTCTGACTAATATAGATAAGAGATAAAGATATGATTGGGAGGATTGAATCAAGTATGTATGGTGCTAACAGTCTAAACACCACTACATTTGTATATCCTAAAGCTCAGGGTCAAGGAATAGTTGGATCTCTTATTCCTCTTGTCAAAATGCTCTAAATAACAAGCCAAAGCAAATGTCCAGAGCATTTTTTATATGAGTCAAAATTAACAAAGTTATAAAATTGAGCCAACCCAAATTTCACTGGTTACCATATATGGTATATTATGTAATAGTCTAATCTACAGTGGCCTGGGAAAAGATTTCTGATGTGCATTTTTCAACACATTTGTGTGGTATGATGCATACAACATGTTGGCATGTGGTTCAATCACATTATACCAGTAACAAAAGTTGTTCTAATGTATCTCTAGAGTATATGTATAGAAAATTGGAAAGAAATTCAAAGTACTCACTAAGATATCTTAATATCTCTAAAGTAGGCTTTTTTCATGAAATGAGGATGAAATTGCTTGATGTACCAAGCACCAAGGAATTTTTTCATCCATTTTAAAAGGCATACAATCCTTTTAGATAATTGATATAACATTGTGAGAGTTTATGATGACTTTTTTGAGGGAATAGAATGCTCAAAATAAGCTATGCATAATGCACCTATTCAAAGATTAAATATCAAATCATCTCAGGTGCATTCATCAACCTGAGCACCTTCAGCTCCCAAAATTCTCTCAACCAGAGCTCTACATATACTCAACCTGGTGAGCTTGTGACACTGTGTATACTAATTTTTGGTGGTGCACCACTCAATTTATGTATACTTAATCCATGTATACCTTAGATGGATTCTTCCTTTTTTGGAATGATCCATGTATACTCCTTGGAAGTCCACTCATCTAAAGTCCATGTATAATCCACCTTATGCTACATAGACTCCTTGTATGGTAATTTATTTAATGTATGGCAATATATTTAATGTACAATAATATATTTAATGTATGAAGCAATAATGTTTTAATTGATTTGAATTCTTAATACTATTAATACAATGTTTGTTGAATGTTCTAAAATGGTAATAGATCACATGTTTTATTTTGTGTATGGTGTCATTGTTTGCTCCTGCTTTTGCTGCCATCATTCCTCCTGTTTGCTGTCACCACTGTCCTTCTCTACCATACCCCATACCCATCATCACCACCCTCAATGACTGTCAACAACAATATCAACCACCCACAACATTAAGCAGGAGATGTAAGGGGGCACCAGAAGACCTGTGTAGGGGGGACCCACTAGATACATGAACTGCCAGCACCACCAACAGTTACAGCATAGCATTGACATGCCCCACCCACCCATAGAATGTACCATTGACATGGCCTGCCTACCTGCATTTCAGCAGTGTAACATTGATGTACCAGCTTGCCCATCACCACCATCAATGTAGGTTGCTCAACCCACCCCCACTCTCATGTTCATCAACATAGGCCACTCAACCCACCCCCACTCTCACATTCATCAATGTAGGCCACTCAACCCACCCCTGATCTCATGTTCATCAATGTAGGCTGCTCAACCCACCCACCTGCTCTCATTTTCATTAATGTAGGCCACTCAACCCCACCTGCTTTCATTTTCATCAACATAGGCTGCTTGACCCATCCCACTTGCTCTCATGTTTGTCAATGTTGGATGCTCAACCCCACCCCACTGCTCTCATTTTCATCAGCATAGGCCACTCAACCCACCCCATCCACTCTCACAATCATCAACATAGGCTGCACAACCTGCCCAGCCTGCTCTCACTACTCAACCCCACCCCACTGCTCTCATTTTCATCAGCATAGGCCACTTGACCTACCCCACCCACTCTCACAATCATCAATATAGGTGCACAACCCATCCAGCCCACTCTCATGTTCATCATTGTAGGCCACTCAACCCACCCACCCACTCTCATTTTCATTAACATAGGCCACTTGACCACACCCACTCTCATGTTCATCATTGTAGGCCACTCAACCCACCCACCCACTCTCATTTTCATTAACGTAGGCCACTTGACCACACCCACTCTCATTTTCAGCCACGTAGGCTGCTTAACCCACCCCACCACTCTCATTTTCATCAGTGTAGGCCACTCAACCCACCCCACACACTGTCATGACCATCAATGTAGGCTGCACAACCCACCCAGCCCACTCTCACATTCATCATTGTAGGCTGCTCAACCCACCCACCCACTCTCATTTTCATCAATGCAGGCCACTCAACCCATCCCACCCACTCTCACATTTGTCAACATAGGCTGTTCAACCCATCCCACTCACTCTCATGTTTGTCAACATAGGCACTCAATCCACCTCACCTGCTTTCATTTTCATCCACATAGGCTGCTCAACCCACCCCACCACTCTCATTTTCATTGGTGTTGGCTGCTCAACCCACCCCACTGGCTCTCATTTTCATCCATGTAGGCTGCTCAACCCACCCCACCACTCTCATTTTCATCAGCATAGGCTGCACAACCCACCCAGCCTGCTTTCATAATTATCAATGCAGGCCACACAACCCACCCAGCCTGCTTTCACATGCATCAACTTAGGTGGTGCCAACTGCTTAGCCCACTCTCACATGCATTAACATAGCCCACCCAACCTACCATCTCTTATGTGCATCAATTCTGCAGGATTGATGTCACCTGTTCTTGCCTGTAGCTAGTATTGACATAATCTTAATTATAGTATATAAATAGTATCTATTTGATTGGTTGTTGAGTATTTTAGATCAATAGTATTTATTTATAGTTGAGAAATGATATGAGATCAATGGAAGTGTTAATTTCAGAGAAATACTGACAGGCATGTGTGAAAAAGTTGGATAGCATGGTGCTATTATCTTTATAGTTTGTAATTTGAAATTTCTTTCTTCCTTTAGGTGTCACATTCCAGAACTTCAAGCTCACCTTCTGTCATTCCAACTTCCTTCTGACACTCCTTCCGTTCTATCTTCTGTTCATCATCTTTGACCTTCCTTATTTGTAAATACATTTCATCACCATAGTCCCCTTACAATTGATTTTAGTTACATAGCCTTTACACAGCATTCCTTCTGACTTACCATTTCACTCATTCCACTACTACCATTTACTTAGTTTCTACAATACTATCATCACAGCCTCTTTCATCAGACTACCATTCTGTCTCTACTTCATCCCTAGTTATCTTCCATAGTATAAATACCTTCCACTTGTATCCTCTGCTCCTCAGTTCAAATATTAAAGTTAAAATTACTCTACTCTGTTATCTGTCTTGCCCTTGTTATTAGGACTTACATCTGATAAACAACTCTGACCCTCTGACCTACTTCCAACTTCTTGTTCCGACATCTCACAAATACTAGGATACTAACAGATTGTGAAGGGCACAGCACATAAGCTGAAGCCAATGTCCGTATGATTCAACCTCCGCCTCCTTCTGTAAACCTTCCACTATCTTCTGACTATTTTGCTACTTGACATTAGGCCCCAACCTCTGTTACAATCTTCACCCCCAAAACTTCAAACTTTACTTTCATACTTTCACTTTGTTTTTTCATTATTCAATATGCCAACCACCAGAGCTCAAGAAAATCTCAACAATGCTGTTACCATTCCCAACTCCAGTACTGCCCCAGCACCTGTAATTCCATCTAAAACAACTAAAAAAACCAAGTATATTATGTTTAATTATATTAAATTCTCAATATTAATTAGAAAAACTCAGAAAAACATTAGTTCAATGTCTTAACAAAGATTTAGCAGTTGAAGCTGCTGATCCACCTTTGAAGCTGACTCAGTATTTAATTTCTATACTTTAAAGTTTATTTCTCATTTTATATTATATTTAGTACTAAGCAGATCTTAGAAGATAGTGGAATTTCTGTAGCTCCTCCTCAGAGAGATCAATCAGCTACAGCCACTATTCCTCCTCCACCTGCTTGCCAGATCTCTGGCCATGTTCACTGATCTGATATTGCTCAGATATCTACTAAATCAGCTGAGATTATTTCTACTGATGATATTGTGTTAGACCCGGTCCAAAACCTGTATTTAGCATAGATAGAATATGTATATGGTTACTGAATCCATTTTGAGGGCCACTGGGTGAGAATTGAATGCGCAGCAAGTTGCTGAGGTTAGCATAATGCTTTGCAGGCACAGAGGTTGATTCTAAAATGAGAGTGTTGGGTTTGATAGTTGGAGCAGAGGCTCAATGGCTATGAGTGAGTTACTGGGAGTGAGATTGTAGATGGATCAATTGGGAACAAGGGATTTGGCTGGAGCAAGGCTCAACAGCTAAGGGATGACTTGAGACAGTATGGATTGATATGAGACTGGAAGACAAGAGATATCCAAGCCAATATAGATGGTATGAGACAGATATAATTGGGGATGATCAAATCCAGTATGTAGAAGATACTGAGATAAGATATATGATATTTGACCAAAGATCAAAAGAGAAAATATAAGCATAGCTAGCATCTATGGATGTATGAGGGTTTTATAGTGCTATGGCTAGTTACTATCTATGATTCAGAATGGAAAGAAGGTGGATCATCAGTAGTTAAGTGGAGCAAATTGTATGATGCATGTAAGTAAAATCATATGGTACATGTAGAGATAAAAGGTGCAAGCAATGAGTGGACACTTGCTGGCTGTGCATGTGTCAGCAACTTATGTGGGTCAATTCTAAGGTCATGTGTAATATCCTTGGCTAGGATGAGGAGTGCAGTTGCATTTAGAAACATGTTGGCAGTCATGGTAAGTGAGGGTTGTAGTGTACAGATGATAACAGGGAGTACTATGGGTGGTCTGCATGGACGACACCTGGTAAGTTGTGGTAGTTGAGAGGGTTGGTCTGGAGATGGGGTTATTGGCCTGGGAGGCTTCAGTGAGCCTGGTAAGTGCTGAGGAGGCTCAATGAGTTGCCAGAAGATCAGAAAGGCAAGGGGACAAGGGGAGAGTTGGTAGGGTCATGTCATATTGTATCTCCTGTGGAATCCTCTTCTGAGTTACCACCTTCTGCAAAATCTCCTTCTGTGTTACTATCTCCTGAAATCACTGTTGGTCACTCTAATTCTGATTCTGGCTCTGATCTTGCATCTCCTGAAGAAACTCCTTCTGAGTTACCATCTCCTGAAATTATTGCAAATCACTCTGCCTTTGGTTCTGAGTCAGGTTCTGAATTTGATAGTAATGCTGGCTCTATTTATTCAGATGAAAGTGAAAATATGGTTACACCTCATAAAGTTGTAGATGGAAAAAGTTCAAGATCTAATAGCTCTATCAGTCCATAAGCTAGCTGTCATGCTAAATCTGGACAGCTTTCAGTAGCTCATAGCAGTGCTACATCAGAAAGTGTCACCTGTGAACCTAGTCCTGCTAGTCTACAGTCTGATCCACCAGTCATAGAAGATGAATTGCAAGGTTCTTCAAAGGTTACTGGTGGATTTTCTTGTGGACATACTGTATTGTATAATATGGCTGATAAAGGTAAGTTTGCATTTTTTAAACATATATTTTTGTAAAATTGATTTTATATTCTAGATAATGAGATGGAAATTGATTTTGCCACTCCTCAGCCAATTCATGGTAAAGTTTTACTTTATCTTCATTGTAGTCCAGATGCAAGTCCACATACATCAATGCATCAAGATATTCAGAGTAAACTGGGTCCTATATTGGAAAAGTTGTCTGGACACTACTCTCCACTTGCAAGTAAGCTTTTATATTATATAACATTGTTTGTCCCTTTTTAATACTTTCATTAGAAAGCAATCCATATATCTTTGTTAATAAAGATAATATCTGGTCTGTTAAAGGCTGGTATGCTAAGGCCATTATAGAAAATGAAAACATAGATTGGATAGCTTCTTCAAGTGGCCAGCTCACTTTACCTATTCTTGTGGTATATATTTTTATATTTAAAATTATAATATACTGATTAATTATTTATATAGGAGGGAATTAATTTCAATCAATCACAGGCTATTAGTTTTGATGCTCTTTCACTTGCTTCCTCTCACTCTGATTCCCATTCTGCCTCTGCCTCTGTCTCTGGATCTGTTTATGCTTCTGCTTCTGCCTCTGCCTCTACTTCAGCTCCTGAATATCCTTTTGCTACAAACTCTGTTCAATATCTCATTGCTACCACTCTAAATATCCCATTCAATCTTACTGACCACCAGAGAGGGGATATCCAGAAGTCTTATACAAAATATCTTGCTATTGAAGATACTAGGAGCCATCTTAAACAACTTAAAGATGATGGACTATGGACTGCAAAGCTGCCAGTAAATGATGATATTCATGAGATCTTCATATCTCATGCAGGCTATTTCAAATATTATCATAAAGCCTTTCCTTCAGTTCTCAAGTATCCTTAGCTTGAAAAATGGCTGAAAGGAGATCCTACTGCTAAATCCACACTTGAAGTCTGGGGACCATACAAGCCTAGTTTTGGAAACATTCCTATTGTTGTTAAGGAGTATCTTGCTGAGATTGCTGAGGAGAAAAGGGTACAGGATAAGGAAAAAGAGAAGGAGAAAAAGAAACCTACTAAGCACTCAAAGAAGAACTTGATGTAAGTAGAAACATAATTTGTATAATCAACTATGCATATGAATACTATATGCTGATATTTCTTTTAAAATATATATAGTGAGCTGTGGAACTGGTTTTTAATGTGCACAATAATCTTGCTAATAGCTGGTTTGCTTCCTACAGCTTATGCTGCTCCATCAACAGACTCCTTTCCAGATATAACATTTCAAGCATTTTCAAAGTTTATTGAAAATAATTTTAGTTCCAAAATATCACTAGCAACTGTTCTTATGCTCCTCTTTACACTTACAAGCAATCCTGATCTTCTTAACTTGCATGCTCATCAACAAAATGCTTGTTTATCCTCTGAACAGAATCATTTAATAACCTCATGGATGAATACTCTTGTTCAAGCTATTTGAGGATGGCTTCATGATGATATTAAGCATCTTTTTAAAAAGTCTGAGAATAGAAAATCTCTCAACAATAATTGCTTAACAGGTGCACTTTCTCTTAAGCTGGATGGCTTATCAAAAATACTATCTCTTTATGGTTATAATTCTAATGGAACCTTTCAAAGGCAGCTTCAAGATATATCAGATACACAAATTCAACCTGTACTGCTTATTTTTCCACAAACAACAGAGTGTGAAACTATTGAATGCTCTGGATGTTCTTTACTTCAGAATACATCTGATTCTGATCTTGCTCATGTTACTCTCATCAAAGGAACTTGTCACTACTCCAATGTTCCAGTTCTTCATGGACATTGTTCTTCTTGTGATACAATATATTATGCTGATCATGAAAGCTCTCAATCTTTATCATATGAACATAGTAAAATTCACAATCAACTATATCTTAATTCAGCAAAATTGTCACATCCTGGAACTTCAAGCTCACCTTCCATCCTTCCAACTTCCTTCTGACACTCCTTCTGTTCTATCTTCCATTTGTCATCTTCAACCTTCCTTATTTGTACATATGTTTCATCACCATAGTTCTCTTACAATTAATTTTAGTTTTGCATAGCTTTTTCTTACATCACCTCATCCAACTTCTGTTGTACTCATTTCATTACAACCATTTATTAGTTTCTATGATACTATCATCATAGCCTCAGTACATCATACTACCATTCTGTCTGTAGTCCATCCCTAGTTATCTTCCATAGTATAAATACCTTCTGCTTGTATCCTCCGCTCCTCAGTTTGAATATTAAAGTTAAAACACTCTACTCTGTTATCTACTTCACTCTCATTATTAAGACTTAGTCTGATAACAACTCTGACTCTCTGAGTTGTCTCTGACATCTTGTTCCAACTCCTTGCAAATACTATGACACCGAATAGATTGTGAAGGGCACAGCACATAAGCTGAAGCCAACATCCATACAATCTACCTTCCGCCTCATCTGATATTCCCTCTGCTATCTTCCAACTTTTTGCTATTTGACAAAAATATCTAAAGGCAGGATGGAATATCTGGGTTGACTGCAGCTTTTCACAGGCAGTTGTTAATGGAGTCTACAGCTTTCATGCATCTGCTTCTACATTTGCAGAGTTCTGGAATAATAGCTTTTTATTAGATGAAAATATTTCACCTCTTACATGCTGTCAGACTTGGGCTGTTTTTGTCCAAGAAACCATCTGGCAAGTAGCATATGGCTCAAATACAACTTTGGAGCTTCAGAATGGCCTGCCTATTAATGATATCACCAGACATGCATTTTCCACACTTGGTGAAAACAGAATAATCAGAAGTGCTGAGGCTCACTCTTGTAATGAATGCACTCATAAGTATAAGAGGATTGCAGATATTATTACTGGTGATGATCCAGCAGCTGTAGTTGGTATTAATGAAAACAGACAAGTTCCTACTTTAACTGGAGATGATGCAGATCTTGCTGCTCAAGATGCTGCTTGTGCATGACTAGAGGCAGAAAATGCAATGGATATTAAGTACTTTACACTAAGCCCCCTCGTCTGATCAGACTCTGCTTGGACTCTGAGCAAAATCCTTGTACAATCCTTGAACTCCGATCAGACTGAAAAGTATTATAAGTGTAAAATGAAGTAAAATCCAAGCAAAATCCAATTAGACTGTAGTTGGACCACAGCTCAGACATTCAGATTCTCAGACTTTGCTCAGACTGAGTCCAAGTGGAGTCCAATTGGACCATCAGACTGACTGCTCAGACTTTGCTTATTAATATAAATATAAGGGGTCTCTTGATACTGTATTCATAATTTTGGTAGCATCAAAGAGGTATTTTTCAGGACTTTAAAAAAATAAGAAAAATAAAATAAAACCAAACAGGTCAAAACAGTTCAAAACATGAACAAATAAGAGCTGCTATTATTAATACTGTTTATAACATCAGAAATAATGATCATAAAAATTTGAAATAAATTCATAAAATTCAAATAAATTCAAATACACAGACAAATCAAAACAGATACAAATGAGAGTTATTGTTGCTAACAGTATTTATAACATTATTGGTAATAGTAGAAATTTGAAATAAATTGGTGAAAATACCATTAAAAATATGAGCAACCAAATAGAACAGACAAGAACAAACTAATACAAATAAAGCTACTTGTACTAATACTGTCTAATAAAATCATGAAAAATTGGAATAAATTAAGAAAAATTAGGATAAATCAAATAATGCCAGAAAATACAAACAAGTACAAATAAGTGTTTCTGTATTTTAAATCATTTATTACAATAATGATAACACTTCAAAATTAAATGCATAATTATAATATATTAATGGTCCCAATGCTATTAATAATAGCTGTCAACAAATGTAAAAGGACTCATGATTTGGTCAGTATTTTGTGATTTGCAGATGCAATTCTTATCCAATTTCAGTGACAGCTAAACAGAAATTGTAGATGGTCATTGAAAAAAAGTTGACTCCCCTGCCAATGCACATGACCAGAGAATTACCAAATCCAGATGTCCACAGATCTGCTTGCACCACCAACTGCACCACCATTACCATAGTGTTTCCACAGAACAATAGTACCTGCTCAATATGCAGCCCACTCCTCTCAGTGCACCTCTCAACGTACTTTGTCCATTATGCCCTCAAACTACAGATTTATCTGTCCTGAGCAGAAAGAGCTATTGTAAGAATGTCCTTGATGATGAGGATGGCAGAGATTGCACAGCATACAGGTGTCAGCAAACACATGGTTGAATGGGTTCCAATTATCACTTTTGTCATTTTGTCATAATTACTGACTTTTACCCACAATTATGGGTTAATATCTCTAGCAATGAGCAGGATGCCCATTCACAGTGGTGCTATAGGTGTGACGTGGTACAGTGGGTTGCTATTGCATGTGACCCTTGCTTTGGTGATGTCATACTTCAGGATCATGCATGGTCATCATTTTTTCTGAGGACTGTCTATGATTTCTTGTTTAGCTGGAAAATAACATTGTCATGTTACTATTAACAGCCTCTACAATCTGAGATATTAACAAATATATACAAATATATGCAAATATTTGTATTTAACAACTTTCTTCAATCAAATCCAAGCATATTAAATGGAATTAAATTAAATCAAATAGATATAAATAAATCTCTTTACTTGTACATATTTGGATAATCTTTTTTCATAACTTTATCTTTTTCTTCTGATTTTATCACTGTTGTAATAAATAGTCTTAGTCACAGCAGCTCTTATTTGTAGGTGTTTGTATTTACTTTGTATTGTTTGATTTAATCTTATTTTTCCCAATTTATTGCAGACCTGAACCTTAGTATACTTATGCTAATTCTATATCAACATTGAATATAATATACTAATAGAGTTTAATTATAGAAGAAGTCAATAGTAACATCTGCCAACTTTATATAATACCTAACTAATATTAAAGTTCAAGTAAAATTAAAGTTAGACTTCACTCAGGCTTCACTCGGACTGGATAAGAAAAGTATTAACCAAGTATATATTATTAATAAAGTGTTATGTCCATGCCTCAGCAACTTGAACTCCACACGTTATGATCAACTCCACACCCTTCACATACAACTCCGCACTCCCTGATTCCATTCACTGCATATCCCTCACAGACTTCTATTTAGATCTCAATTATCTATTATCTATTTCCTTTTATCTTTTGATTTATATCTATTTCCTTTAGTTACAATTATGCAGTTCATGTCAAGTCTCATACACATTTCATATTTCATACCTAGTACTCCACATTACTCATCTCTACTCTGCAGTTACTTGTCTCTGGACTTCTAGTATTTAAACCTAATTACTTCACTATGTAACCTCAGTTCGAATATCAACTTAGTCTGCCAAACTACTCCGCCTTGAGTTACCACCAACTCCACACTCCTCCATAGAACTCCTGCAGGGAGTTCTTCTTTGTCATTCAGAACTCCACCTTGGGTTCTGTCTTAGTTTGCTCTTGTCCTTCAGAAATCCAGGGACCACTAGTGGAAAGGGGTGCAGCACATAAGCTGAAGCTGAAGTTCCTAATCTGCCTCAAGGCAATCCGTCTCTGCACTCTGCCCACGTTATCCAACAACTCTGCCCCTAAGTCAGCCTTTCTCCAGCATAGCACTTAACAACTTATGCAAGAGGCTTCACTTTGTTCCTGACAACCTAGAACCAATATTTGAATGCTCAAAAGAACCAGAGTGATATATGAAAAAGCAAACAGCCAAAGCACAGAATAGATACTGCAATACAGCTCTTGATCAGCTGCAAGACAAATAGACCAATAAAATAATCCAGTAGAGAGCAACAAGACCAATAGTCCTTGGAACTCCAAGGAAGTACTGGCTTGAGGGAGTTAAAAGAGACCCTAACTTGCAAATGCAATAACTCGACAAGTAGAGCACTAAAGCTACGAAACAAGCACCGATGGAAAGTGGTGAATCTGAACTAGATACTGCAAAAAGACCAATAGCAATAACGTGGGTAGATCACAAAAGCATATGAATTTCACTAAGAGTCTTCTTTTCTGATTGAAAATCCTATAAAACTGTTCTGTATTGACTTCTGAGGGGAAATAGACAACTGGAGCAATAATGAGTACAAAGGGGACAATACTACGAAGTGGGGGGGAAGCTGTACTACTCAAACAACATCAAAACCTACTGACTAGTATATCTGAGACCCAAAACAATGGAAATCAAGGAACTGATGCAATATACACTAAATATAAACTAAATGAAGATAAAAGTGGCTGTTGAAGCCTAAATCTATCAAGGAACAATCTAGAACTCCCAGGAACTTGACCCTGTGACTGTTAGACGCTCTCCAGCGCTATTTTCAACCTATTTGAGCAATTAGATCTCCTGATATGCCAAAAATACTCCCCAAGGCCTAAAAATACTCTCTAAGTCCAATATAGATGCTTCAGAGCCAAATTTAGCACACAAAGCGCTAAAGCATCATAGTAAACATATCTTGAGGTGTATTGACGCATTCTGAGCCTCCTAAGTGTGCTAAAAAGCCAGAAAATTCATATTATATTCCACAACTACAGAGCTGACCCAGGCTCTTTAATGCTCAGAAGAAGAACATCATATTTGGCTTCCTCAAGTCAATAGACAACAACCAGCACATGATGAAATTCAGGCACCTAATCAGCAACATACAAATTATTTTATTTCACCTTGGTTTTATTGTGTTGAAACAATCTGTGCACCCTGTGGTGTTGTAATTGCATGGACCAAATTTGCAAAAGCTGAATCACCCACCAATATTCTAGAGTTCTTGGATTCAGTCTATCCAACCTCAGACTTGCAACCCAATTATGTTTGCATTGATAAAGCATGTCTTCTGCTGCATACTGCTGTGCAACATGGTGCATGGGATGTTTGGGGTCAAACCACACACTTTATTGTTGATTCCTACCACTATATCAATCATTGCACTACAGATTATATTTGCTGAAAGTGGTGCAATCCAGCACCACTTAATGGCTCAGCACCTAACTTGGTTATTGTGGAAAATGATAAGCAAGGAAATCCTCACTATAAACAAGCATTTAATACTCAGGTCAGATATATTTTTATTGCTAGTATATTATATTTAATTTTTTGTTTTTACAGGCATGTGAGCAATTGAATGCTTGGATTGGAGGCTTTCAATCATCTGTCAATAAAATGAATGTTGAAAATTTCAATTGGACTATGCATTCATTATTATTTATTCATACCCAGCAAATTATTAAAAAACAACAGAAGAAAAGAAATAACAATCCTGTATTAAGAGCAGAGGAGAGTGATGAAGATGAAGAGTTAGATGGTTGATATTAAAGGGTATTTTAGTTTGATTTGTTTGAATATTTTTAATACTATTGTATCTATGTAAAATGCTTTATTACTTGTTATACTAATAATATTTAACCAAATCATGTGGAGTGTACATAGAGTATACATGGAGTGTATATACTATATTCCAATCTATATAGACTTAAATGCATATGATGGAGTATACATGGAGTATACATGGAGTGAACATACTATATTCCAATCTATATAGACTTAGAAGCATATGATGGAGTATACATGGACTCTACATGGACTCTACATATACCCATGGGGGAGTGTCACTTACAGAACCTGGTGTGAAAAGTTTCAAGTGAATTTGGCAAATTCTGCACAAAGTAATGCATGACACAAGATGTTAACCAAACATGCCTACACAACATATCTTCAAACATCAATCACTGCAGTCAACAGCCTCTCCTGCTACACTCTGTGCATAAAACCACTTCAAATTTCACTGACTTATTGCTTTCAATATGGTTAAATGTACACCAACCAAAAAAGCATGAATTTGGGAGTGGAGGAAGCAGGGCAAGACATTTACTGAAATTGCTAACCAGCTCAATATCCACCCTGACTCTGTTACAAAAGCATATCATGCACTGGAGAAACAAGGGGAAAACCCTGATTTCTACTCCAAGAAACCAATTCCAGAACATCCCAGAGCAATATCTCCCCATACAGAGTGCTGTGCAGAGCACATGATTGCAAAGGGTGAATGCAAAGATGCTACTGATGTACAGTGTGTCCTTTTCCCATCATTACATCCTACTACAGTTTGCAGAATGCTTATTTGCAAGGGCCTGCACGGGAGAATTTGCAGAAAGAAGCCCTGGCTTTCAAAGATTCACATTTTGTGCCAATACACATGGGCCATCACTCATGCTCAGAGGACTATGGGATTTTGGAGGTGAGTTTGGTTCTCTGATGAGTCCAAATTTAACCTTTTTGAATCAGATGGGAAACACTATTGCCATAGAAGGGTGGGAGAGGAATTTCTGGGGAAAAATGTCACAAAAACCATAAAGCATGGTGGTGGCAGTTTGCAGGTCAGGGGATGCATATCTTGGAATGGAACTGGGAGGCTCCATCACATTGAAGGACACATGAATGCAGTCCAGTATTGCTCTATCTTGTTGATATCTTTATTAGGTTCACTCAAGGATCACAGAGTTCAGCCAAAAGACATCACATTTCAGCAGGATCACAATCTAAAGCATACATCAACCAATGGTTCTGTGAGAATGGAATATGAGTTCTCTCATGGGTACCTTCTTCCCCTGACATAAACATCATAGAGCATGGCTAGGAGTACCTTGACAGCCAAATCTGTGCTTGGAACTCACATCCTTGCAACCTTGATGAACTTTCAGCTGCTTTGCAGGAGGAATGGGAAAGCATAGATATTGGATATATCCACAAACTTTACAGGTCTATCCCAGCCTGTGTCAATGCCCTGAAGACAACAAAAGGAAAATACACAAGGTATTGATGTTCTGAAATATTTCCAGATTTTTTGTCATTTGATTTGGTGCTCAGCACATCAAGCAATTTCACCCTCATTTTATGAAAAAGCATTAGAAATATTACAATATTTTAGCTAGTACTTTGAATTTCTTTCCAATTTTTTGTACATACATTCTAGAAATACATTGAAGCAACTTTTATTATTGGTATAATGTGATTGAACCACATGCCAATGTGTGTGGTATGCATTGCAGCACACAAATGTGTTGAAAAATGTGCATCAGAAATTTTTTCATATGCCACTGTATCTCATTTAATCAAAGATGGCAGCCACACACTCAGGAATGCAACAAGGTGGGTATATTTCTTCAAGCTGAATGTGTGGGCATGCAGTATGCCATATACTTTACTCAAAATATAGTTTTATATTCAAAAATGGCAATTTCTCTATGTACTACTTCTGGTTCTAATGGACAGTACATGATGCTCCCCCATCAGTATACATGAAGTCCATGTAGACTCCATATAAACTCCATGTATACTTCATGCAGACTCCATGTGGACTCTATATGGACTTTATCAGATAATTCTAAGTCTACATAGACTATGATAAAGTATGTAGACTCCATGTAGACTCTACATGGACTACTGAAATATTATGAAGTATTAGCTATTGCTTACTATAAATTAGACTTATAAAGACTCTATGCAGACTGTTTGTATACTTTAACAAAGTAATAAAGCATCTTATATAGATAGAACAGTATCAAAAATATCAAAACAATTATAACTCAGCTACTCTTTTGATAATTTGCTGGGTATGAATTAATAATAATAAGTACATGGTCCAATTAAAATTCTCAACATTCATTTTGTTGACAGATAATGTTAGACCCAGTCCAAAACCTGTATTTAGCATAGATAGAATATGTATATGGTTACCAAATCTGTTTTGAGGGCCACTGGGCAAGAATTGAATGTGCAGTAAGTTGCTGAGAGTAGTGTGATGCTTTGCAGGCACAGAGGATGATTCTAGAAGGAGAGTGTTGGGTTCAATAGCTGGAGCAGAAGCTCAATGGCTATGAGAGAGTTACTGGGAGGGAGATTGTAGATGGATTGATTGGGAACAAGTGATTTGGCTGGAGCAAAGCTCAACAGCTAAGGGATGACTTGAGACAGTATGGATTGATATGAGACCAGAAGACAAGAGAGATCCAAGCCAATATAGATTGTATGAGACAGATATAATTGGGGAAGATCAAATCCAGTATGTAGAAGATACTGAGATATGATATATGATATTTGACCAAAGATCAAAAGAGAAAATATAAGCATAGCTAGCATCTATGGATGTATAAAGATTTTATTATGCTATGGCTAGTTACCATCTATGACTTGGAGTGGATAGAAAGTGGATTGTCAAGAGAAATGTGGTGCAAAATTGTATGGTACATGTAAGTAGAGTCATATAATAATTGTAGAGCTAAAAGGTATGAGTGATGAGTGAGTACTTGCTGGCCATGCATGCACCAGCAACCTATGTGGGTCAATCTAAGGTTGTGCATAATATCCTTGGCTGGGATGAGGGGTGTGGTCATGTTTAGGAACATGTTGGCAGTCCCAATATGTGGTGGTGATAGTATACAGATGGTAATGTGGAGTGTTGTAGACATTCTGGGTGGGTGATGCTTGGTAATTTGTGGTAGTTGAGAGGGTAAGTCCAGAAGTGGGGCTGTTGGTCTGGTAGGCTTTGGTGAACCTGGTAAGTGCTGAGGAGGCTGAAGAGGATACCAGAAGGTGGGAGAGGCAAGGAGACAAGGGGAGAATTGGTAGGGTCATGTCAGATAATTGAAAGCCTCCAATCCAGGCATTCAATTGCTCACATACATAATGGAATAAATAGCACTCAGTCAGATAAGAATTGACTATAATGTTGTAGTAGTTATACCTAATGGAATAAATAGTGCTACAAGATAAACTCACCTTAGTCAGATAAGAATTGACTGAGGTGTTTCTATGCTATCTAGAGGTCTTATATACTAGAAGAACCCTCTGTCACTTACTTCACAGCATGATGAATGGCACCCACCCATCTGCAATGGAAACCATTACCCTGGATCTCTGCCCCCTCCACACCAAGTTACAGGCCCACATACACATAGACCCAGACAGAGACACATTGATAAAGGCTGAATGTAATGATATGTCCAACATTCACACCTATACAAATGGCTCAGGATATGAAGGAAACACAGGTGTGGCAGCAGTCCTATTTCAATGCAGCAGTCAAATGCTGAAAGCAATCCTCTGCTACCACCTAGGCCCAACATCAGATCACACCAATGTAGACACAGAAGGCATAGGCACAATATTAGCAGTCTGGCTGCTAAGACAGATGAATATCAATTTCTCCACTTCAAAAATGTTCACTGACATTCAAAATTTTATGCAGATCCTTGGCAAAAGAGGCAGAAAGACAGGCCAGTACATACAGAATGAATTCATTGCTATGGCTGAAGAGCTGTGGCAACATGTGCCCCACTCTGACCTACTATGGATACAGTGGATCTCTGCCCATAGCAAGGTTCATGGCAACAAGATGGCAGATGCTGAAGCAAAACAGGCTGCCCTAGGTCACTCCTCCCCCTCCCACCTCCTCCCACCTCTCCTTCACTGTTGTCCTCTCCCTATCAGTGCAGTGGCATGTAAACAGAAGCATATGCAGGAACTCAATAGAGCCTGGCAAAAGGAATGGGAAGCCTCACCTCAATACCAAAGGTTTCACACAATAGACCCCAACATACACTTTGCAAAATTCCATAAGGTTACACAAAAGAAGTTATGCCTCCCACACATGGATATCAGCTGTCTAGTACAGATCCAAACTGGACACACACCACTGGCCAGCTACCTGCACAAAATAGGCAAGATGCACATGAGCAGGTGCCCATCATGCTGGGAACACATACAGATAGAAATCAGAGAAACAGTACAGCATTTTGTGCTGTACTGCCCAGGAGTGTACTAGACCAGAAACTCAGCTGCAACTCAAGAAACTTTAGGTTCCTTGTCATCACAGAGAAGGGCATCAAAGCACTGGCTTACTTCCTATGTCAAACAAAGCAGCTAGACTTCACAGAACAAAGGTGATGTACTCACTATCTCTCATGAAGCACAAACAAAAATCTTTTTGTCAGGGATCACCCTCCTATTGGGCACAGAATCCTCACCTAACATCATGGAGAGTGCACCTAGGCAGGGAAGATGTGTAAAGCATTATCAATAAGCACAAATGCAATGGCTCATGCACCCCACAGCCTACATTTGGAACCTTGGACTTTCCACTAACTCTATTCTTCCCCATACCAGGCTGCATGCTCCCCTACCCTCTGGTACTCAGTCCAGACAGGTGCTTAATAGCAAACCTCAACATCATCAGCACACACAAACACATCCACCCAACCTGCATCAACAGTAGCAAGTAGGTCTTCAAATAACACCAAGGGTGTTAGGCCACAAGAGGAGTGATCAGTCAGGCTGAGCCTTACATGGTGCAGAAGACAACTCAGAAGAAGGGAGGCCTGAGTGTAACAAGTACTGTAGAATCTCTCATGTAATGTCCACCATAGAGCCACACTCTGCAGACAATAAATTGACATGAAAAAAAAAATACTAGAAGAAATAATAAAAGGAGTATCTACTGTAAGTAGATACTAACATACTAATCATATGTTTCTAGGTAACAAAGTCTGAGTAATAAATATGTTACTATCTTTGTCTAAATAGTAAGTGGGCCAATATTAGGAATACCAAGTGGTGCTTAAGGGTGAGCAATGTGCAAGATGGTTTTTATTTCCAACAATACATATGCCTGCAAAAGAATTTAATCTCAATATATAATATATTAACAATAGAAATTATATCTGACCTGAGTATTAAATGCTCATTTATAGTGAGGATTTCCTTGCTTATTATTTTCCATGATAACCAAGTTGGGTGCTGAGCCTTTAAGTGGTGCTGGGTTGTGCCATGAATTGCCATTTTTTTTATTCTTTTCTTTTCTTTTAATAATTTAGACAACAAATAAAAACCACAGGACTAATGTAGTAACACAAGGATAATACACTGTAGAAGTACTTATTTCATTTCAATCTCTTATTATTTACATCCTTGTAACATTAGTCATAGTATGCAGCCATAGTGTACAGTAGTTACATTACTTGAATCCATTTCTCTTGCTTCATCCATGCTTCATAGGTGCATGTCTTTCAGTATATATATTAGTAGTGCTTCTATTTTGTAGTCTTTACCTGGTCATTTCTTACCACCAATACTATTTTTCTACACTCCTTTTTCTTCCATTCTTTTTAAGTTGATACTTTGCATATTGACCTCAGCACTCCCTCTGTAGATTGTGTTGATTAGTGCAATACTTCACTGTCAGGCACATCAACACAACTCTATACCAGAGAGTGCTAAAGTCAATATGCAAACTACAAACTTTAAAGAGAGGGGATTCAGAGGTATGAGTGGATAGTATTGGCAGTAAGAAATGACCAGCTTAAGACTACAGAATAGAAACTACAACTACTACTATATATACTAAGAAACACACTCATAAGGAGTCACTAAGAGTCATGGTAATGGTGAGTCAGAACATGTGTACTACATATGTTTTTAATGATTATGACTGTGCACTGCAGCTGCATACTGCAACATGTGTTACAAATGTGTTATACTAATAATAGATTAAAATGAAGTATGTATGACTAATGTATGTTATCCTCATGTTAATACATGAGCTGGCTTGTTTGTCTTTGTTGTTGAAATTATAGAAACTGTTTTTAGAAAAGAAAAGAAAAGAAAAGAGTAATTAAAAATAAATAGTTCATGACATTTACCACCTCTACCCCTCCACTAGGATTCCACCAGGATTCCATGTTACTGTTGAATACTTGTATAGTCTATCAATTAAGTAAAATTCAGAAAAGTTTGGAATCCACTAGGAATTCATCTGAATTCCACTTTATCATTTAATGAAGAATAAATCAGTAAACATATACTCATTCATGTATTTGTTTGTATTACATAAATAAAGTATTATAAATGAAAAAGAAAGAACAAGCAGAAAGAACAAAAATAAAGAACAAAAATAAGGAACAAAAACAAAAACAAAAACAAAAACAAAAATATATATTACCATTTTTAAAACAGTGAAAAAACATTGTAATAATAGTATTAAAAATTCAATTTAAAAAGCCTTATTGCTTTATATGTTAATATATGTTAATATATATTACTCTATGAGGAGTCCATGTAGTCTGGGTATGGACTATACACAGGTGAACTCCCAAGGAGTGTATGTCAGGCACATCAACACAATCTACTCAAAGAGAGTGCCAAGGTCAATATGCAAACTATCAACTTAGAGAAGAGGAGAGAGGAGTGGGAGTAGAGACCAATAGTATTGGCAGTAAGAAATGACCAGCTAAAGACTACAGAATAGAGACTACAACTACTACTATATATACCAGAAGGCCATGTACATAAGGTGCTACTAAAGCATGTTCAATAATGAGGGAAACATGTGTAAGTAATATATCTACTGCAGACATGTGTTTACAAGCAGGTAAGTAATTAGTGATCTAAATGAAATAAGTACTACTATGGTGTGTTATCCTCATGTCAGAGACATGAGCTGGTTGTTTGTCTTTGTCATCAAAATTATAGAAAACTGTTCTGATAATTAGAAAAGAAAAGAAAAGAATAATCAAAATAAATGGTTCATGACATTACCCCCTCTCTAAGGATCATATCCTCATGATCAGACTGTTTCCATTTCTGCCACTCATCCCATTGCTTTGAGATGTATTCCTCCATCATATTCTTGTTCCAATATACAGCTGTTAGGCTGGATACAGTGATAGGTGATGAAGGTGAAAAGGATGGTGAGGGTGACTGCTCTGATAATACCAGTGATGAGTAATGTGACCTTTGTGTTTGGGGAGAAGATGTTGATGTTGGTGTCCATAATGTTCCAGGGATTCTGGGAGTGGTGTCAAATGGTTGTTATGTACAATTAACAGAGAGTGTGTCTGTAAACATGGGGCAGCAGGATGACTTTATGGAAGTCTTTGACCAATTCAAGGCTATTTTTTAGGTTACCAATTGGCTCCCAAGTCCTAACTTGTTTTGAGGTCTTTACACTCCCCCACCTACTCCAATCAGATTCTGAGCTGATCTGAGCTGATCTGAGTGATCTGGTCAGAATCCAGTTGGAATCCAACAGATCCAAAAATCATTGATTTGGCTGGTAGTCCCCTATTAATTACCAAAAATCCGAGCAAATCTGAGCAAATTCCAAACAAAAAAGGTCGGATTCATTGGATTTGCTCAGCATCCAAGCTGCTCGGAGTTGGTCAGATTACTGAGCTCACCTGATTAAAATCTGAGCTCATCTTAGGTGTGTAAGCTAATAAATACCATAAAAATTCGAAATAAATTGCTAAAAATCATCTAAAATTAGAATAAATAAAATAAAACCACACGGGCTAAAGCAAGAGTAAATAAGGGCTTTTGACTAATATTATTAATCATAATAATCACCAATACATGAGATGTTAATAATATTTTTCATAAAAATTCACACTTACCATAAATAATTTTATTACAGAGGTTCTCTTTCTTCTCACATATATTGGTACTATCAGAAACAAATTCTTCAGCGTTTCTTCACTGTTTACAGTTTGATATTTATGAAGCTAATAATTGTATATCTAAAATCTATTAGTATAGCATTCAGTATTAATATAGATGTATTAGCATAAGTATACTAAGGTTCAATTCAATGCAATAAATTGGGAAAATCAGATCAAATTAAACAATACAAAATAAATCCAAATACTTACAAATAAGAGCTGCCTTGATTAATGCTATTTATTACAACAGTGATAAAATCATAAGAAAAATGATAAAGTTGTAAAAGAAGATTATGCAAATATGGAAAATAAAGCAATTTATTTATATCTATTTGATGTGATTTAATTCCATTTAATAATCTTGAATCTGATTGAAGAAAGTTGTTAAGCACAAATATTTGTGTATATTTGTTTAATATCTCGGATTATAGAGGCTATTAATAGTAACATGATATTGTTGTTTTCACTGAAATTGGATAAGAATTGCACCTGCAAATTACAAAACACTGACCAAATCACAAGTCTTTTACATATATTGACATCTATGACTATTATTAATAGCATTGGGACCATTAATATATTGTAATTATGCATGTAATTTTGAAGTGTTATCATTATTGTAATAAATAATCTTAAAATACAGAAGCATTTGTTTGTACTTGTTTATATTGTCTGCTATTATTTGATTTATTCTGATTTTTATGATTTTATTAGACATTATTAGTAAAAGTAACTTTATTTGTATTTGTTTGGTCTTGTCTGTTCTATTTGGTTGCTCAGATTTTTTATAGTATTTTAACAATTTATTTCAAATTTCTATAATTATTACCACTAATATTATAGACAGTGTTAGTAACAATAGCTCTTATTTGTATCTGTTTTGATCTGTCTGGGTGTATTTGAATTTATTTGAATCTTCTTGATTTTTATGAGTTTATTAAGTCTAAGTTGAGTCCAAACTGAAATCAGCCTGAGTTGAATGTGAATTTAATCTGAGTTAATCTCATTTGAAATAATAAGACTTTAAAAAAATTATCAATGAAATTAAGATCTGATCAGATTAGCTTGGACACCAGAGCAGAATCCAAGCAATCTGGTTGGAGTCCGAGCAGTCTGACTGGACTGGGTGGGGGAGTGTAAAGTATTGCTTCTTTTGGGTAGTTATTGCAATCAACCAAATATTTCATTACTGGTTGATGCATCCTTGTCCCTGTTGATCTATTCAGCTATCTAGAATAGCTTCCACTTCATATTCAGGTGTCCCATCAATAATGTCCAGTGGTGGGGGTGGTTCCTGGTTTTGGAATGACAATGTCAGTTCAGAGAATGGCATTAGGAGGGATTTATGGAAGACCAGATGTTTTTGTTTCCATTGAATAGGAAGTTTCAACTTGTAAACCAATGATCCAACTTTTTCAAAGGGGCCATATCATTTATCTTCCAGTTTCTTTGCTGGTCAATCTGTATTGATATTGATTCTTTCAAGGTAAACCTTATCTCCAGATTTATATTCTTGTGATGGTTTAGTCATATTTTCATAGAAGTGTTTCATATTTTCAGCAGCAATTTTAAGCAATGCTTCTGCTTCTTGGCATGTCCATGTCATCATGTCTACAAATTCCTGTACAGGTTGAGTTTTAACCTTTCCTGAGGGTTCAATTCCTTTCCAGGGATGTTGTCCTGAATTCAAGAAGAATGGCAAACATCCAGTTAATGTGTGTACCTTGTCATTATAGGAGAATTCAACTAAGGACATCCATTCAGACCAGTCATCTTTTCAGTGATTAACAAATATTCTCAGATAGAGTTTGACTTCTTGATTAACTCTTTCTGTTTGTCTATCTGTCTGAGGGTGACAAGCTATTGACAAGTTCTGTGTCATTCCTAGAAGTCCAAATAAATTCTTCATAAACTGGGAAGCAAATTGGGGTCCTCAATTGCTGATCACTTGTTTAGGTAGTCCATGGTTTCTGAAGATATGATCTCTAAATTCCTTAGCAATGCCCATTGATGTGATTTCTATTGTTGTGGAGATGAACTTGGCTGCTTTGGTGAGCTGGTCTACTATAACTAAGATTGTGTTAAATCCTAACAACTCTGGAAGAGGTCTGATTAGATCAACCAATATTATTTCCCATGGTTTTGTTGGAATTGCATTAGGTACTAGTGGTGCTACTGGTGACATTCTGGAGGTCTTTACACTCCACCCCCAATTCCTTGGGGAATCCTGGAGGAATCCACCAGGAATTTCCTGCTACCCAAGTAATCTAATAAATCATTAGATTTTATTTCACTTAGTCCTGGTTGATTCCTGGTTGATTCCAAAAAATCACCAGGAAATTCCAAGGAATGTTCCTTATATTCCAGCAGGAACTTCCTTGGATTCCTCCATACACCTCATGTCTAATAAAAATTAATGTTACCAGTGAGGATTGAACTCAGGCTCAATAAACTTCAATTAAGAAATAGGCATATTAACAACTCAGCTATGGCACCAATAATACTGGTCCACTTAAAGTCATTACAACACATGTACGGTGACATTGGTGTTAAGGCATCACATAGTGCTTTGCTGCCTGCCCTAAATGAAACTGCAGTGCTCATATTCATCAATTTCTCATTCTCACACTCTTCTTCTTTCTCCATTGCTGCTGCTGCTCCCATACTCAACTTTCACCACTACCACCACCACTGCTCTTGTCACTATTGTCACAACTACATCAAGCCTAACAAACAATGCCAATGGGATGGGTACAAGGAAGAGAGGCAGTGGTGAGTTGTGCTGGGAGACCCATTGACAGACTAGACACAGGGCAGTGCACAGAAACCTAAATAGTTGACTATACACCAACCAAATACCTAGAATAATCAAACAATACTTGTGCAAGAGGCTTCACTTTGTTCCTGACAACCTAGAACCAATATTGAACTCTCAAAAGCACCAGAGAAATATATGACAAAGCAGACACAGAATAGACACTGCAAGACAACTCTTGATAATTTGCAAGACTGATAGACTGATAAAATAACCAATCAGAGAGTAACAAGACCAGTAGTCCTTGGAACTCCAAGTAAGTACTGACTTGAGGAAGCTAGAGGAGACCCTAAATCGCAAACATGATAACTCAACAATGAGCGCACCTAAAGCTATGAAACAAGCGCCGACGGAAAGCGGTGAATCTGAAATAGACGCTGCAAAAAGACCACTAGCGATAATGTGCGTAGATCACAAGAGTGTACGAATTTTGCTAAGAGTCTTCTTTTCTGATTGAAAATCCTATAAAACTGTTCTGTATTGACTTCTGAGGGGAAATAGACAACTGGAGCAATAATGAGTACAGAGTGGACGATACTACGAAGTGGGGGGGAAGCTGTACTACTCTAACGATGTCAAAACCTACTGACTAGTATATCTGAGACCCAAAACAACAGAAATCAAGGAACTGATACAATATACACTAAATATAAACTAAATGAAGATAAAAGTGGCTGTTGAAGCCTAGATCCATCAAGGAACGATCTAGAACTCCCAGGAACTTGACCCTGTGACTGTTAGACGCTCTCCAGCGCTATTTTCAACTTATTTGAGCAATTAGATCTCCTGATATGCCAAAAATACTCCCAAAGCCCTAAAAATACTCTCTAAGTCCAATATAGACGCTTCAGAGCCAAATTTAGCGCCCGAAGCGCTAAAGCATCGTAGAAAACATATCCTGAAGTGTATTGATGCATTCTGAGCCTCCTAAGTGTGCTAAAAAGCCAGAAAAATCATATAATATTCCATAAGTACAGAGCCAACCCAGGCTCTTCAGCACTCTTTGCATACAGGTACAAGACATCATACAGGCCACTCACAAAATCAAAATTCATTAGCATTCTGGCCACAGCAGCATGCAAAGCAGGGCATGACCCACTCCAGGGGCATGGCATTTGGATCAGCACCATGCTGGAACACCTGCTGCAAGAAGTTCCATTCAAAGTCATGAAAGCAAAGGGCTGCTGGGCAAGTGACATTTTCTATGGCTATCTCACAAAACATGCCCAAATCATGGCCCCATATATGCAGGCAGACCCAATACTCCACAATACCTTCATCTGAGCAACAATGGGGGTCCTGTGCCACTGAAATCATCATATGTGAGCAAATGTCCACTTCTGTTGGCAGAAGGGAATCCAAGACTTGCCTGATGCATTGTGAACTCCTGTCTGCCAGGAATTGTAGCTCACCTCCTCTCTTCCCAGGTTAAGACTCCTGTCAGGCTGGGAAGCCTCCAGCTTTCCCCCACACTATGCCTCACTCACTCCATGTGTCGCTCATTCCAGAATCTCCCCTACGCACAAACATAACTATACTACTAGTCAATAGGCTAATACACACTCCCTTAGACAACTGCATAGCTAATACAAAGAGAAGATACTGAGATAAGATTTATGATATTTGACTGAAGATCAGGAGAGAATATAAGTGTAACTAGCATCTATGGATGTATGAGGGTTTTATAGTGCTATGGCTAGTTACTATCTATGATTCAGAGTAGAGAGAAGGTGGATTGTCAGTAGTTAAGTGGAATGAATTGTATGGTGCATGTAAGTAAAATCATATGGTACATGTAAAGATAAAAGGTGCAAGCAATGAGTGGACACTTGCTGGCCATGCATGCATTGGCAACTTATGTGGGTTGATTCTAAGGTCATGCATAATATCCTTGGCTAGGATGAGGAGTGTGGTTGTGTTTAGAAACATGTTGATGGTCATGGTAAGTGGGAGATGTAGTGTACAGATGATAATGGGGAGTACTGTAGGTGGTCTGCATGGGAAATGCCTGGTAAGTCATGGTAGTTGAGAGGGTCAGTCTGGAGGTGGGTTTATCAGCCCAGGAGGCTTCAGTGAGCCTGGTAAGTGCTGAGGAGGCTTGATGAGTTGCCAGAAGATCAGAAAGGCAATGAGACGAGGGGAGAATTGGTAGGGTCATGTAATTAATATCTTGGTTGCTCATGGAACCAAGGAGGAATTCAGAGATACAGGAAATGTATGGAACAGGATTCATTCATCCTTTGTTGCAATGAAACTGCTCCAGTCCCCACCAGAAAAGAATACCCCACACCACCAAGCTGCCTCCTTAATTTTACCCTGCCTACAATCCTCACTGAACCAAATTATTACTGAACCAATATGGGATCACCCCAATCACTAAATCCAAGAGTTTGAAGCTCATTCACAAAATCTGAAGGAGCTATTGCTACTTTACAGCAGGAGTGATCATGATGAAATACCAGATATGTATGCAAGTTATACTCTTCAATTGACAATAGAATTGAGTTATTCTCTTTACCAAAGTGAATTTGGACCAAGTAATAATGCTGGAGGAAGGTTTTACTCTCAGGTATGTTTTCCTTGTTGAATGCCATGCTCATCTTTCTTCTTCATATTTTCTGAAATTACATCATTAATGTCTTGTTCATTTTCAGTACATAAAAGCTCATCTATTGCAAATTTATTTCCATATTAATATTTAATAGACTAGTGGCTACAGGTACATCATTTTTTGTTCAATTATTCTGAGGAATCTTAACAAACAAGCAGTATATTTTGTGTGAGCATGAAATGTGGTCACATGCATTTTGATCTGCTGCCAGTGTATATTGTCTCCAATTATCTAAAGCTGTCATTATTGCTAGCATTTCTTTGTCATATATCTCATAATTTCTTTCTGCACTATTTAAAGCATGAGATATAAATGCTATGGGTCACCATGTGCCATCAAGTTGTTGTTGGGAAAGAATTCCTCCATTTGCAAAATCAGAAGAGTCAACTTCTACTCAGTATTTGCCTGTATCATTGGTCATTGCTAATACAAGGGCTGATGTTACTTGCTTCTTCATCTCTGCAAAAGCATCATCTTGTTCCTTTGACCATTTCCAAGTTTTATTTCCAGTTAATGGCATTAAATGTTTTGTTACTTGAGCAAATCCTAGTATAAATCATCTATAGAAATTAACAAATTCAAGAAATTGTTGAATGTCTCTTTTGTTCTGAGGTGTTGGCCATTCAACTACTCCTTTGATTTTTGCTGGGTCCATTCTGACTTGGTTATGAGAAACAAGAAGACTGATGTATTCTACTTCTGCCTGTTCAAATGTGCATTTTTCTGGTTTTAAAAAGAGTTTATGATCTTTGAATTTTTGTAAAACTCTTTTGACTATGATTTGGTGTTCTTCAAGTGTGGCTGTGAAGATGAGAACATCATCCATGTAGATGGTGACTTTTCCTTCATCTATTTCAGCATTAAAGATTGTATTCATCATAGTGTGAAATGTCACCAGTGAATTGGTTAATCCAAAGAACATAACAAGTGGTTTGAATAATCCTTGATTGGTTCAGAATGCTGCTTTCCATTCATCTCTGTCTTTGATGCAGACATTATTGAAGCCCCATTTAACATCTAATTTTGTGAAGTACCTTGCCTTCCTGAGCTTATCAACTAGTTCTTGAATAAGTGGCAGAGAGTATCTATTTTTAATTGTGATGTCATTTAGATGGTGGTAATCCTGTACTAGTTGAAGAGACCCATCTTTTTTCTTGACAAAGAAGAATGTTGATGCCATCAGTGATTTTGAAGGTCTAATCCATCCTGATTCCAAGTTTTCTGTAAGGAACTTATTGTGTTTGCCTTGTTCTGCTAGGTTTAGGGGATAGGTTTTACAATCCAAAACTTTAGCATTGGGTGATAATTTGATTGCATGATCCCATGGTTGTCTTGGTGGCTTCTCATCAAAGGATTCTTTGGAAAAGACATCTTTGAATTTGTGATAAGACTTAAGAACCGATTGTTCAAAAGTCTTTGACTTCTTTCCTTTGGATTGTTCCTCTGCAAGTTTAGACAATTTAGTTTGGAAAGCTCTGACTTCTATTTCCTTGTTTAGATCAGTGATTAGAAGATGGTCTCCATCTTCAATTTCTGGTTCATCAATTTCAGTGACATCATTGTCTTCTTCAGGTAATAGGATTTGAACTAATGGGGTACATTCCAATGGACATCTTGTGAACTCAATTTTGGTTAACTTCCAATTGATTTCAGGATTATGGAGTTTAAGCCATTCATGACTGATAAACATCTGGGACTTTCCTAGATTAGATACTGCAAAATGAAGTTGTTCCTGATGATCTTTGATTTGGATATTCATTTTGACATAATCTGTAATTGACCCTCCAGAGTTGAACATTCCATCTACATTGTAAACTGGAATTGGATGGGGGGTATTTATGCATGTTGATTCCATTTTTCTTTGCAAATGTCACATTGATGCAACTTCCTGTACAACCACTGTCAAGCAGTGCACTTGGTTTAAACTTTTGTTTATCATTGATTGTCTGGGCAATTAATTCCAAATCCATCTGTTGTCTGAAATTTCCATGAATGTATTTCTTTGGTTGTCTTAGTTCATCTACAACCTCAATAACTTTTTCATCTGTTATGTTATTAAGGTCTTTTATTGTTTGATCAGAGACTTCCATTGATTGTTTCTTATGGGTTCATATGTCAAGGATTCCAATTGCTATTTCTGGTTTATGAACTTTGAGTTGTCTCACAGTCCACTTAACACTTCCAATTTTAACCATTGTACCATTAAATTTCCTAGCACTCAATTCATTCTGTTTCTTTAATAAATCATCAATGTCAAATTTGGTATTATTATATTGGAAGAAACAAAAGAGGAATTGTCTGTAGTCAGCACATTTGTGCTTATGTCTGACTGAACTGAAAACCCACTTTGCATAATTGCTCAGCAATTTTCAGCAGTTCAAGGCTATAAACTACTGGGGTTGTGGTACTACTGGTGTCCATTGATGTACTAGCTAATGGTGTGTCCATGGTGACTACTTGAGTTGCATACTGCCTAGGTTTTTGGGGCTGCTGGCAGTCTCTACTAAGATGTCCTTTCTGTCCACAATTAAAATGTTGTCCATTTTTCATTATAGTGTCAATGTTCATAGTGTTGGGGTCCTTCATAGATGGGTTCAGTGTCAGGGTGGTGGTGGGTCATGGGGTCCAGGTATTTGGTTTTGGTGCTGCAACTTAACTCCCAAAACTTTTCTGTTTCCACTGGTTTCTGTCCACATTTCTTAATTCCCAATCTAGTTCTATTGCAAAATTCATATATTCTGCAATAGACTTTGGTTTTCTGGCCATGATGATGGTTTGGAGTAGATCAGCATTTATTCCTGATTTAAACTTATAAATCAGGGTTTCTTCATTATATCCAGTAAGCTGTGCTAGCTCCCAGAACTTCTGTGTGTAGTCTTCTGCATTCCATTTGCCTTGTTACAGCTTTTCTATAGTATCCTGGGCATCTTGTTGTTCCAAGTAAGAGGAAAAGTGTAGAAGGAATTTTTCCTTGAAGTTTTTCCAGTTACTTGTCTGTTCCTTCATATAGTCATTGCAGTTTCCATCTTTGTCTAAGATCCAGTTGCACATGATGTCCATGTAACAGTTGCTAACCCAATTGGTAGCTCTGTTTTGTTCTCCTCCAGAGATTAAGCTTAACACAAAGTTAATCGTCTCAGAGTGTGCTGTTTCTTTGATTTTCATTTGAAGGAAATAGACCTCTATTCCCTTCATCCAGTTTGTTGCCTGGGCCTTATCACCATGATAACCCTTAGGTCTCTCAGGCTTTAGATGGGGTCCAGCATGTTCACTCCTTGTTTCCATTGCTTGCATGATCTTTTGACATGACCCTACCAACTCTCCCCTTGTCCCCTTGCCTTTCTGATCTTCTGGCAACTCATCGAGCATCCTCAGCACTTACCAGGATCACTGAAGCCTCCCAGGCTGATAACCCCATCTCCAGACCAACCCTCTCAATTACCACAACTTACTGGGTGTCATCTGCACAGACCACCCACAGTACTCCCCATTATCATCTGTACACTACAACCCCCACTTACTGTGACCACCAACATGTTTCTAAATGTGACCGCACTCCTCATCCTAGCCAATGATATTATGCACAACCTTAGAATCAACCCACATAAGTTGCCAATGCATGCATGGCCAGCAAGTGTCCACTCATTGCTTGCACCTTTTATCTCTACATGTACCATATGATTTTACTTACATGCATCATACAATTTGCTCCACTTAACTACTGATGATCCACCTTCTTCCATTCTGAATCATAGATAGTAACTAGCCATAGCACTATAAAACCCTCATACATCCATAGATGCTAGTTATGCTTATATTTTCTCTTTTGATCTTTGGTCAAATATCATATATCTTATCTCAGTATCTTCTACATACTGGATTTGATCCTCCCCAATTATATCTGTCTCATACCATCTATATTGGCTTGGATCTCTCTTGTCTTCCAGTCTCATATCAATCCATACTATCCCAAGTCATCCCTTAGCTGTTGAGCCTCGCTCTGGCCAAATCCCTTGTTCCCAATCAATCCATCTACAATCTCCCTCCAGGTAACTCACTCATAGCCATTGAGCCTCTGCTCCAACTATCAAACCCAACACTCTCATTCTAGAATCAACCTCTGCACCTGCAAAGCATTGCACTAACCTTGGCAACTTGCTGCACATTCAATTCTTGCCCAGTGGCCCTCAAAATGGATTCAGTAACCATATACATATTCTATCTACACTAAATACAGGTTTTGGACCAGGTCTAACATCTTTTCCATGGCCTGGGTTGATTTTTCCAAGAAAGGCACTCAGCCTGTCATGAACTGTTTATTTTGATTATTCTTTTCTTTTCTTTTCTAATTATTAGAACAGTTTCTACAATTTCAACAACAAAGATAAACAACAACTCATGTCCAAACATGAGGATAACACACCCTAGTAGTACTTATTTCATTTAGATCACTAATTACTTACATGCTTGTAAACACATGTCTGCAGTACACAGCTGCAGTGCACAGTAGATATATTACTTACACATGTTTCCCTCATCCTCAACCATGACTTAGTTGCACCTTATGTGCATGGCCTTCTAGTATATATAGTAGTAGTTGTAGTTCTTATTCTGTAGTCTTTAGCTGGTCATTTCTTACCACCAATACTATTGGCCTCTACTCCTCCTTCCCCTTTCCTCACTAAGTTGATAGTTTGCATATCAACCTCAGCACTCTCTCTGAGTAGATTGTGTTGATGTGCCTGACACAGCCTCTCAGTAGTGCTAGTATACCAACCAGCAAGTTGTAGAAGAGTTCTACAATAGATGGTGGGTCTGGGTTTTTGAAGGTTCCTACTTTGTCAGGGGGAAGGGGAATTCTGATGGGATCAGGCATTGTCTCTTAGATTGTTGAGACAGGTGAGGATGTATTCCCAATGGTTTGGTTAGGCAAGGAATTCATAGTAGTTGGGTTTAAGGATGAAGGTGTCAGCAGGGTAGTTGTTGGGGTCAATGTCAGATAGGTTGGGGGATTCAGAGTATTCAGGTATGGGAAGGTGTCATGACCTGAAACCTTTTCCATGCACATTTCACACACCTTCTGCATATTTCTGTTTCTAACAATAACTATTTCCTTTCTTGTAGATAGTTACCTAGTTATTGTTTCTATGACATTTATATTTAGTACTGACAATAACTTGTTATCACATGACCATTTCTTCTGCATTCTTATGCACATTATTCCACATCCTTTATTATGACTTACTTTGACATTGTGTCTTGGAGTAGAGACCAATAGTATTGGCAGTAAGAAACAACCAGCTAAAGACTACAATAGAGATTACAATTACTATTATATATACTAGAAGGCCATGCACATAAGGTGCCACTAAAGTATGTTCAATAATGAGGGAAACATGTGTAAGTAAGATATCTACTGTGGCTACATGCTGTGGACATGTGTTTACAAGCATGTAATTAATTAGTGATCTAAATGAAATAAGTACTACTACAGTGTGTTATTCTCATGTCAGAGACATGAGCTGGTTGTTTGTCTTTGTTGTTGAAATTATAGAAAACTGTTCTGATAATTAGAAAAGAAAAGAAAAGAATAATCAAAATAAATGGTTCATGACAGCATACATAGATCATTCCAAAAAAGGAGGTCTTTACTCTCCCCCACCTGTTCCAATCAGACTCCAAGCCAGGTCTGAGCCAATTCTCTGCCAAAAAGCAATACTTTACACTCCCCCACCTGGTCCAATTGGATTCCAAGCAGTCTGATGGACCACTTGGACTTAGGTTGGACCTCTTAGGACCTGCTCAGACTTTAACCTTATTTCCAAATCCAATTCAAATTTTTGAAGTGTTTTTATCTCAGTTCAGACCCAGCTTGGATCCCAGCTTGGACCCCAGCTCAGACTTAACTTGGGGCTGTGGGCCATTGCAAGCATGGCAGTACAAGTCTTTTTCAGGCCTATATTGGGCTATCATTGAAATTTACCAAAGTTGGGGCTGCTGACATCTTCATTGCCTACAATGACAATGGTGCAAGATTGAATGCAGCTGCCTGTGTCATTATTACCCAGTGTGCACCACAATCCTCTGATTTTTGGCCAGGAGATGAGAGCTAATGAGGGACAAAAGAAAGAGAGAAACCAGATCTTACTGATGACTAGTGTTGCCATGGTTTGACTCACATGACTATCAGCTCAGACAATTTTGAAACAGCTTAGCCTCTAGTAGCCCTCTTTGTGAGGTATCCATGATAATACTTACACTGAGATATTTAAAATATACTAGTGCATCTATGAGGATAATAGAATTTCTTTTGAATATGTTTTCTTTAAATAATGCTCAAACAATGTTTAATGGCTCAATTGGCTCATCAGAATAAGGTGCTTTTGTAAGCCATTGTAAATCTCAATATCATAACAAGGAAACATTGACTAGCTATGTGGGAGCTGTTAATACTTAAGTATGTTGTCTATCATTTAAAACTTATTTCAAGCCCTTACATTTAATACTGCATCTGGTAGAGCTCAATAAATGGAGGAGTGTCAGATTTTGCCAAGCCAAACCATGGCAACACTACCAATGACAAATGTCACATGATATTCCATAAAAGGCGATTTTTGAGATGCTGAGGTGGCAGTGTATGCCACTGATGTACAACTTTTGCTCACTTTTGATAGTGATAGATGGCTCTACTAAAGCTCTCTAAAAGAACAATTCTTATTACATAAGACTCATAACTTAAAATACCTGTATGTATATTGAATAATCACTGATAATACTGTATTACATAGTTATCTCTATGTACTGTAACTAAATTTAGAGCTAATATATTCAAAGGAGCTGGATTACAGTATGTTTGGCATATGAAATCAATGACTCTGGAGTCTGTGATTGATATAATAATACTGTTGAGAAATAACAAATAGCTTACCAGCAGCTTGATGAAGCTATCACATGGAGGCTAAGGGTAAGAATATAGTCATCCTTGTACTTTTGGATTTACCCCTACCTCTCAGAAGGGTACAGGTGTTTTTATAGCAGATTTTATTCATTTGCATAAACTGTCTAGCTTCTTTATGAATAGCTCTTTATGAATAGCTTTAAACTACCTCTGTGTAGCAGATATATAATTCAACCCATTTATTTTACATCTAAAACTGACATCTAGTATTTCAGCAACATTGGTTGGCATTCAGCATATTTTCAGTAAGAACTGAAATAAACTTTCTATTCAGTCAATGCATACTCTCAAAGCAGGTTCAATGCAGTAATACTGTTAAAAAATGACAAACAGCTTACTAGTGGTTGTATAAGGCTAGTATATCAGCACACTGAAAATTACTTATATTATCATTTTTACTGAATTGAAAAGTTTGATGTTTCACTCATAACTCCACTAAATCTCAGTTAATTTTCAAAAGAATTTGCCTGCTGGAAAGCCATATGATTCCATCTTTCTGCTAGTATTTATTTTATTTCTCTGAGCTCCCCTCAGTGGTTCAATGTTGAAATATGTAGAGTTATATAAGTCATTTACATAGCTGGTTTAACACCAAGTGACAAGTATCATTGCGGAATTTAAAATTTAAATACTCCAATCACATTTACTATCAAAAAGTGAGACTATATGATTAAGTGAATTCATAATATGGCAATTACTTCAAAAATATTAGACTTTGTGGAAATGAAGCAGTTTATAACGGATTTTGATGAAATAAAAATATAATATTGTACATTACATATGAATATATCATCCCTCAAAATTTGAGAAAATTTGATTAAGTTTTTGAATTTATAAAAAGTATTTTAGATTTTATATATACTATTAATAATTAGCTTGGACTCAGATCAAGGTCCTGTGGTCCAAGTAGCTCAGACCACAGGACCATCCAAGTAGTCTGAGCTTTTACTCAGACTCAGCTTGGACCAACTCAGAATTTTGACTTTTTGGCAAAGAATTGGCTCAGACCTAGCTCAGACCATCCTTGGAGGTCCTAGGAGATCCTCAGACCTGCTTGGAGTCCGATTGGAACAGGTGGGGGAGAGTAAAGACCTCAAAGGCCATGCACATAAGGTGCAACTAAGGCATGTTCAATAATGAGGGAAACATGTGTAAGTAATGTATCTACTGTGCACTGCAGCTGCATACTGTGGACATGTGTTACAAGCATGTAAGTAATTAGTGATCTAAATGAAATAAGTACTACTAAGGTGTGTTATCCTCATGTCATAGACATGAGCTGGTTGTTTGTCTTTGTTGTTGAAATTATAGAAACTGTTCTCATAATCAGAAAAGAAAAGAAAGAATAATCAAAATAAACAGTTCATGACAGCCCCCAAAGTTACAGGAGGACAAGGCCAGCATGTCCAGAAAGAGTCAGCTTATATTCATCAATTGTGTGAGGGTGAAGGCATAGTGAGTACAAGAGCTGGAGACCCAATCATCCCTGTTGGCCTACAAGGTACCAGGACAGATGAGGAGATGGGGGAGCAGCAGCAAAGGTGGATGTCAGGCACATCAACACAATCTACTCAGAGAGTGTGCCAAGGTTGATACACAAACTATCAACTTAGAGAGGAGAGAGGGAAGTGGGAGTAAATACCAATAGTATTGGTGGTAAGAAACAACCAGCTAAAGACTACAGAATAAGAACTACAACTACAACTATATATACTAAGAAACATGCTCATATGGAGTCACTAATAGTCATGGCAAATGTTAAGTGTTGTGCTGGAGAAAGGCTGACTTAGGGGCAGAAATGTCATATAATGAGGGTGGAGTGTGGAGATGGATTGCCTTGAGGCAAATTAGGGACTTTGGCTTCAGCTTATGTGCTGCACCCCTTTCCACTAGTGGTCCCTGGATTTCTGAAGGATGAGAGCGAACTAAGACAGAACCTAAGGTGGAGTTCTGAATGACAAGGAGGAACTCCCTGCAGGAGTTCTACAGAGGAGTGCGGAGTTGGTAGTAACTCAAGATGGAGTAGTTTGGCAGACTAAGTTGATATTCAAACTGAGGTTACATAGTGAAGTAATTAGGTTTAGATACTAGAAGTCCAGAGACAAGTAACTGCGGAGTAGAGACAAATAACATGGAGTACTAGGTACGAAATATGAAATGTGTATGAGACTTGATGCAAACTGCATAATTGTAACTAAAGGAAATAGATATAAATCAAAAGATAAAAGGAAATAGATAATAGATAATTGAGATCTAAATAGAAGTCTGCAAGGGACATGCAGTGAACAGAATCAGGGAGTGCAGACTTGTATGTGAGGGATGCAGAGTTGATGATATTGTGCAGAGTTCAAGTTGCTGAGGCATGGATGTAACAGCAAAGGTGAGTCAGAACATGTGTACTACATGTGTTTACAACTGTGCACTGCAGCTGCATACTGCAACATGTGTTACAAATGTGTTTATACTAATAATAAACTAAGATGAAATATGTACAACTAATGCATGTTATCCTCATGTTGATACATGAGCTGGCTTTGTTTGTCTTTGTCATCAAAATTATAGAAAACAATCAACATGGTTTCTGATTAATCAATGGACCTTCTTGAAGGAAATTTTGATTAATCATTGTTATGATTAATCAGTACATAGTGAAGAAGTGGGCAGGATGTCCTATTTAAATGATGACAGACTATTTAGATTTATCTTTTTTGTGATTAATCAGTATTAATGAAATTGCAAATGTTGGTCAATTAAATAGTTTAAATGGTAGCATACTCTGGTGTGATTAAACATTGAATTAAATTACAAAGAAACAGAGAGTTAAACACTTGTTTAAACATAGGGTGAAATTTGGAGAGATATCCAGTTCTCCTGGATTAAATCAATCAATATTTCACCTTCTTTTAATATCCAATCCCCATACCACACTAGTTCAAAATATAATCAATCCCCAATCTTCTTTGCTATGTTCTGTTGATTTCAAGTGTTGTTGTCATCAAAGAGCTGGAAAGTGAGTTGGATTTCTTCCATTGGATCACACACTAGAATTTATTTGCTCACTGGAATAGCATTCAGAATCAGTAGAATAATACATGCTAAGTTATACAGGATGCATATAGAATGATAGCACATTCAGAAAGACAAATAAAAATCCATACAGTATGTCCTGTTAACATATTACTGTAGAGATTCCACTACAGTACAAACAAGATTCATTTACTCACTGATTTTGGTGAAATCCTCAGTCAATCAGACTATGCCCCTGATGTGAATATGAACAAGATGTGTTTACTCACTAATTTTGCCAAATCCTCAGAACACCATTGCTGAAGGCTTGCCAGTTGATCAGAAGGAGTCAGGAATTGAATGTACTGAAGGAACATGGTTGAGATAAACTTTGGTGCCATGAGAGATTATATATACAATGTATGGTAATAAGTAGAACAATGGTAGCACAAGTGGTTAAACAATTGAACTCCTTGTTTTATGAGCTGTGAACATTGTATTATCACTTGGCCACAGGTATACAGAACTGGATGGTTGCCACAAAAATGATCTGTGGCCTTGAAAAATTCTTTTATTGTAAGTTCTGTATAAATACCCCTGCTCCAAGTTAGCACTATCTTCTCTTTTAAAACCTGCTGTCAACACAGTTGTCCAATAATCCAGCAAGAATCAACACTGAGCCACTAGTATTGCCATCAGCTTCACGCAATTCTAGACCATAATTGAAAGAAGTTTGTATTTTATTCTCTTTTATACTCTCAACTCTATATTAACTATTCAAATATTCTCTAGAGTAACTTTGGAATTTAATATATTCACATACAGTAATCTCTTGTCTATGTTTAATCAATCCCCTGTGCATGTTTAATCTGCTGTAATTAATCAATCTCCTAAGTTATGTTTAATTTATAGTGATTAACCACTCAATCATCTTGAGAGCTATCTGTGATTCTTTTCTATTTTCTGTGTTTAAGTAATGTTTAATCAATTTGTGTTAAATATAATTTTATTAAAGATTACTGACCATTTAAACCACACACTGTATATAATTTTTTGCTGTTTAATCATTGAAAAGAGTCACATTTCAAGCTATTAAGGGGGTTAGTACCATTAAACTGTGAGATTAATCACAAACAGTTTAATCAAAAACCATATGGTTATGGTATAGGGACTGTCTTATTAATTAGAAAAGAAAAGAAAAGAATAATAAAAATGAATGGTTCATGACAGTGGACAAGTGGGAGATGGTTAGTGTGGAAGAATTTGCAATGGCATCAGTTATTGAAAATGCAGAGGGACTGAATCCAACTTACAAAGAGGCATGAAAATGATCAGACTGGCCAAAGTGGAAGGAAGCCATTGACACCAAGCTAAAGTCTTTTAAAGACAATGGCACTTGGAAGCTTGTTGAACATCCCAAAAGCAAAAACATTGTCAACTTCAAATGGGTGCTTTGTATTAAGAAGAATGCCACTGGAGAAATTGAGAAATATAAAGCTTGATTAGTTGCTTGCAGATTCACACAGATACATGGTGTGGATTATTATGAGACTTACACACCTGTTGCTCAACTCACTTTCTTTCAACTCCTCATTGCCATTGCCATCCAGAAAAAGTGGTGCATCCATGGTATTGACTTCAATACAGCATTCTTGAATGCCCTTTTGAATGCCTATGAAGAAATCTACCTCAAACAGCCAATTGGCCATCAATGGCACTATGCCTTATGCTTGCTGAAGGCATTGTACAGCTTGAATCAGGGTGTGAGAAACTGGAATGAGGTGCTCTGTGCTGCTCTCAAAGATCTAGGATGGACTGTGTCAGCTGCAGATCCTGGGGTGTTTTACAAGAAGATTGGTGATGACTTACTGGTGCTAGCAGTTCATGTGGATTATTGCATCATCACAGGAACTTCTGAAAAGCTTATTGATGAGTTCAAGAAGGAGATCAATGCAAAATATAAAGTAACAGACCTTGGTGAAGCAAACTGGTTGCTTGGGATCAAAATCTCTCACAATGACATGGAGGGCACAATTGCACTCTTGCAGCATGCCTATATCAACTCCATCCTCTCCTGCTTCAATTTCAACAATCTGAAACCTTCTTCCATCCCTATGGATCCTCACATCCCACTCTCACAATCCCAGTGCCCCACTAAACTCAAAGAAATCGCAAAAATGAGGAACATACTTTATTGTGAAGCTGTAGGTTCCCTAATGTATGCAGCAATGGGGATGTGACCAGATATAGCCTTTGTGACATCAACAGTAGCCCAGTTCATGGACAATCCAGCCTGAAGCCATTGGGAAGCCATCAAGAAGATATTTCAGTACTTGAAGGGCATGCACAACCTTGAACTCATATATGGCAGAACAAAACAGGACCTAGTCAGCTATACAAGCACAGATGGAGCTTTGCAGGACCACAGGTGAGCAATTTCAGGCTATGCATTTCTCATAGACAGTGGCACAGTGTCATGGTCATCAAAGAAACAAGAGTTGGTGACTCTATCAACAATGGAAGCAGAGTAAGTAGCTGCAACACATGCATCAAAAAAAGCAATCTGGCTCTGCTGGCTGATTGAAGAAATCTTTGGGTCCCTGAACAGCCCAAATACCTTATTTAGCAATTTGCAATTGGTGATTGTGCTTACTCAGGACAGGAACTATCATGCATGCACAAAACATATCAACATTTGTTACCATTTTATTTGGTTCATCATTAACACCAGATCCATCAAGCTAGTCTACTGTCCAACAGCCAAAATGACAGCCAATGTCTTGACAAAGGTGCTCCCAAGTTTTAAGGCAAAGCATTTTGTGAATGTGCTTGGACTTGTTACAGTTTGAGGGGGAGCATTGGAAATACAAACCATCCCTCACACTTCACCTGCCCCTTAAGCACCACTTAGTATTCCTAATATTGACCCACTTACTATTTAGACAAAGATAGCAACATATTTATTACTTAGATTCTGTAATGTAGAAGCAGCTGATTAGTATGTTCAATTCTACTTCTAGTACATACTCCTTTTATTATTTCTTATAGTATAAAAGACCTCTAGATAGCATAGAAACACCTCAGTCAAATCCTATTCTGACCGAGGTGAGTTAGAACTTACTTATCTTTATTTCACTCTTACTGACTATTCTTGTAGGTATAGCTACTTCAATATATATCAGTCAAATCCTATTCTGACTGAGCATTACTTATTTCATTCCATTATCAAATACCTTCAAAATCTTGTCTCTCAGCTTTCAGCAATCCTTCAAATTCTCTGAGATGAGTTGGACATGGAAATAGATACATATTACTTGATATTTATTTTGAAATTTAGCATGTAATTTGATTGAAGAAATGTATTTCTAAATTTAGTATACCTACTAACAAGCTGCAGCCTACCCCAGGCCAGCTGTGATGATGGCTCAAGGCTCAGGCTTCAGATTTCTGAAGCCTAAGCCATAGTATTGAAGCTGAGCCAAGCCATCCCAACACTAGTGTCCAATGTGCTTACTCATTTCTCAGTCAGCATTTACAGACTGTAGATACTTATAGTATATTCTATTAATTAGTTACTTAGTATTTAAGGCCTCTGTAGACTGTAGAAGGTCAGTAGAATAATAATCAATTCATTCTTATTATTTACCTATTTACCAACTACTCTTTCAATAGTGATGGAATCTGCAGATGAGATCTGATTTTGACTCTCAGCCAAGTGCATATTACTCCTTTGGAAATTCAAGTTGTTTTACCCAATATTAATTATTATATAGAATTATTACTTCAAAAATCTTCATGGCTCATACAAATCAGTGCCAGCAGTGAGTACAAATGTCAGGGACAGCTAGACTGCTCAGGAGAACATTCAAATTCAAAGCTGGTCTTGGGCTGATCAAACAGGACATTCCACATGAGAACATACTCACTATTACCAAAAGTGATGTTGCAGCGAAGTTTTTCCCATGTTCAAAATCTACTTGCATTCGCTTGTAAATGCTATATACAATGATTTGTGGTATAAATAAATGAAAATATTGTACATATATAATCTGTGGACTCTGAAGTAATAGTATGCAAGTTTAAAATTTCATGTGAACACTTTTCACTGTCAAAATAGCCTCAACACAATCTTG
>ML213613.1:208982-225809 GCA_004379715.1 Crucibulum laeve | reverse complement strand
TTCTTGTTGTAACCATGTAATATCTCTATCTCTCCCATACTCCATAAGTTCACCATGCTCACTCATATGAAGGCAATCCTCAACATGACACCCCCAGTTGTAGACCCTGCAATGTACCAGACAACATTGACTTCTTGTGAGTTCATACACATACACACTCCTATTGCTATCACAACAGATGCTGACTGGTGAGCATTGGATTTTTCACTCTGTTATAGCTGCAAAACATCTGGAGATTGTTATATTTGCTGCAGGCTGCTTCTGGGGTCTCAAGCAAATCTCTTTGAAACACTTCCCTCCTTCAAAAAATAAGGGCATCCTGAAAATTTTGGTGGGCTACATGGGCAGGAATGCCTTATTCTTAAACCCCAACTATGGATCCATCTCAGGTGGTGCAACAGACCACACAGAGGCACTGAAGATCAAATTTGATCCTGGTCTTGTCACCTACAAAGAGCTCATTGGTAAGTTAAATTATCTTCTAAAACCTTACTGTTCTCAATGCCACTTCATTCATGTTTTAGAGTTCTTCTATTGTGTCCATGACACAACCACCAAAAATAGCCAGGGCAACAATTTTGGAATGGGTCTTAGGAAAGTTACTTTTTGATTAACTTGTTAACTTTTGGCCCACTAATCAAAGGTAGCTAACTTTTTTTAACTTTTCTCACACTTACAAAATTAACTTCTAACTTGTTCTCATCCTTGAGGAAACTAACTTCTCACTCATATGCTTGCTTGAAGAGATTATCTTTGTTATAGATTAATCTGGCACTTACTAGAATATTAGTAATTGTCTTAGTAATACACAGTAGATAATTGTAGTATATTCTAGATACATTGACTAGAGGTATATAAACTGTAGATACAGTAGACTACACCTCATGGATTTGTAACCTATAGCCTAACAGCTCATACCTAGTGCATATTTCTACAAAAATCTTGTACAGCACATTGTAGATTATTACTCACTCACTATCAACATATATATATTCATAAATTATTAAGCCCATTCCTTTGTTATTTGGATGTTATTCAAGTTTATTAAGGCTGTAAGTAGCAAAAAAAATATGTTTATTCATCAATTGGTCCAATTTTGCTTATACAGGGCTAAAGCTACTAGGCGATTTTTCAGTTGTACAGATTCATAAGATTATAAGCTTTCACATAGACATTTAACTATGACTGATACAACAAATCTAGTTACTAGTATGATATGGGCATGTTGGCAGAAAATCTCTTTGTGTTGTTTGAAGTATGACTGAATAAAGAGATTTGAGAGCCATTATAATATAGAAGAGAGTATATATAATCTTATTATGTTTAACAAGTGGACAATTATGTTATTATGTGGTCTTTGTCCACATTCTAACCAAAGTTAATGAAAAGTTAGGTTAGTACAAACAAGACCAAATTAACTTGAGGAAATAATTTTGGGATTTCTGACCTCAGTTCTGAATAAATATACGCGTGCCCATCATGAATGATTGCGATTGTTATGACATGTTGATTTCTGTACCCGCTGTTGTAATGGCCATTCTGGGTGCTAGGGGTGACTATACGTGTTCTAATCTCACATGCATACTCATGAGTATCTCTCCTACTTATATATGAAATTTTGTATCTGATTTTCGTTTCAATCTGACGTGGTGATGAGAACAAGCAATCGGGGTGTTCAGTCAAGGAACCCGTGATCGCGATCACTCATGATGGGCACGTGTAGCTAAAGTAGACAGTTTATTGAACCATATATTTATACCTTTAGGAATATGCTTCGATCAGCCTTCAAAGATAAATATTCAATAATTCATGAGCTTGTCACTGGCAAGCAGCAACAAGCTCCATCATTGCCGTATTTGGCTCATCAACATCCATTTTGGGATCGTGATCATTGCAGTCATCATGCTCGATGATGGGCGTAGGTCCAATGCTCATTTGGTGCTCGTGAGCATCATACTCTGCACATCTACTATTTTTCTGCAAAGTTAGAACATAATTAACTTAAGTTGACTTTAACTTTAACTTGGGAAATTAACTTCTCCTGCCAAAAGTTAGGCCAAGTTAATTTTATAAGGGAAAAGTTAATTAGAAAAGTTAATTTCCCAAGCATCTTTTGGAACGCGTGCGTCTCTTTCCCAAACACTTACCCCTAAGTCGCGTGTTCACTCAATCCGTCTTCTTATTTCATATAGAATATCGTTCCGCTATCTTCACGCTGAACGCAACACAACGTGCTGCCGCGCAATCTGTCACCGCACATGTTCAAGCCAGACGATTCGCCCCTCGGAAAAGAGAGATCGTAACGATTATCTGCGACGTGGGAAGTTGGTGCGACGCAGAGGAACACCATCAGCTTTATCTCTTCAAGAATTCCAATGGATGCGAATGCCCAACTCATCGACTGCACTGGTAGAACGTGGATAGATTTAGAGCGATTTCAGGATTAGTTGTAGTCGCTTTCTTATTGAATATAAATAGACTTATATTGCTGTAAAATAATTAACTCATGCGAGGGTGTAGATTCAAGATTTGGTTTCAAACCGATTTATTGTGTCGATATACGTCATTGACGCACTCGTTATTTGCAATTTGGAAAATGAGATGTAATCTTCCGACGATAGATAGTTAGCAAAGAAAGATAAGATGTTGAAAAGCTCTAGCACCGAAGTTCCCCTAGTCATTGGGGGAGCCGGAGCCCAAGAACCAAACGCATTTCGGCCGAGTTCAATCGAATTTCTTCAGTAGATAGCTAGCAAATAAACATTCAGAGACCATGGGAACGGGTAGAACGTTCATGAAAGTCGCTTCTTCTAAGTCGTGGACCAGCGTGAGCCTCCAAGCTTACTGATAAAAAGCGCTTATATAACATCCCCTATCGTGAAATACAGAGGTATCAGTCAATTGCAAGAGATAGATAGAACAACAACAATAACGTGACAACAAAATAAAACTACAAACGAAAAAACAGAGAAGGTGTATAAATTACCACAGCATAATACAGTATTGGGTAGATCGTTGGGTGTGTTCGTGTATGGGTTATCGAGTGGGTGAGGGTCGCTAAGGGTTAATGAGCAATTATGGGGGATAGTAAAGAGAGGCGAGGTCGGGGACCAAGAGTTTGCGTGATATAGACGGGTGTAGATGAAATGATAGGCATCGAACGTGGGTGAGATGGAGCGAAAACAAAGTGGATGTTCTGATCAGGAGACTTCTTCCATATCCTCATCTTCATCTTCGTCGTCGTCGTCGTAGTTATCATCTTCCATTTTGACGTCATGGACTCCCGAAGGTCCAGCTTCTGGGACGTTTTCTCCTTTAATCTATGAGCGAGAAAAATCTTTCAGCAGACAGTAAGGAAGGGTACGAATGAAATAGGGTACGCACCCCAGGATCTTTAAAGTTCTCTTTCAGCTCCCATAGCCCATTGGGCTCCCCACTTCGATGTAAGAAAGCTACTTCGCCGAGCACTTCTTTCAGATATGTTTCAGGCTGTTATGTCTTCTCACGGAGGGCCTTAATACTCTAGCGGGAAGACTCGCGGAAATGCAGGAATATCGCGTCGAGCAGCTGATTGCGAGGCATACGTGTCATGTGCTCGAAGGCGCCTTTCGGTTGTTTAGGCTTGGTTTTCTGAATCTAGAGTTAGCTAACGCATGAGGAAACGAGGATAAGACGCACGATGAGGTCCCCGAACGCCCCTCCAGCGCCAACGCCCACGCTGCTCGTGAGCCGGTTGACACCTCCCCTTCCACCCACCACGCCTGCATCTTCTATCATCCTGATCTGTCGCATTGGGGTGTTGTACTTTCTATGCCTCTCCCGCATCTGCTTCCTATAGCTCGCACTGAACGCGGGGCGGAGATTACACTCGTGCTTGATTCGACCTGTCAGAATCGTCGTTCGCGCTCGCGTATTCGTGGTGGCGGCGGCGGCACTCGTCGACGCACTCAACGTGGGATCCTTTGGCCGTTCTGCTACAACAATCTGGTTCTCCACCGCGTCGTTGACCATCTCGAGCTCATAGCAATCTGGCTCGGCTCCGCTTGTAGGAAAGGTGGTTGTATACTCGAATGTCGGTCGTTTGGGATCGACGGGCGGCGGGGTACCGGGTGCAGGGGCGTTGGGGTCTTGGTTTGGAGGAAGAAAGAGGATAATTCGAGTCTTTTTGCCCGGTTCAGCGGTGTAGACGCGGAGGGTTGCGAGATGGACGTCTTCGACTTTGACTGCAGACCACCGTTCCATCAGGAACTTTGGTATCTTTGTGAGAGCTTTAGCATCCTCGAGCGCTCAGACGCTGCATATACCTACTTTTACAAGCCACACTCTCCCATTTCCCTGGTCCAACATAAGGTGCTCATCTGAGTCTGGCTGTGAGTCGTCGTCGTCACGCGCCGTCTCAGCATCGAATGGTTTCTTCTCGTCTTCAACAGGCCCGTCCGTGGCTTTCCGTGGCTTAAGAATAGATAGACTTTGATAATCGATAGAAGAGCGGTAATTAATACTAATAGATGTTATGTAAGAACACGATATTATTGCAGCAGCGGCATTCAAAATGGCCTGAGTGGAAGTTGAAGAACAACAGACCTCGATGGTGCTGATCAAGTGACAAACTGGCAAGCGAGGCTAGAAGGGTACGGTCATTGAAACGGACCGGGTACAGTATTTGCCTAAAGCATTTAAATCAAACAAGGAATCTATAAAGGACATCAGTCACCAGCAAAGTTCACGTTCGCCCAGAATCCATGCTAATATTGTTAAAATAAGCGACGACAACGTTTGGCCTCAGTGAGCTCGTGAGGCAAACGGTTAGTGTACAATTTCGAATGTACACTACTTATATACAAAATATCTAAATAATTAGATAAATATCAAAGTGAAACTCAGCCACAAAAATGCAAATACGACTGCAGGCGTAGTCCAGATTGCGCTCACTCGTAAATCTTAATTATAATATTCCAACAGATATCGAGTCAACGAGTTTAAAATTTCCGCTCTGGGACTAAAAATTTCATAGTATTTACGTGACTCCCAACCCAGCCTTGAGCTCATCCGCCAGATCAACCATACCAGAGTCATCCAAACCCATCTCCTTCAGTCTTCGCCTCTTCAACGCAGCGCTCGCAACGACATCTACCGAATCCCAGGCATAGCCTGGGACATTGGGCAGCGTATGCACAATACCGCCGTAGCACTCCTCTGCATCCTGTTGCGCATACATCGCCCGATTCATTGAAGACGAATTGGAGACGGCTCCCAAGCTCTCTATCCGCGCCTCCGATCCCCCGCGTTTGGGACCATGTGTTCTTTGTGCGAGAGTGGCGGTGTACCTGGACCGATCGCATTGAGCTGCGTTTATTGCCCTTGCCAAACAATTCGGAGCTCGAATCTGCATATGCAGTGTTTGATTCTCAAGAGATGGTTTACTGCTGGCATGGAGCCAGGCGTTGTGGATTGGAGGAAGACAGTCGGTGTAGCTGGGGTGAAGATGGATGAAGGGATATCGATGGAAGATCAAAAAATTCACTGACGGCATAGGGTTAGACGACAGGATAAACTCTCATACGACACTCTGGGGTCCTTCACATCTATAGTCGTTGGATTATTGCAGAACGAGTGACGTGATGTAGACCCGGCCCCGCCTGTTGAGCACAGAGCAGAGGTAGATTAGATTAGAGCGAGGGAAAGTAGCTGTACGGAAGCAAGGAGTCAGTTAGTGAATGAAGAAGAGATTCAAAGAGGGGTGGTTGGGAACGTACGCTCGAATTTCCTTGCATCCTGCATAACTTCCGCATTCACCAGAGCTACATTCTTCGCCTTGAGCCCTATCCACATCGACAACGCCGTCGACATCTGCAGTCCCAGCCCTATTCCATAACAATCTAAGTACTCCAATGTATCACAGAGAGCATGGCGCCCAAGGATCCTCGTAGTATTTGTCCCTAGAGCGTGCAAGCTCGCGCTGGCATACGATTTCGCGTAGTGACTCAAGGAGTGAATTGGGCGCTGAAGACGTGTATGGTCCAGATGCGTGTCGGGTATTGGCGTGTCCGAAGGTGGAAGGAGAGAAAACGGGGACCAGTCAGACAAAAGACGGCCAAGTCTAGCCGCGCCGCCCAATCCTTTCTTCTCCCTCTCATCGAGTTCAGCGGTTTGGCATCCTTCCAACTTCCAATCGCCTCTGTATCCTATCGTCAATCGCCTAGATCTGCTTCTCGTCCGGCTGATATATTTGAATTTGCGCTCTGCAAGCACTGCGTTAGGGAGGTTTGATAAAGTTTGCCGTAGGTGGGGAGAGTGAGGGTGAGGGTAGTTGGACGTAGTGCAGTGGTGATGGAGAGCTATGGAGAGTACGAGCGGTGCTTGGGGAGAAGACCCAAGAACGAGGAACGAAAGGAATGAAGACGGAATGCGTGGCGCTTTCTGTCTCCACTCCCAACGATCTGATAGATTGGCGGACGTTTTGTATCGGCAACGTGTGCTAGTTGGAAGATGCTTTGGAGGTGGAGATGGAGGTCTGGAAGTGTAGATAGACTTAGCGGTGTTAGTAGACGAGAATATGAGTAGGAGGGTTGGACACGTACATCTTAGTTTCCTTCATCGCCACCTGTCTGTTTTCAATCCCAGTCCGCAGTGGAAACGCAATCCGTCAAACCTCATTCAGCCCAGGGGGACGAACGTGGAACGCCCGCGCGTGGGACTTGTGGCATCCAAGATACTCATACTTGACGAGAGGCGATTTGAGAACGTATTGCGGTTGCAAGCTCCATGGAAAATACGCTGTCGAACACGAAGTTCAACGAGATCACTAATGTCTACAGCTACGAAAGAGCGACGACGATGTCCTCTGCAAGAAATGTCAGTAACGAGCATCCAAATTCCTGCCTCAACGTTTTCGGACTGAAAAGGGTTGAAAGAGACTCACCGGCATGTCCGCCTCGCGAATAGGTGATGACGATGATATACGGTGAGCATTGAGTTCAACGTCATGGATGGCGTGCGGAGGGTATTCGTCACGAGGACAATGGTGAGAAGACGAAGCGGAGACAAAGCGAAGAACAGGCCCGATGTTCCGGTGTCCTTTTCAGGAAGTTTTGGCAGCTGCTTAGCGCCCACCTTTGGCATCAATTCACGACGACGTACTCAACAACTTCCGGTGATGGACGCGATAGGGGGCGGCTGGACATGAGGTGGTGTTCGGAAACATATCTTCAGTCGGGCTGAGGCTTGGAAGAGGTACGTGGCGTTATTCGTTCCCTATACGGTTCTACTTACTCATGATGCTAGAATATACACTAGAAACGCGATGTATGGTTGGAATATCCGCTCTTTCTTTAGGATATCTTCAATTTATGTGAGCAGAGCTATTTTGTAAGAAATTACGCTTAATAGATGTAACGATACAGTTTAAATATCCCTTGCACTTGAGAAATGGCATTTTACTGCTCGCGACGCGAAACATGTAGAGTACTTCTACAGAACTACCGGCGACTTCTTCAACGGAAAGGATATCAGAGATGGCTGATAACACTTCCCCAGTGGACCTGACGAGAGCTCTAGTTAACCAGCAGCTGATGTCGCAACCACCCCGGTTCTCCGACCACTCCAATCCACCGAGCTCGCCTCAGTCGACTACACCCCCCTGCATATCGTCCGAACCTCACTCGAAGTGCTCCATGCCAACCATACACCCCTCCTGTGCATCAACCCTAATTCTCGGCACGCTCACCCCCAAACGCTCACATTCTCATTCACCTACATCGACCTCAAGAATGGCGCACGAATCGTTGCCACACTCACGCGCAGGCCCAAGCTGCACCAGAAGCTTCAATCCGAGGCCCAGTGATTGCAAACAAAGGGGGATGAGATGCACGCGCAGCAGCTCATGTCGAAGGAATTGGAGGTGCTCGAAAAGGCGAGAGTGAAGATGTTCCCAGAGACTTTTGCGCCGCTCATACATGTACCTGTGATGGCGATCTGGACCTGGGGCGTGTGGAAGCTCTGTACGGCTTCCACAGAGGGTCTGGCGAGTGGGATTGACTTCATCCCCAATCTGGCTGAACCGAATGCGGTATTGGCTCTTGCTTGTGCTACTAAGGTACTTTATACAACAAGCCAGTATTTCCACTTCATGTCTATTTCTGCTCTGATCTTTCGTTTCATAGCTATGGAATAGAGAACCCAGCAAAATCCGATTATCAATCATGAAATTGAACATGTTGTCCCATGTGCGCGCGCGTTTCGAAAAGTTCGTTACGTTGATCTCTCTGGGCTGAACGAGGTTTGGTAGATTGCATTTCTACTGCAGACTGAGATCGAAAGCAGAGATGAAGCGAACTAAGGTGTACGTCTCTAACCCCTTTACTCATATTCTCGTCTACTAACAATCGTTAAGTCTATCTACGCTTCCAGACATATATCTCCACCTCCCAAGCGAACTCCAACTAGCACGCGTCGCCGATACGAACGTCTGCCAATCTACGAGGTCGTTGGGTGTGGAGACAGAAAGCGCCACGCACTCCATCTTCATTCCTTTCATTCCTCGTTCTTAGATCTTCGCCCCAGTCACCCCTCGTGCTACCCACAGCTTTCCATCACCACTGCACTACATCCGACTAATCTCTCCCTCCCCACCTACGGAAAACTTCATCAAAACCTCCCCAACGCAGTGCTTGCAGAGCACAGATTCAATTCTATTAGCTGGACGAGAAGCAGATCTAGGCGATCGAGGATAGGAATCAGAGGTGATTGGAAGTCGGAAGGATGCCAAATCGCTAAACTCGATGGGAGGGAGAAAAAAGGACAGGGTGCCGTGTCTAGACTTGGTCGTCTTTCGTCTAATTGGTCGTCATTTCTCTCTTCTACCTTCAAATACGCCAATACCTGACACGCATCTAAACCATACGCATACGCGTCTTCAACATCCAATTCACCCCTCAAGACACCACGTGAAGTCGTCTACCAACGCGAGTTTGCACACTTTAGGAACGAATACTACGAGGATCCTTGAGTGCGGTGCTGTCTGGGATCGATTGGAGTACTTAGATGATGTGCGATAGGGTTGGCTACAGATATCGATGGTGTTGTCGATGTGGATAAGGCTTAGGAGGGAGAATGTGGAAGTTACGCAGGATGCAAGGAAATTCAAGTGTATGTTCCCAACCACTCCTCTTCGAACCTCTTGTTCATTCACTAACTAGCTCGTTGCTTCCGTACAGCTACTTTCCCTCCCTCTAATGCGGCCTACCTCTGCTCTGCGCTCAACAGGCAGGGCCAGGTCTACACCACGTCACTCGTACTGCAGTAGTCCAACGACTATCGATGCGAAGGACTCCAGAGCATCATACTACGAGAGTCGTTTAAGCTACGCCATCAGCGAAATTTTTGGTAATGCACCTTCCATCCCTTCATGCATCTTCACCCTAGCTACCCCGGCTGTCTCCAACCCATCCCCCAACGCCTAGCTCCATGCGAGCAGTAAAGCCATCTCTCCTGAGAATCAAACACTGCATACGCAGGTTCGAGCTCCGAATCGTTTGGCAGGGCAATAAACGCAGTTCAATGCGATCGGTCCAGGTACATCGGCACTCTCGCACAAAGAACACATGGACTCAAACGTGGGGGATCGGGGGCGCGGATAGAGGGCTTAGGAGCTGTCTTCAATTCGTCTTCAATGAATCGGACGGTGTATGCGGACGACCAGACTGCAATTCTGGTGCCGCAAAATCATGCCATCCGATATAACGTATACAGCCACAACACTGGGTCCCAAGGTATCTTGTCGAAGGTGAGTTGTGTCTTGAAATTGTGGTTCGAATTGAGCTGATGGAGAAATAGCATAGCACGCGAATACTAGATTCCAGTGCCAGGTGTCTCTGCCGGATTGAATTATGCCCCCAATGCTCGGTGAAGGCTTGACTGCCGAGGCGAAGGTGTATTTAGGCGCGCAAGAGGCTGTGGATGTGCAAGGAAATGGAATATTCGGGACGAGATCTCGTACAAGTGAGTCTATGACTTTTGTACACATTTGTATTGCTAAGTCGAGGGTCGGAAGTCCATTCTTTGCAGGTGCAGTCATAACTACACAGGCACGCTTAAATGCTGGAGAAGTCCATCATAACTTCATTGCTTACAATAACAAAAGAGACTATCAAAATCGCAGTAAATCCGAATACTGGCTGGTTTATCCACGGAAACAACGGCGCTTGGAGCGTCGTCTATTACAGCGTATCCACATTAAATGTTATCTACAGGCACGCCTTTCCGGACACATTCACTGTCGTCCAATCCTCGCCCACCGACCTGGAGACAGCACATTATATAGTTACGTTCGGGTGTGAAACTCCCACCACATAGGTTGCTCAACGGAGTTGACAGAGCTGGACTTGTAACTGACCTGAATACGAATGTGACTGAAGACGCATACGAAGAGGCGTATTCTCCCGAGCTGGGAAGACAGGTACTCGCACGAGGAACAGCGATCTACTAATTAGCACTGATGTCTGAGATATTCAGCAACAATGTCATGATAGGATCGAGGATGTAGGTGACCCCTCCTGGACCGATGATAGCGGCAATGGTGATGCAATTTTGTAGATTGATTCGACGTAAATATGGGCCAACCTGCACTACAGTTGTTTTGCTCTATTCACCCTCAACCAAGCACTGGCGTCTGTTCTACATGCACTGCTTGTACGAGTCGCCCCACTGTACATTAACGATCCGCTCACAATCATACACACTTTGCGGTAGCGGAGCTGCTGCGTCTATTTGAGAGGATGAGAACTGGCAGAGATTCGGAGCGGAGAGGAGACTGAGCGAGACAGGTTTGCAGTGACTGAAATGAGAAGGGAGAGCTTTGGAGTGATAAAAGCTGGACGCTGTTGAAAGAAGGATTGTTCCCACTGGCGTTAACGTTAAATGTAGCGTATAATCGTTTCATCCTCCACGGTGCTTTGGGATCACCTTGATGCAATAATATTTCTATCACATCCTTGTCGCGAAGAGTATGACAAAGATCTCTTACCATCTCTGCACATCCATGTAGCATCTATAACCTTAGCCCGAAAGTCCAGCAACTTAGCAGTGGCTCCAGAGTTGAATGGCGCGAACGACGATGAAGAAAGTAGGAAGTAGATTAGAGATGAGCAAAATGGGGGAGAGGGTGCGGGTGTGCAATGGATAGTAGGCGATGTATACATGCCCAGACGTCGCGGTATACCATCGGGCGACATGGCATACCCCTAAGCAACGCGCCAGAGCACATCAGAATGGTAGCCGTGGGCTTTTGCAGTACGAGTGGCGCGGTGTAGATTCGGCTTCATTCGATAAACACAGAGCACAAGCATCATAGACTCTGTACGGAGATGGGGAGCCAGTTAGTGAATTATTCATTAAGAGGTGCAAAGATGGTTTGGGGACGTACGCGTGAAGATATTTGGATGCCCACAATTTGAAGATGTGCGTTCGATCAATATCCCCAGGTCTATTCTATACTATATCCAAGCACTCTAGTCTGTCCTAGACACACGGCATGCGGGAATCCTGGTGGTATCCATTTAATTGGATATGTCGAGGGAAGAGGGCGAACGCATCGAGGGTTTCGATGAGAAGGGACAGCAGGTAGGCCGACGAGGGGTGACGGACGGACAGGCGTATAGGAAGCCATGTTGGGACAGGCCAGTGTAAAGGAATGGGATCGCTTGATGGAGGAGAACTGACTCGAAGTTGGATGAGAGACGCAGACCCGACATCCGGAAGGGCTGAGAGATGTTGAGTCCGTTCTGTGAGAGAAGCTTATTCGAGAGCTCAAGCGCTCACGAGCCAAGCACCCGAGGTGTAAGCGCGCTAAATTGGTCTTCTCTTCATCTTCGTCGAGCTCATTCAGTTGCTTGTGCATTTCTTTTACCGACATCATCCTTTCCTGTCTTCTTTCCACTCCGATTGAAGGATCCCTCTCCTGCTTGCAAGATTCCTTTCATGACTGGATTCCTTGCTATTGGTGTGGCTACTGGCGTCTGCTCCTCGAGCTTCCGAGCTGGTTAAAATAAACTTTCGTGCAGGTACTATGCACCGCCAGCGTTAAAGATAAAAGACATCCAACTCACTGCTCATCAAGCTCTTGTAAGACTCGTCGCGAGTAGCAGATGGGATTTGGATGGATGGATGAGGCGATCGCTTGTATGTTTTCACCCAAGTATTGCAGCATTACCTCGTTGGCTAACCCTATCTCGTTGTATAGCTAGAATAATTGCATGACTACTTCACACATCTTGTCTTCCAGCCACTGCTCGATCCATTCAACCCCTTTGTCGCGTCTTTCCCGTCACCACCCGCCGCCCTCGTCGTCCCTTCTGAACGACATCAGTCCGTGTTACTCGAGGCCTCGAAGTCCAATATGAACATTCGCTGATGGCTTCTGCAAGAAAACTGATAGGGAAGCTGCAGTGCAGTCTCGTGAGGCAGATGAGTGAGATCAGGTGTCATCGTATAGAGATGGATGTTTGACCAGATGCGGTTTATTCGTACGTCCTTCAACCCCCTTCTGCTATCGAATTCGTGACTAATAGTAATGGATATGTACCAGTTCTTTCTCTCGTATCCGCTCAAACAGCCGCTCGATCGTCTTCTGACGACTACTCTTCATCACTTTCAAGTGGTCTCCCCAATCCTGACCCCGATGAGACCATCCTTAATTGAATTCCTGCTTTGCTGCTGAGCAAACTTAAAGCATGCACCACTACGACTGTTGCATCGCTACTTAGAAGATCGGCACCCCATCCCTGCCTACTTCGCGATTCGATGGCGGTAGAGGTGGCTTGCACATGATAACATATGAGAACATCCGACAGAGACTCCGCTTTTGGTGGCCATGGATGGGTATGTTTTCGACACTGATTCAATTGGACATTTTTGCTGATTCGATAAAAGTGTGTGGCTGGATACCTCTAACCTCTCAGATTCAAACGACTGCTTGATCCACCTTGTTTCTCATGATCGTCATATTTCATCTCCCGTTTGTTCAAGCTCGTGTTCGTCGTTGCGTTTAGCGTTAGGTGACGGATGCTAGAGAGGCGGCGATTCTTCGACTGCTGCTATTCAGTGTCAAGCAGTACCAACAACACCTACTGTGGGCGTGTGGAGACAGTATGCCTATTCAACCGAGGGGATGATGCGGTTGACAATGTCTAAGAAGATTTAAGCATGTATTTAGGATAAACAAATCAATCATATTCGTGATAACTAGATTACAAGAGCGCTAGTAAAAATTCCTCTTCATCTTAAAGCACCATATTGCAAGGTTACAGCAAACACACTGCCAGTTGACGCCGCGTTCTTGGTGTCACCGCAATCAAGTAAAGAACTCACTATATATCGCGTGGGCTCAATGGCGGTGCGGACTTGACGCAATTTCAAGAATGGAGCGCGCCGTTCGGTTAGATATGATGCTCTGAAAGGGCAGAGTGGGGTTTGTGTAGGATTGATGGTTTGGTACGAGCAGGTTGCGGGCATTTTCAACTCAAACCGAGAGAAAATAGCTATCAAAGTCAGCGCTAATAACGGGGTAGGGAATGGATGTTAACGTACTAGCCAATGCTTGTGCGTCGAAGAAATAGCGGGATATTGAGTCTACAGCACGAGGTTAATCATAGTAAGCGTAGATATCGAATAAAAGCACACCGGGGTCACCACACTAATATTCCCCTTTCTCGTGTGGCTATCCCTGCAGTTGCTCCCCGACCCACCTGCACAAACACGAACCCTTTCAAAGGAGAAATGAGCATACATACACAACCTCCGGACCAACTGCCCTATCAAACTACCCCCGGAAGATCTGGTATCTCTAAAGGACCTCCTAAGATTTGCAAATCCTTTTGGTAGGTTGGTTGTTGCGGATGACTTGCGTCTAGGGCATACGGGTTAAATTGTTTGGAAGGCCACTAGCCCCATGCTGTTGTATGAAAGCACGAGTAATAGTTAAAGCATAATGTCATTCTCTAGTGCTGAAGATGAGAAGGAGAGGCCGCCTAAGATAAAGATTCGATGGGACATCAAAAGAAACTAGCTCGACGAAGGAGTGTGGAGGGGCACCGTGACCCTAACAAGCGTATGGAGGACTAGTAAAGCAAAGGATGTGTTCAATTTCTCAGAAGGAGAATAGGCAGACGATTGGTAGGAAATTTGGAGCATGAACGCGGGCGCGGTTGAGGGTGATGCAGCCTCTGCACCGAAATTGTCAAAGGAGGACAAGTGATCAATGACGACGGAGCCGCACGTATATGCACAAGAGTCCACCATCCAACCCTACATCGGATCTTTCGCAAAAAAGCATAAGCTTGGACTAGAGATGCAAAATGCGTCTGCGATAGACGAGATGGAGCCACACGTGCAAGGACAGACGGTCGTGCTCACTGTGGCATAGAAGCCTGCCGAGAACGCGAAAAATTACCGTAGAGGCTTAACACCAACGATGTGATGATTCCAGTGGTCTAATTGTAAGATGAGGTGCATAGGCGAGTGGTTGTGCGATCTGTGGTAAGTGCTCAGCGTAAGAAATCGCTTGAGCAGCAGTCCAACTTCAACACACGTGACTTTGGTAGATCCGATTTCCGACACCGGACATGATGATCTTGATCCTCGATATCGTCCTTGCTCAGAACCTCCATCTTCTACACCTCGCAAGCTCTCAGACAGATACTTCTCGAGCTCTTACCGACACCACTTTATTCAGGATGCCCTTCTTTGAAAGGGCTTTAAAGGTCGAGGTTCATGGTGGTAATATGAATGAAATACAAAATCAGATCAATCATTATTACGGGGCTGGCGCACAAGGTGTGTGAACCATAACTTTCGAAACTTTACATTCACTTCATTGTGTAGATTTATATCGCATCCCTTTACCCGTTGGTGATGCTTCGTATACTCGTCCTGGACCTGTTGCAAGGTGTTACCCTGGAACTCGTTTGGAAGTCATTGCTAAAATAGAAAAGTGGATGAAAGACGGCAGCGACCGTCCCATACTCTGGCTCAATGGACCTGCTGGGTCTGGTAAATCTGCTATATCTCAGACTATTGCAGAGCTCTATAAAGACAGAATATGTGCTAGTTTCTTCTTTCTCCGTGGTGCAGGACAGCGAAGCCAGATACAGTTGCTTATTCCCACTCTAGTTCATCAGTTCGCTCTCTCTATGCCTAAGACAAAAGAAATCATTGAAGATGTGTTGAAAAATGAGCCTCACATTTATCAGCAAGCTTTACAGTACCAGTTAGAGAGACTTCTGATTAATCTAGTACGAGCGGAACGAAAAGGTCTATTCAAACAGAAGAAGGGCCTCATTATCATTGATGCTCTGGATGAATGTGATGATAAAGAGAAAATGGGAGAATTTATTGAGGCTATCACTATATTATGCAATACTCCTCGCTTTCAACTACCCTTTAGGCTTTTACTCACAAGCCGAGTTGAAGAACATATTCAGCAACAGTTCAATGATCCAAAAACGCAATCTGTTATCCATTATCTGCCTTTGGAGGACTTTGATGCTACAGAAGACATTCAGCTGTATTTGAAAAGCAGATTGTCCACAATATATAAACGCAACTGTGGAATAATGCATGGTATATCACAATCATGGCCTTCAACGCATCAGCTTAAACAGCTTTCAAGGAATGCAGAAGGATCATTTATTGTTGCATTCACTTTAGTCAACTTTATTGAAGTAGAAAAAGGCCACCCCAAGGATAAATTGGAAATGGCTTTAAATATGACAGATGGACTGGATCCTACCTATCATGATGTTATTACCAAAGCTCTTCAAGAAAATGAGATCTTACAAGATAGACATCCAGATATTTTTCATGAAGTTTTAGCAGTTCTTGCATTGGCAAAAACACCATTGCCCATTACTGCTATGAGTATAATGCTGCAGATTGAGGCATACTATATTGCTCAGATACTTTTGGGACTTCAGGCTATACTTCTGATTCCTGGAAATGATGATGAGCCTGTTAAATTGTTTCATACATCACTCAGGGATTATTTGTGTACAAAACATCGCTCTGGAGATCTCTGTACAGATTTGCAGCAAAGCCATGCAATGATTGCTATTAAATGCTTGCAAGTGGTTGTGGAGAACTCAAAAAAAGAAAAAAACCACATAAATCAAAGCAGTAATTCATATGCTTGTGATTACTAGTTACATCACTTAAATCAGGCCCTTAGAAATGCACCAGATGATCAAATTTTGCATGATGCTACATTGAGATCATTATTAGATTGTTTTGTATCACAATCAGTGGTATATTGGTCTATGGAATTGGATGGTTCTACAAACATTGAGATATTAAATGATATAATGGTAAGTGTGCATTATCGTTATGGTAAATTAGATGATATATTTGAAAGCAGGGATCAAGAAAAATACCAAAATATATAAATGATATATTTGAAGATTGCAAGAGTTTATTAGTGGTAGGCTATTGATGATGGTGATGTAACCAGTGCTGAAAAAGATTGAATAAATATCACAGATTGTAAGTGGTTCTCCTCAATTGACATACATTAATTAGTGACATTCTGATCCAATGACAGTCTGTGAGTGGCTATTCTCAACCTCAGTACATTAATCAGTAACACTCTGATCCAATGACAGCGGGTGAGTGGCTATTGTCAACCTCAATAGATTAATCAGTGACATTGTGATCTAATGATAGTCTGTGAGTGGCTATTGTCAATCTCAGTACATTAATCAGTGACATTCTGATCCAATAACAGCCAGTGAGTGACTGTTCTCAACCTCAGTATATTAGTTGGTGACATTCTGATCTAAT
>ML213613.1:0-197754 GCA_004379715.1 Crucibulum laeve | reverse complement strand
TCATGCTGAATTTCTGCATGACAGACTTTTGGTGCAGAAATTCCACATGATAATTGTCTTTTTTTTTCTCATGCTGAAATCCAGCATGAGGAGTTTTGCTGCTCAAATTCTGCATGATAATTTTATTATTAAGGATGAGCAGGCCTCTTATACAGGTGATAGAAAATGCAAAGTACTGTTTACAGTAAATGTAAAGGACCCTCTGGTGAGAATGTGAAGGACCTTTAGGTAAGAATGCAAAGGACTTTTTGGCAGTAATGTACAAGGCAGTTAGGGCATTTTTGAAGTGCAGGCTATCTGGGTGTCATGAATCATTTATTTTGATTATTCTTTTCTTTTCCTTTCTAATTATCAGAACAGTTTCTATAATTTCAATGACAAAGACAAACAAGACAGCTCATGTTACAACATGAGGATAACACACAGTAGTAGTACTTATTTCATTTCAATCTCTTATTAGATACATGTTTGTAACACATGTCCGCAGTACACAGCTGCAGTGCACAGTAGATATATTACTTACACATGTTTCCCTCATTATTGAATATGCATTAGTTGCACCTTACATGCATGGCTTTTTAGTATATATAGTAGTAGTTTACATCCTTATTCTGTAGTCTTTAGCTGGTTGTTTCTTACCACTAATACTATTCACTCTACTCCTCCTTCCCTCTTCCTTCTAAGTTGATAGTTTGCATATCAACCTCAGCACTCTCTTAGTAGATTGTGTTGACATGCCTGACAAAAGCTAAAGACTTCCCTACACCAACCTCAATACTCAAAACACCAAGAACCCCATTACATCCCTTTCCCTCACCATTCATCATCACTCACCCTCCCCTATTCTACCCCATCCCTTTTTGTTATCTTTTTAGCTTGCAGACAGAGAACATTGTGTAAATCAAACCAGACAGCATAACATCAAGAAACATTGAGCCCATCTCTTTGTTGCTGATTGTCAAGGGAGTGCATTTGATCTTTGGAGATTTTGCAATCCACTAGTGGTCTTTTGGAAGAGAAGAAGACACTAGTTTCATATCCAAGAAGTGGTCTCTTTTTGTGTCTCCCTACTATTCTGTTTGAAAGGTCCACTGTTGGTCAACAGTGCAAAGTTACACTTCACAGTTTAGCACAGATTTTGTATGCCAATTACTAGGTCTCAAACAGCCCACACCCTCCATTCCCATACCATCCACATCATCCCCTACACACCTAAACCCTGCCACCAACCCATCTACCAAATAATCATGCCCAGGGAATTATCCCCTAAGATCCCCATTGTTTGTTACAACACCCCTGACCATTATTCCAACATCACAAACTATTCCACACAAACCCCTACCTGATACAACTCTACTGCCTCCACAGAAAGTATCAAATCCAAACCTGAATCCCCCATTGACCCCAACACTCTCCCTGTAAATCTCTACACTGGCCAAGAACTCTTAGCTCAACAAGTCTACTGGGAATATTTTGTAACCTGACTCAACAAGCTCTGAAAAGATGTCAGACCCCATCATAGTAGATCCCACCACCACAACCCCCCTTCCCCCTGATGAACCAGGAATGTACAAAGCACCAAGTCCTTTGGTCTTAGAATTGTTCTATATCCTGCTAGTTGGAATGCTAGCACTACTGAAGAGCTGGGTGCCCTTTATTGAAAGGTCATCCAAAGCAACAGAACAGATCACAAAAGCAATGAATAAACAGAACAAACTTGCCAAACCTTGTCTGCAACCCAAGAAGCCAAAAGCTTATCAGGGTGACAAGGCACAGGCAACAAACTGGATGAAGGGAGTAGAGGTCTACTTCCTTCAGATGAAAATACCAGACACAGAACACTCCAAGAGGATCCACTTTACATTAAGTCTGATCTCTGAAGGAGAAGGGAACAGAGCTGGCAACTGGGTTAGCAACTGTTACACAATAATCATGTGTGACTAGATCCTTAACGCAAAAGGGGAATGTGATGATTACATAAAGGAAGAATTGAGTAACTGGAAAAGGTTTAAGGAAAGGTTCCTTCTACACTTCTCCTTCTACTCAGAAAGGCAGGATGCCCAGGACACCCTGGAAAAACTGTACCAAGGCAAATGGAATGTGGAAGATTACACACAGAAATTCTGGGAGCTTGGACAGCTTACCAGATATAACAAAGAAACCCTTATCTTTAAATTTAAGCAAGGGATAAATGCCAACCTACTTTGAACCATTGTCACAGCTAGAAAACCAACAACCATAGAAGAATATATGGACTATGCCAACAAACTTGACTGGGAATTAAGAAACGTGGACAGGAACCAGCAGAAACAGAAAGGTTTTGGAGGTCAACTTGTGGCACCAAAACCAAACACTTGGAATCAACAGAAACCCCAGACACTTGTACCACCTATAAAGGACCCTAATGCTATGGATATCAACACTATGATGAAAAACAGACAATGCTTTAATTGCAGCCAAAGAGGTCACATTAGTAAAGATTGTCCACAACCCAAGAAACCCAGGCAGTATGCAACTTGAGTAGTTAACACGGACACACCAGTAGCTAGTACATCAGACACCAGTAGCACCACAACCCCAGTAGTTTATAGCCCCAAACTGCTGAAATTGCCAAGCAATTATGCAAAGCTGGTTTTCAGTTAAGTCAGACATAAGCACAAATGTGCTGACTATGGACAATTCCTATTTTGTTTCTTCCAATGTAGTAATTCCAAATTTTAAATTTGATGATTTATTAAAGAAACAGAATGAATTGAGTGCTAGGAAATTCAATGGTACAATGGTTAAGAATGGAAGTGTAGAATGGACCACCAGACAAATTAAGATTCATAAACCAGAAATGGCAATTAGAATCCTTAATATGTGGGTTCATACTAAACAATCAAAGGAAGTCTCCAATCAAACAATTATAAAACTCAACAAACTTGCTGACAAAGAAGTTGTTGAAGCTCTTAATGAATTAAGACAACCTAAAAAATACATCCAAGGAAACAACAGTCAACAAATGGATCTGGAAATAATCACTTAGACAATTGATGACAAACAAAAGTTTAAATTAGTTGCACTACTAGATAGCAGTTGTACTGGAAGTTGTATTGATGCAACATTTGCCAAAGAAAATGGACTCAATATGCATAAATACCTGCATCCAATTCCTGTTTATAATGCAGATGGAACATTCAATTCTGGAGGATCTATTACAGATTACATCAAAATGAACATTCAGATCAAAGATCATCAGGAACAACTCCATTTTGCAGTATCTAATCTTGGAAAGGCCCAGATGTTTATTGGTCACAAATGGTTAAAACTCCATAATCCTGAAATTGATTGGAAACTCTCTAAAATTGAGTTTACAAGATGTCCTTTGGAATGTACCCCACTAGTTCAAACCTTACTACCAGAAGAAGACAAAGACACCATCAAAATCAATGAATCCAAGATTGAAGATGGAGAACATCTTTTAATCATTGATTTAAATCAGGAAATGGAAATCGGAGCATTTCAAACCAAGTCATCTAAACTAGCAGAGGAGCAATCCAAAGCAAAGAAGACAAAAATGTTTGAAGAATCAGTACTGAAATCCTATCACAAATTCAAAGACATCTTCTCTAAAGAATCCTTCAATGAAATGCCACCAAGATGACCATGGGATCATGCTATTAAATTAATCCCAGATGCTAAAGTTCTAGATTGTAAAATCTATCCTTTGAATTTAGCAGAACAAGGAGAACTTGATAAGTTCCTCATGGAAAATCTTGAGTCAGGACATATCAGACCTTCAAAATCACCAATGGCATCACCTTTCTTCTTTGTCAAGAAAAAAGATGGATCTCTTAGACCAGTACAGGACTATTGTCAATTAAATGTCATCACAATTAAAAATAGATACCCTCTGCCACTTATTCAAGAACTTTTTGATAAGCTCAGAAAGGCAAGATACTTTACCAAATTAGATGTCAGATGGGGATTCAACAATGTCAGGATCAAAGATGGAGATGAATGGAAAGCAGCATTTCAAACCAATCAAGGATTATTCAAACCACTAGTCATGTTCTTCAGACTAACCAATTCACTGGCAACATTCCAAACCATGATGAATTCAATCTTTAAAACAGAAATAGATGAACAAAAAGTCATTATCTATATGGATGATGTTCTTATCTTCACAGCCACACTTGAGGAACATAGAATCATGGTAAAAAGAGTGTTACAAAAATTCAAAGATCATAAACTCTTTTTGAAACCAGAGAAATGTATGTTCAAACAAGCAGAAGTAGAATACCTTGGTCTTCTTGTATCTCATAACCAAGTAAGAATGGACCCAGCAAAAATCAAAGGAGTAGTTGAATGGCTGACACCTCAGAATAAAAGAGACATTCAACAATTCCTTGGATTTGTAAATTTCTATAGATGGTTTATATTAGGATTTGCTCATGTAGCAAAACCCTTAACCAAATTAATAGGAAATAACACTTGGAAATGGTCAAAAGAACAAGACAATGCTTTTGCAGAAATGAAGAAATGAGTAACCTCAGCACCAGTATTAGCAATGCCAAATGATACAGGCAAATACCAAGTAGAAGTAGATTCTTCAGACTATGCAAATGGAGGAATTCTTTCCCAACAACAACTTGATGGAACCTAGCAACCCATAGCATTTATATCTCATGCTTTAAATAGCACAGAAAAAAATTATGAGATATACAACAAAGAAATGCTAGCAATAATGATGGCTTTAGATAATTGGAGACAATATCTATTAGGAGCAAAAGAAATATTTGAGATCTGGACAGATCATAAAAATCTTGAATATTTTAGAAAGCCTCAAAAATTGAACTGATGACAAGCCAGATGGGTTACCAAAATGCAAGAATTCCATTTCACACTACAGCATAAAGCTGGAAAACAAATGACTAAAGCGGATTTCCTCTTGAGATGAGCAGGTCATGAGAAAGGAGCAAATGACAATGAAGACATCATAATGCTTAAACCAGAATATTTTTGGCAACATGATGTTGTAGGAATTGATGAATCTCTGATGTCTCAAATCAAAAGAGCATCAAAAAATAGAGACAAAGTCATTGAAAGGAACTTAGCAGTCAAGGAAAATGGTTGGAAAGAACTTAAAGACAGAACTATCACTTGGATGCATTGCATCTATGTACCAAGAGATAAAAAACTTCAAGAAGAAATCATCCATCTCCATCATGATACCACTCTAACAGGACACCCAGGATGATATAAAACCCAGGAATTAATCACAAGGAACTATTGGTGGCCTAGACTACAGGCCAACATAAGAAAATACATTGACAGATGCAAAGTTTGCTAAAGAACTAAAGCAAACTGAACTTCTCCAGCCACACCACTAGTACCTAATGCCATTCCAATGAAACCTTGGGAAATCATATCAGTCAATCTAATTGGACCTCTACCAGAGTCATTAGGATCAAATGCTATTCTTGTGATAGTAGATTGGTTTACCAAAACAGCTAAATTCATTCCCACAACAATTGAAATCACATCAATGGGAGTTGCTAAGGAATTCAGAGATCATACCTTCAGGAACCATGGACTACCAAAAAGAGTGATCAGCAATAGAGGACCTCAATTTGCTTCTCAGCTCATGAAGGATTTATTTGAACTTCTAGGAATGACCCAGAACTTGTCAATGGCGTATCACCCTCAAACAGGTGGATAGACAGAAAGAGTTAATCAAGAAGTTGAACTCTATCTAAGAATCTTCATCAAACACTGCCAAGATGATTGGTCTGAATGGATGTCATTAACCAAATTCTCCTATAATGACAAAGTACATACATCAACCAGATATTCACTGTTCTTCCTTAATTCAGAACAACATCCATGGAAAGGAATTGAACCCTCAGGAACAGTAAAAACCCAATCAGTACAAGAATTTGTTGACATAATGACACATACACACCAAGAAGCAGAAGCATCACTTAAAATTGCTGCCAAAAACATGAAATGCTTCTATGACAGATCAACAAAACCATCATGGGAATATAAATCTGGAGATAAGGTTTATCTTGAAGGAATCAATATCAATACAGATCAACCAGCAAAGAAACTGGAAGATAAACAATATGGTCCTTTTGAGATCCTTGAGAAGGTTGGATCATCAGCTTATAAACTGAAATTACCTATTCAGTGGAAACAAAAACATCTGGTCTTCCATGAATCCTTGTTGACACTGTTTAAGGAACCAATGTCAGAATTCCAAAATCAGGAACCACCTCCACCTCCAGACATTATTGATGGGACACCTTAATACAAAGTTGAATCAATCCTTGATTCAAGAATAGACTACCAAGGATGCGGACACCAACATCATCCAGTAATGGAATATTTAGTCAATTGGAAGAACTATCCAAAAGAAGCTAGAACCTGGGAACCAATCAGTAACCTAGAAAATAGTCTCAAACTGGTTGAAGACTTCCATAAAAGTCACCCTGCTGCCCCTCATTTACAGACACACTCATTGCTGATTGTACCCCAACACTCCTTTGAAACTAAACCCTGAAACCCCAGAACCTTATGGACTCCTACAACTTCAATCCCTCAACAAGGACAATACTACTCATCTCCAGTATTGTTGGAATCCTCTTCATCCTCACCTGGTTTGTCTTCATCACCTATCACTGTATCTGGCCTAGCAGCTGTATATCAGAACAAAAAAACAATGGAAACATACATTGTCATATGTTCAAAATGTTTTGAACAAAGACATTATTCTGTCTCTGCAGGAATTGTGTGAGAACTTGGGACAAATGTGTACATCCAAATCATGTGACAGATAAGATTAGATTATGCCCTGATCTCTATTTATGATTACCAATTCTCACAAAATCAATTATGCTTATGCCACCATATCCCTATGCTTTTCCCTTTATGCTTATGATTCATATCTATGCTTTCCCTTATGACTTATGCTTATGACTCTATTTTACTATACTATGACTGCTCTATGACTCTCTTTTATGCTTTATGATTTTCCTTTATGCTCTATGACTCTTCTTATGTCTTATGGATCACTCTGAATCATTTTGAGTGACTACTTACAACTCAGTTGATTCTTTATGAGCCTACTTAAGTCTATATGACTCATTTTATGACTCCTTATTACCTTTCTATATATTTATGAATCATTTGGACTTAACACTAGTCACAAATATGGGACTCATTCTTGTACATGATGACTCACATTAGGTGGGACATCTTTATGTAATCAGGTTCCATAGTAGTATATAAGGACCATGATTTGGGGGTTTTTCCAGTGTCTCACCTCTGAGGTGTTAGACCCGGTCCAAAACCCTGTAAATGGAGGAAATAGAATGTTAATACGGTTACCAAATCCGTTTTGAGAGCCACTGGGCAAGAACTGAGTGCGCGGTAAGTTGCCGAGGATAGCATAGTACTTTAGGATGGTACAAGGATGATCTGGAATTGAAGCACCGAGTCTGATAGCTGGAGCAGAGGCTCAACGGCTAGGAGCAAGTTACCAAGGGGGAGATTGTAGAGGGATTGATTGGGAGGAAAGATCTGGCCAGAGCGAGGCTCAACAGCAGGGGATGACTTGGAAGAATATAGATTGATATGAGATTGGGAGACGAGAGAGATCTGAGCCAATATAGATGGTATGAGACAGATATAATTGGAGAGGATCAAATCCAGTATGTAGAAGATACTGAGATAAGATATATGATATTTGACTGAAGATCAAAAGAGAAAATATAAGCATAGCCTAGCATCTATGGATGTATAAAGATTTTATAGTGCTATGGCTAGTTACTGTCTATGACTCAGAGCAGATATAAAGTGGGTTGTTAAGAGAAATGTGGTGCAAAATCGTATGGTACATGTAAGTAGAGTCATATGATAATTGTAGAGGTAAAAGGTACGAGCGATGAGTGAGTACTTGCTGGCCATGCATGCACCAGCAACCTATGTGGGTCAATCTAAGGTCGCACATAATATCCTTGGCTGGGATGAGGGGTATGGTCGCGTTTGGGAACATGTTGGCAGTCCCAGTATGTGGTGGTGATAGTATACGGATGGTAACATGGAGTGTTGTAGACGTTCTGGGTGGACGACGCTCAGTAATTCGTGGTAGTCGAGAGGGTATGTCCGGAAGTGGGGCTGTTGGTCCGGTAGGTTTTGGTGGACCCGGTAAGTGCTGAGGAGGCTGAAGAGGATACTGGAAGGTGAGAGAGGCAAGGGGACGAGGGGAGAATTGGTAGGGTCATGTCATGAGGTAAACATAATACCTCTCATCTGGAATTGTCAGTGAAGCAATTCAGACTAGTAGAACTGCTACTAGGGAGTTTCCAACCCATCCTTCCCAATTCATTGGTCAGTAGTACAGTCACTGCTTCCAATTGAATAATCTTTACACTACTCTCTTATTGACATCTGTGTCTATAAGCCTCATTCACCTCAGCCTACTGACAGGCTACATCTACATTGCTTTCATTTATATTACTAACATTCAGCAGATATAAAGTCAAGTCAGTTCAGCACATCAAGTCAAGCTCAGCTCAGCACATCAAGTTATAAGCTTCCAATAAGCTTCACATTACATCAAGACAGTTACAGTATTCAGGTATTAGTAGTCTGATACTACTTCTACCAGCAGCCACTTCAGCATCTATATTATATTCAAGATTCATACACCTTATTGCCAGATCTCTATTCCTCTAGCTCAACCAACTCATACTGCCTTTTGGATTGATTTGTGTAGAATTGCAATATTCATTCTTTCCCTGAACTTACTTGGGATAGCATGAATAACAACACTTCTGCAATTCTCAAAAGCAACATTTTGCTTGCTTGACAGTGCCCCTCTGACATTTTCCCACATGCCTCTAGTCCATCCCACTCTGTAACATATGCAGCCACAATGCACAGTAGATATATTACTTACACATGTTTCCCTCATTATTAAACATGCATTAGTAGCACCTTATGTGCATGGCTTTCTAGTTATTAGTAGTAGTTTACATTCTTATTTTGTAGTCTTTAGCTAGTTGTTTCTTACCTCCAATACTATTTGCTCTACTCCTCCTTCCCTCTCCTCTCTTATAGTTTGTAGTTTGCATATCAACCTCAGTACTCTCTTAGTAGATTGTGTCTTAATTTTGACTCCAGTGAGTGCTTTCTTCTCCTTCTTTCAATCTTTCTTATACTTTCAATCCTTGTCCCATTTGGAGTTAGGCTTCTTCTTTCTGTGCCTAGATGTATCTGATGCATCAGATTCAGATGATGAAGAATAGTCAGAGGGTGGTAAGTCACCACCTCCAGATTCATTGCTACTCAGGGATCCATCACTGCTGCTGCTCAACAATGTGTCAGAAGGAGGGCCTCCTCCTCAACCTCTAGGTGTGTTACTCCTAGCTCTGAAGTATCCTCCTCCAGGGATTTCTGACCTTTCTCTTATAAAATCAGTTGTGGTAAAATGGGTTCAAGGCTTTTGACTATCATGTTGTTCCTTTTTATTTTCCCCTTCACATTCATTTTTCTCCTTGAATTCCTTATAGTGTTTACCCTTTTCTTTAGGATCAACACCTTTGTCTTTGTCTTTAGGCTTTGCATCAAGATCAGGATCAATTTCTTCCTTTTTAACCTTATGACTCTCAGGCTTAGTAGGTTTGTCATCATTACTGGATTTATCACCTAATGGTTTGCCTTCTCCATCAGGATTCCCTTTATCTGATGTGTTCTTAGTCTCTCCTGTCTCAGTCACTTCTTCATCAATTATCACTGCTCCAAGAGTGGTTGACAGGTGTAAATGAGAAGATCTGGTACCCCAAGAAGTATGAATATAATTATCTTTCCGTAAATTCAAGGAGTTAATTACTGCCTTGCAAAATTGTTCAGCTTCCACTTGAGCATTTAAAGGAGGTAAGAAATCATCTATATTCAAACTACTACTTCCTGTTATGTTCTGAAAGATGTTCTTAAACCAGGTCAGGTCAAACACTACAAACTCTTTAATTTTTGAGTTCCCAACCTCCCAGGTAGAAGATAGCTCAGCATTGCGATTGTCTTCACTCTCAGTATCCTCTGGGATGAACCAAGGATGGAAATATTTAGGTGTGATGTTTACTCCTTTTCCTGTTGATTTAATTACTCTACCAATGTTCTTAGGTATTATAAACTTGCCCTCTGCCTCAACCTTTGATTCAAAGTGGGTCTCGGAGGCTAACTGAGTGAGGACTTCATCCTCCTTGAGCATGTTGAGCAACTTTGTGTTAGGTACATTGGACACATCACCCCTTAACTCTATGCTAGATGCAGAACCTAGTTCAACAGAGTGTCCTGCTGGCTTGCAGTGCAGATTCTCAATGTTGACTCAAGTTGCAGTATGTGACCTTCATGTTACTCAAGTTCCTAGGTCATTACTCAATTCATTCTCATCCAAGGTGCCCCACTTTAAAGCAAGATCAAGCTCCTTGGTTGATGAATGAAGAGGAGGAGATTTTGGATGGTAGAAGAAGTTCCTGTGATCCGCCCAACTCCATACAGTTCAGTTGTCATCACCTTCATTCCCCAAATTGGTGTCTTTAACTACAATGTCAAAAGTCACACCAATCATTCCAGTCTTGTTGCAGCTGGAGAGCTGAGAAGATTTAATACTAGTATAGGCCATCTGAAAAATATAACACAAGTTAGCTAACAAAAATTTTTAAGAGAAACTCACCCAGGTGATCAGTCTGAATGTTTAGAGAAAAAGAGATAGAAAAAACATGTAAAAAAATGTGAGTTCACCAAGTTTCCAAGGGTTGAGATTTGCCAGAGGTTAGCAAAACATGAAGAGAATCTTGTTTGAGAACTTAAGGGCATGTGAAATATATGTCAAAGGTCTCAGTTTTGAGAAAGCTGACTATCTACATACATGTACCTGTCCTTAAATACAAATACTAGCTGTCTAAGTGAGTCATGAGTAAGTAAGCAAGAGGTACCATAAATGAGTTGAGATGAAAAGATAAACCAAAAGAAGAATCTACAGCAAGTAGATTTGGAGAAGATAAAAGAAACAAGAAAGAAATGAGTCATTCTGACTCAGGAAGATTCAGGAAGAGTCATCATTGCATACTGTCAAGGTCATATGATGGAATTTGTTGACAAGGCAGGGAGTAGTCAGGTCCATGAACAGGACTGATGCAACACCATATGTGAAAGGTCATGTGTGCCTTACATACATCTCCCTGCATAAAGTTATCCAAGTTTTCATTGTCTGAATCACTGCCTTTGCTATTGAAGATGTTGAAAACTAGAAACAAAGTCTCAGTGTTTGTAAGTCAAACAGCTATATTTAATATATACCTAGAAACAAAGTCTAGGAACAATAATAAGTAAATGAAAAGTATCAAGTAAGTAAGGGACTTTACCTCAGTGTTTGTAAGTCAAACAGCTGAGGAAAGTCAACAAGAAATTGTCCTATTTATCTACAAGAGTCCATTTGTAACAACTAAAGTAGATAGACAAAAAGAACTATATAAAAGGAATAGTTAAGGAGAGCATAATCACAAGAACTGTAGGCAGTGTAGTTCTCGAGGATAGAAATACAAGAAAAGTAAGACTAGAAATGACAGACCATATGAAACATATATTATACAGTATATACAAGGTAAACCAAGATGGAGGCGCAGCTGTTGAGCTACAGCGGCATACATGAATACAATAATGATGCTGTGTATGTACTTGTGTGGATGTGCCGGGCTTGTCACGTGTTTATATTTCAACAGACGACAACATCAGAAGAGGGAGATTGAGTGCAGTGTGACATTTCAGAAGCATCCTCATCATCAATTTCTTCAATGGTAACTTGCTGGTGGGTGCTACAAAGGTTTTTAACACAAGAACAGTGAGCTTTTGACTTCAACAGCATGTTTCAATGCAAATACTTGTGCTCATTGAGCCCAACAGTGGGCAAGTTTGGCAGAGCAGTAACAGCAGGCCGTTCCGGACCATATTAGGTATGCACGCCAAATAATCTCTGCTCAAAAATTGAACTTCATGTCAAATGCATTTGTAGTAAAAATATAATTTTTTTTATATCTAGTCACCCAAATGGAGTTTTTTTTAAATAAAAAAAACTTGAGAACTGTAGCTTGAAGGTATCTAAATGTTTCTCAGAGCTCAGAATAGCATTTATGAGATGATGTGTTGAAGTAGATGTCGTTGTCGTTGATGGCGCTGTTTTGATTACATAAGGGATGCCGGATTTCACTGACATCTATCTTAATGTCAGGAACAGCCAGGCTGCTCAGGAGAACATTCAAATTCAGAGGCTGATCTTGGGTTGATTGAACAGGTCGTGCCACGCGAGAGCCATGTGGCTCGTTCCGTTTGATTAAAATCATACAATACCAGGACCCCGGGCAATCGCAGGCGAACCCTGATACCAACTCGGACAAATTTTGAGAAATTTTAGAAAACACTCAGGTGCAAATCCCGACAAAAATGCTCAAAATCGGCGGGAACCCAGGGGAGGGTGACCAGACAAAAGTCAAGGATCGTAGATAACCCAAAAGCTAATGTCCCGACAAAAGTGTATGAATTAGTGGTACTGCGTAGGCACATTTCTGATTTTATGACAATGTGATCTCGTGAGTTCGAATCCTTCATATGTTTTACTTTTACTGCATTTTTATGATGTAGCGGACCGTTGATTACGCAATTTTTTTTTGCGTGAATCCAATTTTGGTGAAGATTTCACCAACTGCCAGGCACTCTCCATCCATTGAACTTCCTACTGTTGATTATGACTCTATAAGCGCTTTCGGGCCTTAGAAAGTGGAGTAACTGAGCTCTATGCTGCTATGAAATTATACAAAAACCGGTCTACCGGTGATAATTAGTCGACTGAGCTTCTAATACGATACTCAATTTAATTTTTGAACATGCCTAATGCTATTTTCGCGAAAAATAACCCAGATACTGATTTCCGGATAAAATTGGACGAAAAACAGCCCAAATACCAATGTCCGGACAATTGTTCGGAATTTTTTGGAACCCAGGTGCAATCCGGACAAAAATGGGCCTAGAGTGTCCGGACAAAGATCCAGTTTTCGTATCAGGGTTCGCATGCTATTGCCCGGGGTCCTACAATACCGAGCCGTGCATGGCTTGGCCTGATGCTGCAGCATCATTTTTGTACCTTTGATTATGTTCAAGTGCTTAGCAGGGATGCTGAAAAACCTCTCAGTCACTTCCCAGATCCTCATCTTTTCCCATTCATCTTTCTCATTCTTGTTGTAACCATGTAATATCTCTATCTCTCCCATATTCCATAAGCTCACCATGCTCGCTCGTATGAAGGCAATCCTCAACATGACACCCCCGGTTGTAGACCCCGCAATGTACCAGACGACGCTGACTTCTTGTGAGCTCATACACACTCCTATCGCTATCACAACAGATGCTGACTGGCGAGCATTGGATTTTTCACTCTATTATAGCTGCAAAACGTCCGGAGATTGTTATATTTGCTGCGGGCTGCTTCTGGAGTCTCGAGCAAATCTTTTTGAAACACTTCCCTCCTTCGAAAAATAAGGGCATCCTGAAAACTTCAGTGGGATATACGGGCGGGAACGCTTTATTCTCAAACCCCGACTACAGATCCGTCTCAAGTGGTGCAACAGACCACGCAGAGGCACTGAAGATCGAATTTGATCCTGGTCTTATCACCTACGAAGAGCTCGTTGGTAAGTTCAATTATCTCCTAAAACCTATACTGTTCTCGATGTCACTTGATTCGTATTTTAGAGTTCTTCTATCGCGTCCACGACCCGACCACCGAAAATAGCCAAGGCGATGATGTTGGAACGCGTGCGTCTCTTTCCCATACGCTTACCCCTAAGTCGCGTGCTCACTCGATCCGTCTTCTTATTTCATATAGAATATCGTTCCGCTATCTTCACGCTGAACGCAACACAACGTGCTGCCGCGCAATCTGTCACCGCACATGTTCAAGCCAGACGATTCGCCCCTCGGAAAAGAGAGATCGTAACGATTATCTGCGACGTGGGAAGTTGGTGCGACGCAGAGGAACACCATCAGCTTTATCTCTTCAAGAATTCCAATGGATGCGAATGCCCAACTCATCGACTGCACTGGTAGAACGTGGATAGATTTAGAGCGATTTCAGGATTAGTTGTAGTCGCTTTCTTATTGAATATAAATAGACTTATATTGCTGTAAAATAATTAACTCATGCGAGGGTGTAGATTCAAGATTTGGTTTCAAACCGATTTATTGTGTCGATATACGTCATTGACGCACTCGTTATTTGCAATTTGGAAAATGAGATGTAATCTTCCGACGATAGATAGTTAGCAAAGAAAGATAAGATGTTGAAAAGCTCTAGCACCGAAGTTCCCCTAGTCATTGGGGGAGCCGGAGCCCAAGAACCAAACGCATTTCGGCCGAGTTCAATCGAATTTCTTCAGTAGATAGCTAGCAAATAAACATTCAGAGACCATGGGAACGGGTAGAACGTTCATGAAAGTCGCTTCTTCTAAGTCGTGGACCAGCGTGAGCCTCCAAGCTTACTGATAAAAAGCGCTTATTTAACATCCCCTATTGTGAAATACAGAGGTATCAGTCAATTGCAAGAGATAGATAGAACCACAACAATAACGTAACAACAAAATAAAACTACAAATGAAACAACGGAGAAGGTGTATAAATTACCACAGCATAATACAGTATTGGGTAGATCGTCGGATGTGTGTTCGTGTATGGGCAGTATCAGATAGGTGAGGGTCGTTAGGGGTTAATGAGCAATGGTGAAGGATAGTAGAGAGAAGCGAGATCGGGGACTAAGAGTTTGCGTGATATAGACGGGGGAAGATGAAATGATAGGCATCGGATGTGGGTGAGATGGAACGAAGAGCAAAGTAGATGTTCTTTTCAGGAGACTTCTTCCATGTCCTCATCTTCATCTTCATCGTCGTCATCGTAGTTATCATCTTCCATTTTGACGTCTTGGAGTCCCGAAGGTCCAGCTTCTGGGACGTTTTCTCCTTTGATCTATGGCAGGAGAAAAATCTTTCAGTAAGCACTAAGGTAGGGTGCGAATGGAATATGGCACACACCCCAGGATCTTTAAAGTTCTCTTTCAGCTCCCATAGCCCATTGTGCTCCCCACTTCGATGTAGGAAAGCCACTTCACCGAGCACTTCTTTCAGATATATTTCAGGCTGCTGCGTCTTCTCACGGAGGGCCTTAATGCTCCAGCGGGGCGACTCGCGGAAATGCAGGAATATCGCGTCGAGCAGCTGATTGCGAGGCATACGTGCCATACGCTCGAAGGCGCCTTTCGATTGTTTAGGCTTAGTTTTCTGAATCCAGAGTTAGTTAATGCATGAGGAAAACGAGGATAAGACGCACGATGAGGTCTCCGAACGCCCCTCCAGCACCAACGCCCACGCCGCTCGTGAGCCGGTTGACACCTCCCCTTCCACCCACCACGCCTGCATCTTCTATCATCCTGATCTGTCGCATTGGGGTGTTGTACTTTCTATGCCTCTCCCGCATCTGCTTCCTATAGCTTGCACTGAACGCAGGGCGGAGATTACACTCATGCTTGATTCGACCTGTCAGAATCGTCGTTCGCGCTCGCGTATTCGTGGTGGCGGCAGCAGCACTCGTCGACGCGCTCAGCGTAGGATCCTTTGGCCGTTCTGCTACGACAATCTGGTTCTCCACTGCATCGTTGACCATCTCGAGCTCATAGCAATCTGGCTCGGCTCCGCTTGTGGGAAAGGTGGTTGTATACTCGAATGTCGGTCGTTTGGGATCGACGGGTGGCGGGGTATCGGCTGCGGGGGTGTTGGGGTCTTGGTTTGGAGGAAGAAAGAGGATAATTCGAGTCTTTTTTCCCGGCTCAGCGGTGTAGACGCGGAGAGTTGCGAGATGGACGTCTTCGACGTTGACTGCAGACCACCGTTCCATCAGGAACTTTGGTATCTTTGTGAGAGCTTTAGCATCCTCGAACGCTCAGACGCCGCATATACCTACTTTTACAAGCCACACTCTCCCATTTCCCTGGTCCAACATAAGGTGTTCGTCTGGGTCTGGCTGTGAGTCGTCGTCGTCGCGCGCCGTCTCAGCATCGAATGGTTTCTTCTCGTCTTCAACAGGCCCGTCCATGGCTTAAGAATAGATTGAATTTGATAATCGATAGAATAACAGTGATTAATAGATGTTAAGAACACGATATTATTGCAGCAGCGGCATTCAAAATGGCCTGAGTGGAAGTTGAAGAACAACAGACGTTGACGGTGCTGATCAAGTGACAAACTAGCAAGCGAGACGGGTACGGTCATTGAAACGGACCGGGTACAGTATTTGCCTAAAGCATTTAAATCAAACAGGAATGGCATCAATCACTGGCAAAGTTCACGTTCGCCCGGGATCTATGCTAATATCGAGTCAACGAGTTTAAAATTTCCGCTCTAGAACTAAAAATTTCACAATATTTACATGACACCCAACCCAGCCTTGAGCTCATCGGCCAGATCACCCATAGCAGAGTCATCCGGACCCAACTCCTTCACAGTCTTCGCTTCCTCAACACAGCGCTCGCAACGACAGCTACCAAATCCCCAAGCCTGGAGTTCACTTTGTCGCTGCTGATACGAAGCTTGTGGGTTGACGTAAGTCACCAACAACTCCTCTCTAGCTTTAATTGGTCGTTTCGCAACAAGAGTGATGCGAGAAAGGGCGTTTCGTTTATCAAAGTGACGTACTGATACGTTGGGGTTACAGGAATGGTTGAGATGGGAATGAAGGGTATATAGACCGCCGTGCGCTTCAAGATCTGAGTAACAACAAGGTCAGCAATTGGACTGAAACACAGTAGCGGAAAGCATACTTAGACTCATCCGTCCCAAGCCTCTAAGGAAGCCAGCATCATAATCGAATAGCTCCTTATCCATTTCCGGTTTTATAGGCTTCTTCAGTATACGAGCGAGTTTCTTTTGTTCAACGACAGTCTTGGGTTCTTTGAATGCCTGGATGAGTAGCTGATGAGCTTTCTTCCAGGCTGCTCGATCGGGTTCAGACCGTCCAGCTCTTTAGAAGAGTTAGCTAAAATCAGTCGAGCGCGAATTGGAAACGTACAGTTTGAAGCTATATTTATGTCTTTCCTCCATCCCAAGCTCTGCGAAACCACGTAAAACTTGCCAGTCTGCCTCTAGTGTAGCATCATCTTGCTGGGCTGCAAGCAGAATCCGACTCGTACACTGCGTCAAAGCATGAATCGCCATCCACTGCGTAGATCTCGCCCACTTCAAAAGCGGAATTGAAGCAGGATTCTGGGCAGGGCAGAGAAGCGTATGTGTTTTCGCCGAACGGGATTGGCATAGGCGGTTGCAAAACCGTGCTGGACAATACGCTGAGGTTGAGGATGCAGAGCATGTTGTAATTAGATTCGAATCCTCTAAAGGCGTGGTACAATAGCCACAAGCTTTCGACGACATTTGTAAATCGAAGATATCCCTGGATACTCAAGACATTGAAAATCTGTCGGGATCGACATGCATGCACAGCTGATGAAATTTCCAATTGCTTACCATTCTGGCGCCACAATAAATGGGTCCTCCTTCCATATTGTCTCTCCTTCCTCGATATTCACTGCTGCTACCAGACCCTTCCCCTTCTTCTTATCGAAGAACTTCACTTCAACTTTTGATGTCCATTTTCGTACGTCGAGGTTTGGGATGACACGAGAAGAGGGGTATACAGCGACTTGATCTTGGACAGAAGTGTTATATGCTATTAATCCTTCGTTTTGCAGGACTTTTCGCGTTCGTTTCTCGCTAACGGTCCATTCAGGATTCGATGAAAGCACAAGTGCGTGTATTTTCGCGATCCCGAGGCTCGAGTTTTTGGTTTTTAGTTCTATAATGGAGGATTTGAGTTCGTCTTCTGAGGGAGATATCGGCATCGTGGTGAAGTTGGAAGTACAACGAGAGAAAGAGTTGAGCTTTAGTGGACAAATGTGATAAGAATAAATTAGATCAAATAAAGAAAGAACGAAAATCTCCGCAGGTGCCAATGGCATCTAAGTAAAATAGCTACAAATATTATGATAAGTGCTCCCGACGTTGACGTAAGATGTAGGTTACGCTGCAGATATCACGAAACTATAGCAGTAAATTCAAGCACTGAGTATTAATTTAAATTTACAAACATTTAATAGTATGTTTAGTTAAGTATCTTCACCTGCACTCTACCTTTATATCATATTGTAGTGAATATGTTCACTGGATTTAGACCTTCCCTCTGTTCATAGGTTTGTCTACACCATCACCGGAATGCTCTTCAAGTATTAACGATAGTCGAATATCGGGAGCGTATGTGCGTTGTGGGCATGATCCCAGCTCCACGTCGGAGGGTGCGTGGGGTGCAAAATTCAACTCTGTCATTTTACTACAGGCCAATGCATCGGAATCGATTTCTTTACGGTGCTCAGCAATCCGAATTATTATCAAGTCAAATACGATGCCGATGACCATGATGTGCTGAGTTAAATGAAACCATTCAATTAATGTTAGATTTGGTTTCTAAAGTTACAACTTACCGCAGCGGAGGTAATGTACAAGGCATTACTTCTGGCAAGATGAGATATAAAGACCGTGATTGATGTGAGAGTATACACCAATCCAGATTCTATGATGATCTTCATCGTAATATGCAGTCCTGTTTTCCTAGCAGGTCGATGCGATGGTGAAAGGCTTTGCCTATTGCAGTTATTTTCGCGATCCACGGTCCAAATGCGATAGACGATGAGAGCTGTTGGTAAATTAATGTTAGAGTCAGCATTCAAAATTCAGAGATATTATGCAAACACACAAGTCGCAAGAACATTCAAGAAGATCGTCACGCCCCACATCGCTGTGCATACTGGAAATGCCAATGGGTTATATAACCTCGAGCCCAAGGAAATATTCGCTTGAATATATACAAGCCAAATTGTGAGGGCTACTATTCCCATCCACAGAATAATCGGTGTGAATGCCACGATCCAGCTTTTCCCGTACACAGTCCAACAACGGTAAACCTACATATTGATACTATTAACAGTAAATTATGAGCAAGATCTAGTACTATACGTACAAGAACCCCGTCACCAAAAATCATCTGTAAGCTGATTGTAACAGCCTAAAGGAGCCATGTTAGAAAATTAATAAAGTTGTAAATAAATTCAGCCGTACCTTAGCAACATTTACCCAGTCCAAACCCAATTGTGTGACCTTTTGAGGGCCAGTATTATAAACAAACGCCTGTAACAGACGAAGCAGACCAAAAGCTAGATTCAAAGTGCCAGAGATCCAAAATACCAGTGCAATGATTAACATTGACCAGTTTACATTTCGCCATCCACGACGATATGATTCAGTGCAAAGCAAAGCCCGAAGGCAGTAGAAGAAAGTGACAAGAAATAACCCATAGAAGATCGATTCAACGAAAACAGCAACAATTTGGGCAGTGTCGCTTCTGAGTCCGTCGGCCATCTTGAAGGTCGAAGTTTCTCGTGGAAGCTAATAGCAAGATAAGAGAGCTTATATCTCCCCAAAGTGTTGTATCCATAAGGAGAACGGATATGGAAGCAGTAGCGGATAATAGTCTGTGTGGGTCTGAAAATAAAATAAGCGGAAGCTCGGGGGAATGACCTACGAGCTATTTACGAAGACCCGCGCTCAAAGCCATTCTAAGCTGAATCCACAGCCCATCAGCAAGTGCTCTGCGATGGTATTCGTTAATGATTTGGGGGTGCCCGAATTCTGATCGTGATAGGCAGATGGCAAGTATGCTAAGAACAAGGCGCGTGGTTTCCCGAACATAAATTTCCAAAATTACGGAGACAACAGTCGATTTCTATCAGCGCTTAGGTGCTTGTCAGCTTATTATTAGGCTATCTTCCGGCGTCAAAGAAGGCTTCATGAGCTTGGCAATTGAGGAAACTGATAGCGGCAGTCCAAGAACTTAATGATCAGCGGAGATTGGGGGTGAATCATTGACGGTGCCGCGAACCAAAGTAAGAGATCCATGTCACCAATCTAAGATATCATTTTCTAAGGAACAACAGAGACGCTGGCTGGAATTAGCAATCATAATGAGAAACGACAAGTAATAGAGGCGACTCAACATTTAATACGAAGTATTTGTTTGCGTGTGAAGTCAATAGGAATCCTTGCTTAATCAGGTCGAATAGCTGTTAAATCCGTCAAATCATAGAAAGTTCACTTACACTAGACTAGTCGTGTAGGGAACCGACAGTTGTAAATTCATAAACACACATAGTACAGATCTACAATACAGATCTACAATTGCATCTTTTATCAAACCTTCCTCCCACAACTACTTCCAACCATACTGTACCTCAGGCTCACACCAAAGGCTTACTTCTGTAAAGCAAGACATACGCGGACGAGTCCTCTCCCCCTCCGTTAAGCGTAGTTAATTTCTCCTTTGGGAAGATAGACACTTTGTCGTCGTCGAATTTGTACCAATCCTCGTCATCATCATCCAGTTCGAGTGCTGCTCCAGCACCAGAACCTTCAGTCACAGGAGAGGGCCTGCCCTTGGCCGCGTGAAAGACGCTCTTCTTGACGAAGCCCATGTAATGTCCTGCGTCGGCGGCGGCGCCTTTATGTGTAACAATCGCTAAAAATATATTATGGTCAGCAACCTATTAAAATATCACTAGAGGGGAAAGACTCACCAACAAGGTCATAAAGACCAGTAACACTGCACCCCACATCTGCGCGGAGCTCAGGATCAACAAGTGACTCGAGTTCCTTGACCTCCTTCTCCCTGTACACACTCTCATCCTCTAATTCTCCACCCACCTTCGTTGCCTCTACAGCTTCACCCTCTGCTGGAGTGGCAGAAGCAAGCGTGGATGCATCGGCCATCTCCACATCCCCACCAGCCGCAGGTGCAGAGGATGAAGAAGGAGCGGCAACCTTCGTGCGCTTCCTCACCTTCCGCCTCTCAGCGCGCTCCTTTTCGAATTCCTTGAGCTTCCGGCTTACAGGAAGAAGCTTCCCTTTGAGCTCGTCCGTTACGATGTCGACGGCGTCGAATTCAGTGGGGAATTTCACTTTCCGCTGCATAAAACTGTTAAGCGCGAAATTAATAGATAATAGCAATGGACCATACCATGATCTTTGCCTTCTTGGAAATATCCGCACGCCATGCGAAGCGCACCATATGTACTGTAAGATATCCTGGTAGTCGCGACAGGCGTGACTTTTGGCTGTAAATTGCTTGACGGCCGAGTGTGGGCGACGTTTTCTCGAGTTTCGTATCCAAAGCCTGCACAGAGTCAGCTTAGAATAAAAGATGGAAAGTGAGAAACATACATTCATGATTCCAGAAAGCATATAGTTTGTTGTGATCGATATATTGCACTCGACCTTGAGCACCTGCTCCTTGGTCACTGTTGCCGGCTCTTCTGGTGCTTCATCGCATCGGAGTCTACGCATATGTTAGTGACGGATCAAAATATATTCTCTGACACTCACTCTCGTCGCATCTCTCCCATCAAATACTGCTCCACGAATTTCTTGCCTCCAATCGCCGCCTGCGCCGTCCCGTCACCCGCAACGCTCGTGCCAGCAGCCGTGATGCCCGGGACATTGCGCAGCGTATGCACAATAGCGCCGTAGCACTCTTCTGCGTCTTGTTGCGCATATCCAGCCATACCACCCATGGTATTCGATCCACGCGCCATTTCCGCGAACTGGGGGTTCACTTGTCGCAGGACTTGCAGGAAGCCCATCGGTGTGATGCTGTCGGTTGTCCGGGACATGTTATGATAGAGATCGCGCAGAGCACTGGGGAGTTGGCTCGCTGATTGAAGAGCGGGCCTGGAGGCGCTTTAGCCATTTGAAGGACAAGGCTGGATCGGACTTACGCGCTGAGGGCCACTTGGAGTTCGGGGATCGCGCGGAGAGCTTGCACGGTGGCGTTCATGTAGCAGGTATTTCCAAGGCTGCTAGCAGTCAATATACAGCCATTTAAAAAAAAACAAAGCACACACTTTCTTAGACCAACGGGTTTCGCGAGCGCCTCTGCAAGCTCCGAGTCGTCCATGTCTGCATCTCGCGTGTTAGTACACAGCACAAGCCAGGAACATTTTACGCACCTTCCAAGAAGACAATAGGCTTCTCTGGAGGCTTGGGAAGCTCTCCAGGTGCACCGATCACCATGAATGTTTGCCCCTTCGTTACGTTCAGCAACGCCACCCTAACGAATAAACGCATTACTCACCGCTTTGGGTGCAACCTTTTTCCATGAAGTGTCGTCCTAACCAAAGATCAACTTCTATTCAGTAGTAAACTCGCTCAACTTACCTTGAGAACCCCGCCTTTGACCATGACCTTCATGCGGTCAACTGATACGCCGGTTACCTGATAGATGGCGTCCTTGAAGACATTTGGTGGGAGATCGGGGTCGAGCTGTACGTCGTGTGTCTTTCCAGCGTGTTTTATGTGCACGGCAAGGGGGGCCATGGCAGTTCGATTTTGAGAGTTGCAGTTTGAGATAAAAACCTTTTCTATAACCCCCGTTCAATAATTTCTAATCAGGTTGACGCGTCGCGCTTGCGTCACCGTAACGCCGTCACAAGGTCACGATTACGGACTGAACCAAATAGGTTTGGTTCGATTTCAGGGAGCAAACCATTAGTGACACTCAACGTGTCGAGTGACGTCAGCTGCGCATTCCTTCAAAACACGAGCCGTCGTACGCCGCACTTTTGCAACAAACCCTCTTTCCCCCTCATCGCTAGTGACGACAGTCTCTTCTTTATATTCCACCATGACTATCTAGTGTGTATATGCGCGTTATATTCATACTTCATAGCTAATCTACCTTTTAGCTACTCTCTGACGTTCCTGCTGCTCGCATCAGAGGTTCGTATGCAAAATCTGCCAATTTCAACTATCTTTCTAACTCCAGGGCCCCCATAGATGGTGACATTCTGTGTCCTCGTCTCCCCTCTACCATACGCGATCCGCAAAAAGCTCTTCAGTTTTCTTTCCGAGTCTGCCATCGTCGCCAAAATCGCATATGCGCTGAAGATATCATTCATGTGTGTAGCGTTTTGGTTTTGGAGTGAAATCAACGGTTAACATATCTGCATATACAGATTTGTAGCGATTCTATTCGCGGATGCCCTCCAGCGCATGTTCCGTGTGACTGCTGAGTCAGATATGGCGAAGACAGGCAAGCAGGGTGTGCAAGATGTACGCACAGATACCAACTTCGCGGCACGAAAATTCTAGTGAGGACACTGTCTTCGATATTATTTTAACATTCTAACACGAAGAATTTCAGCGCGCAGCGCAACACCTATCTCACCGGGTTCTGCCTCTTCCTCTCCCTCGTTCTCACTCGCACATTCTACATCATGCTCGACCTCATCCACACCCAAGAAGAATATGCCAAGCTTAAGAAGACGGTGAGTTGCGTTTTAGTGCCCGTTATATATGACGTAACCAACCTATATATTTGGAGCAGACTACCTCTACTTCAAAGGGTAACGGTGTTGTAACTGCTGACTCAAACAAGGAGGTTGCTGAGCTCAAGAAGAAACTTGCAGCATATGAGGCCAAGGAACGTGATTTTGGTATGTATGTTTCTCAGTCACATCAATATTGAATCTAATCTACGCAAACCACAGACACTCTTAAGAAGCAGGCCTCCCAACAGTCCGCTGAGTATGACAGACTCGCAACCAAATACAACGAGATTACAGGCAACGTGTCAAACAAGCGCGTAGACTAAACAGTACAATATACCATGGACTTCTCGCTCAGGAGCACGATGGGATCTATGTACACGTCGAATCGAACGGTCTGGATAATGACCAGGCTCTGAATTAAATCCTCGTTTTCTTTCTTCGCTTTCAATAAAGTGGTGCAGATCTGTGGAATACTGTAATGTACCTTGCACTATTATTTATAATGCAATCATCCCTTTATAACGTACAGTAAGACTTCAATCAGAGCATGTATTAAGCTGAACTACAAGGGCTTGCCACTGCTGTATTCCCCATGGACTCCAGTGATCTGGATATCCCAATGCTGCTACGCTTTCGTTCAGACATCGTACAATAGATGGGAAAGTAGTTAGGAGCTCAGGGAATGTACGTGTGACCTCGTGGTACAGGCGTAGATCATCATAACAGAAGAGTATAAGATGTCGTAGACATATAGCCAAGCGGCCCTTCTTCATGTCTGCTGGGGAATCAGTGACCCATTTTTCAAGTGCATTTAAGAATGCTATGGCCGCAGTTTTCAGATCGGGAAGCGCCTGTCGAGGATCCTTTACGACGGATTCGAAGATATACCAGGCCGTTTTTATATCCCTTTCTTCTCCGTGGTATGCTAAAAACGCATTAATGCGTTCCAACACTTGTAGCTTGAAATCTAATAAGAATCAGAATGTCAGCTTTGGTTTACAACGATGGAAAAAGAGTACTGACATCCTGGTATAGCAGCTATCTCTGGGAACCGGACAGGAGAAATTAGGCCTGTATCATATGCTCCTTTAATGCGATCTTTGATTCGTATATATAGTTCGAATCTATGGAAGACGAGGCCAGCACGTAGCTGGGTGTTTCGAGTGGTAAGATACTCTAAGCAGTGTGCTGAGACGAGGTCCCTGCGCAATTCGTCGTCTAGCGGTTGTTGAAATATGGGAGGTAGTTCTACTCCGTGGTAGAAAGAGGTGACGACGGCCAATCCATCCTGGGTGTTCAGCTGTCGGATGCAGTAAGCTACTGCATTTACTGCACTCGCGCTTTGTACGAACGTTTCACCTACCCAAGCCAGACCATGCGCGATATCTTTGTTTACGAATCTGTAATACGGTTCTCCACGCTGTACTTCAGCAGCATCGCGTAGACTACGCCAGTAAAGATCGAACTGGACCCAGTCAGGAAGGTCAAGAAGCTTTCGGTAAACACCGCGTTTCCTACTAGATAAAATTCCACTAGTATATTTACCGATACGCGATGCGAAGACGACGAAACCGATACTCATGCGATGGAAGGCCCAGGATTGGGGTGATTTGTAAGAGCATTGTGCACTGCGGAGATGCCAGTCACGGGTGAAGATGTATTGGAGAGTCGGGAGCATGGTCGTTGCGAGCAGGAAGAGCATAGTGAGCGCTACGAAAATTGTGATCACGGTCGCGACTTGTTTATTTAAGGACCAGAGGAGATCCAGGAGGCCAATGAAGAATAGGACAAGCGCCGTTTGAAGAAGCAGGGAAAGACAGTATAGAATTCCTGGTAGATGCCAGGCCAAGAGGCCTTCGAAACGCATCTGACGCAAAGCAATTGCATCCTTATGAGGTAGACTCACGTCTCGTTGAAATTCCCGGAGCCATTGCATGCATAGGATGCCAATCAGTACAGTGGTAAGGCTGAGTGTCAGGCTGAGAAACCAGAATATGTTTATCCGTACTGCGGATGCCTCAGGCGAGAAATCTTTTTGTATATCCGTGAGAGACGTCGATGTAAAGTTCCCTGCGCTATTCAATTGGATGAAGATGTCGGAAAGTAACTGAACGGCGATTTCGTCTGGATTACTTTGCAATAGCTTGTATGATTCGATGGAGAATGAAGTCACAGCCGCAGAGAAAAGACCTGCCTTACTTTCCGAGTTGTTAGTTGTTTGAATGCCCCCGGAATACTAAAGAAAATCACATACAAAAATCAAAAGTTTATCGACTTCATCTCGCCAAGCATCACAGGTTTTTTTGTCATAATTCCTGACCAAGCGATAGCAAACTTCCCATGGTTCTCCACCAGGATCGGGAATTGGATTTTCGAATTCACCACCACTTTCCCATACATTTTGTTTGAGCTGCACATAATGATGTTAGCAAGTTGGCGGATTAACTAGATTTAGAAAAAATTAAGCCGATAGTAAACTTACGTTTTCGTTCTCAGATTTAATTGATCTAGAATATGAGGACTTTAACGGGGACGCATTGGTAACATTCGATGCAGCCATAGAGTCGTGGTAGAACACGACGAAGGCACGACGGAAGCAAAAACCAGCTTACCAAAATTGGACGCAATTTATTTGGCAACACGGTGGACGGCAAACAATAGCACCACGATCGGATCGGATGCATTTCCGAAAACAGGTATGCCCCCGAAACAACCTTTGCGGGCTTCTAAAAATGGACAATATTCTCATTGCGTTTTTTTCTTCTTCGCTCATGTACATGCCGCAGACTGCTCGTTACATATCACCATTCCGTTCTATTTTAGTGCTTTAGACACGGCGAAAGGCGTCAGTGTAACTCCAAAGTACGTTAGATTTCGATTCTACGCGTTTCCGTGTCTTTATCTGCAGTTTAATCAATTATAGCTCCTATTTCGTGCCCCAGGAGTTCGAATAAGATGGAAATCGACCTTGCGCTGCGCCTGCCGTCGAACACGCCATATTCAAGCATTACCCCGTTAACACGCGTCTGTTCACAGAATCGATGCGGTACAATTCTCAATTCGGGGTACTCAATGACCAATATGTGCGAAAAGTGCTTGGCGCGTCGTAAGGCGCATGAGTTCATAGGACCTAAATGCAACAGTCGAGATACATCTTCAATGGACATGAGCACAGCTGCTTTGTCCATGAGCTGGGTAGATATGAGCGGACCAGTCAACATGGACACCGGTGCAAAGCAGAATATGAATGGGTACGGACCATTCTTCGTGAGTCTTCATAATCATTCGGTAGTCTTTAGTTGTTTCTTATGGATCTCGTCTACTCTGGTGCATCGAAAATACATCAGCAGACAAGGCAGCAAGTGAGTATTGTCTAGTTAGTGTTTTAGAACGTCTGCTAACGAATTAAACTAGCAGCCTCCCGTTCAGGTCACTCCTTCCCAACTACCACGACAAGTCCCAATACCCATCTGGAAAGCTACCATGGTAATACCCCAATCCATACCAACGCCAACTTCACCTACTCATGACTTATCGAGTCATTTCAACTCGCATGGCGAGCCGGTACCCACTCCTGCGCGCCAGCCACCCCAGTCACTTACATCAGTCAGCCAAACACAGACTTCGGTTTCAACAACCAGACCAATGGTTCCGGTATGTCACAACTTTTTTGATCATTTATAATTAATTCTGAATTTATTTTAAGATGGGAAATATCCTCTCATATCCCGACTCCTCTCGCTCCCAGACCACGGCTGGACTGTGTGCAACCTATAGGTGTGGGGCTATCATGCCTGAACACATGCCTGGAGACAAGTGTCAACGATGTTGCATTCGAACTCTAGCTTCGCATGCTTCCAACTCGAAGATCAGTGATCAGCGAGTGGAAAGAAAGAGCGGGAAAGAGCGTCAAAGCAACGATCGATCGGACAACTCCCTAGCAGCGGCACTAAACCGGGCAGCCGCTGCGAATATTTACACTCCCGTTGCACCACTAGTTCCACAGCTGGAGGTGAACGCAGAGCCTGAAGACGAGATGGATCTGGCGAGTTTCGTGATGTTTGCTATTTCTGTGAGCGCCTTTGGTTTCTTGATAATTGATGCTGAAAGTATATCGTTTTTAGGATACTACGATGGATGAGGATGAATTCGACGAGGACGTCGATATCGATTTGGAATTTTGTTATCCAGATGTGCGTTTTTCTGTAGTGCATCACTTTTTACAGTTGCTTACGATACTACATTCTATCGGCACAGGAAGCGAAACCTAAGGTACCAGCTCCAGTAGCTATTCCTCGAAAATGTGCCCCGGTAAAGCTAAGACCTTCGCTGTCAACATCCGCCGATGTATCTCGAGCACCGCAAATGATACCCAGTCAGCAACCAATTCAACCTATACCCCGGTCGCATTACGAACCCGCTGATAATACTCCCTCTCCCAGTAATACAGTGAGTATCTTCGCTTATAGGAAGATTCTCTGCTGACTATCGCTGACCGAAGCTTCGTCTTTGCTCGTTACCCAACTGTACAGGCATAATACCGCCGGATTCTAATGCCCTCAGGTGCTTTTCCTGCGTTAGAAACTCGTGGAAATCAAGGACAGTCTGGACGGCTCCAGTAGCTATAGAGGCTCCCATCCCGTTACCGAGAAGGGTTTCGAAGGTCGAAAAGGAGAAAAAAGTGGTTAAATGGGCTGACCAGGCAGGAGAGAATGACAGAGAGGATAAAAATATAGGTGGTACGAAATCTAAACCCAAAGAACGTCTAATGCTGCGTATACCCAAGCGGGGCAAGAAAGCAAATACTGGGAGTCCTGGTGCGACACAGAGCCTTACACAGGAGACTCCAGTCATTGAGGGGGATGCTGTCCAGGTCCCCGAACCATATACATCTTCGAACGACGCCTCGCCTGCTGGGATCGTCGTGAAGGCCGCCAATGTCTATGATACAACGACGGCTACGGTTGCAGTAGATCATAGCAATATGGATGTCGACGATCCGACCCCTGTTGTAGCAGGTTTCACGGGTGGTGAAGATGGTTCGGTGTCGACATCATCTGCACAGGCGGATGTAGTACAGCTTGCGTCGACCAATGGCTCTTGCCCATCACCCAAGATATTTTCTAAGACAAATGACGGTCCCCCCTCGCAATCATCAACCGGCGATGATACGACTTTATCAATGCCAATCGATACCCAGAGTGGATCAGAAGATGTCCTCCAGCTACTTTCCACTAAACATTTCAATGAGGCGTCGGTCTCGAATGGTTCCGAACCTACATCCCTGCCTAACATCGACTCACTGGACACCTCGACAGGCCCGGAATCGGTCTCAGGCTGGGACACTGATCTAACCCAGTTATCGGATTCACTTGATGAGGGCGAGTGTGAGATAAACGCATCATCAGAGCCGGAGCAGGAAAGTGTATGTGGTTCTCTCTACGCAAACTTGTCATATAAGGCTGATTATTGACTACAACTAGCAGCCTACGCGCACTGGTCTCAAGATCTGCATACCCGCGCGCTCACAGAGCTCATCTGGACACAAGTGTTCGATCAAGAAATGCAATCAGATCATGCCTCCCGGTTATCATTGGAAATGCTGCGTTATGTGTAGAGCACGCACTCGCGAATACCAAAGAAAGAGGCAAAATCTTAAGGGCAGACATACCCGCCTTGACGTGGAGATGGAAAAGCTACAATCAGGTGTTCCAGTGAACGAATTAGTGAGTCTTCAGTAATTTTGGTTATCCTTGATGCTAATACTGATGCTTCATAGTATTCTCTTAGTGAACCTGCCTCTGAAGTAATGCTTGTTCCCGATGAAGGTTCAGTCGTATCTGGAGCCCGGGTATGCTCCATACGAGCTTGTGGACACATCATACCCCATCCTCAAGAATACCGATGGAAGATGTGTGGGGGCTGTCGAGAGCGCACAAGGGAGAGGCGGAGACGCAAGGAGGTGAAATCCAGGCTGGAAGCTGGACTTCCTCCGATAGAGGATAGAAATTCTGACAACGATATCGTAATATCATTATCTCTTTCTATATTCGAATGCTTACGATGAACTCCAGCATTCTGGACGATTGAACGCGATGGTCAACCCCATTCCTGGCAGATGCTCAAGTTCAGATTGCGGTATGCTTGTGGATCCAAGCAGTGAGTCCAAGGAGTGCGAACAGTGTATCGCAAGGCGAAATGGACTTGCATGGAAACCCACCAGGCTCAAATCTCGAAAGCGGAATATCAAACCACCTTCAGACAACGTACTGACGACTAGAAACATTTCGGTCGTGAAGGTTTGTGTTTCTAGCTGCTTTTATCGTATTGCGACTAATATATTCTCTAGCGTCACGGGCCTTCGCCATATCCCGAATACAAGTCATCTCTAGCACTTCTTTACGATTTTCAGCTGCGACTCTCCGGATTTCTGGAGGCACAATCGTATTATTTTCTCTGTAAATCGAATGGGCTTGTGAGTAACGTCTCAGGGGCCTCAGTGTTTGGTTTCGATGGGGAGTATTCGACCGTTGCCATGGACTTTGACATAGCAAAGAGGAGAGAAAAGGTGGTGCTTAGGATACTGAGGGTCAAAGAGTCCATGGAACGGACTGGGCAATTACGTTTTGCGTAGGTGTTCCTTGTTTGATTTTACCTAAAACGTTATCCATATTCATCTCTATTCATCTTAGACCTGATAAGTGGGTAGCCACCGTGGATGATGGTATTGTTACCCGTTTCAAATGTATTCATCAAGCTCCTATCTTGCAACAAGATACACAATCAGTTGGAAAGCAAACCTACGCTGTGAAGAACATGCAAGGGGAATTGGAAATTACAGTTCTGGCCGATCACTCTCACCAATTTCTTCCTGGTCAAAGGACGATTGTTCGTTTTCGACTTGTAGGATAACACCACGCATACTTCTCTATATCCATCCTTTTTGTGTATTTTTCCATCGAGGTCTGAGGACCGTTTCGCATTTTTGGTCACTGCTTTGTTTATAATCTAACTTATACCTTTTGTACATGTCACTTGACCATAACTACTGGCGATTTGCCTTGTGAAATCTTTCATGCTCCTTGTGGATGATTATCCAAGCGAAGAAAACAACTTGCTTCTAACTTCTGTAAGTTTCTTTGATCACAATTCGAGAACAGAATCTATGAAGAGAGTAGCCCATGCATAAGTAAATGCTGATGCTTTCGTGTACAAATCCAAAGACTCACACATGAATCCCTCCCTCGCCATACCATCCTACTATGGGCCCACATGATTCTGCTTATTCATTTTAGTATTTAAAGAGGAAGAGGATTATATCTACAGATGATATCCTTACAAGCTCGACTTTTGCCTGAAACGTTTCGATTAGCATAACCCCTAGGGAGAACAAAAGTTAGTGGCTATCAGCTAGTCACTATTCGCACCATGGCGACTTCGGACTGTTAGTTTGCAATAAATCGCTGATAATCTTTATAAGAAAACAAGAGCGCATGATGGTAAGTGCATGGTATAAATAAAAGAGTCAAAAATACAATCTAAATCGTGTCATGATGCACTTCCATCCTCCTTGGATGAATCCACCTCCATCGCAGTATCTAGGTCATTTGCTGACGGAACCGGAGCAGAGGTGGCAGCTCCAGCCGCTGCCTGTTGCCTTTGAGGTGGCGCGACATCCCTATAGGTTGACAGATATTAGTCTTTGCCACCGATCACGAAATAATAGACGCACCATTTTATCTGAAACCGCGTCACTCGCGGCTTCGTGCTGATATCCCTCACCAGCCTGTTGAACATGATCTTCTCTGGGGGTGTCTCCTTCATCTCCTCGTTGTCATATTCCGTGTTCTGATAGTACCCTACTCGCACGAACTCCTGGTCTTTATATGACCCAGTCAGAATCAGTGCTGCCACTCCCAGCACGTCTTCTGTTGGTATCTTGGATGGGTCCGGGGCTGATCCTTCGAACTCGAATGAATTCACTCCCATGGGCACGGGTCCAACGAGACAATCATCGAGTTCTTGATCAAGCTCTTCGTTCCCTGGGGACGAGACGTAGATGAGTTTCCACTCAAGATCTGAGTTGTTTCGTCAGTTGAGTCTTCAAGCGGTGTTTTTGGGATGGCTACCATCTTTCAAAGGTGCTATGCATTCAAAAGTGACGCGAAATCGGTAGACGTCTGAAAAGCGCGCTGGGTTGTTGATGAACTCAACGTTCTGTACAGTGATTCTATTAGATCTGATGCTAAAGACTATCAGTTAGAAATACGCACTCTTATCGTTACAATAGACATGTTAGTACGTGTCGAAAAAAGAAAGCAAGCAGTTGAGTGAGTTAGAGTACAAAGCAGATGGCAGTCAAGACGATGAGGGCGTTGTCACAAACGCGTCGCCTACTGCGTGACAGTGCGTGACCTGTGTGATATTCTCAGGGACGTAACTTCCTCCCTCAAACCCCAAGTAGGAGCAAGTTCGGCCTCATCCATGTTCAGATATCGCGCTCTGCCCGGCCACAATCTATCGTCTTACAAATTATTAGACTCTTACGAGAGGAATCTCACAAACAGCACGTCGTTTTCCTTCCACGTACCCTACACGTACTTGTAAGAAGCCCGAAGACAGCCCCTTCTCACAATTTCGAGCATGGGACTTGCATCGGACCTATTTTTATGGGAGAATCACCCTTGTAGTACATCTATCTTCAATGATGGCATCGCTTCTACTAGATCCCGGGAGGTGTCGTGTGCCACTTTGACGGTGAATAGATAGGCGCACTCTGGTGCCTGTACTTTGGGATATTGCTCGCGACTTTAGAGGCATATAAATCTGAAAAGGATGTGCTTATGGTACCCCGGAAGAACTCTAGGAGGGCTCAATGGATTCAACGCCTTTCTCTCTGTCGGCATGCGGGGTGAATCGACACCATTGGTATCCCAACGGTGATTTGATCATCGTCAACACGCTACCAGGCAGCACATACCAGCTGTTTCGCATCCATAAATCATTGTTGATGCGCTACTCGCCAGTTTTTGCTAGAAACCTACATGCAGCAAAAGAGATTCGAAATGGTATATTAGTCCATCGCGTTGAAGAGCAACCCCGGTCTATTGATGCACTTTTTCGTTGCCTATATCAACCAAGGTATGTGTACTATTGGTTTCTTGTCGTGTCTCCAGCCAGTTGATATTTTGTTGTCGTAGCGTAAAACCTTTTAAAGACACAGATATTGTCGCATATGAGGAACTGCTTGATTTGTGTATCAAGTACCAAATCTTATCCGTTGTCAAACGCATCGTGACCCATTTTCACGCATACTATCCCGCTACGCTTCGGCAGTGGGACTGGAATGAAGCCAAATTAATATATGCGTCATCCCAGTGTGGTTTTGACCTGGAAGAGTATTTCCCCGAGCCCATCGCTATGATTCAGCTTGCTCGCAAGCATCATATCCATTCCCTCCTCCCAATCGCATTTTACTACCTCAGCACGATAAATCCGAATTGTGAATACGCGGATAGGACTATCAGGTCCGGGAGGAACTCGGTCGAGTCTCAAGCTCATTTGCGGGCCGGCAGATGCTCTGCACGATGGCGGGACTTGCAGCCCGACGACTGTAGTCGCCTTCTTCACGGGAAAAATACTATTGCATGTCATGTCCTAAATGACTTCCTGGTTGTTCCCACCTGCGAGGACCGCCACTGCTTCCATGAACGTTCACAGCTACACAAGAGTATCATCGAAGAGGCTATCATGGATCGTGATGTTCTTTTGGCATTGAAGAGGGGCCTGTACAACCTCTCTCCTGCGGGGACCTTTCAGGGTGTGTGTGTAAACTGCAGGCATACGTTGGGTGTTTCTATTGAGAAACGTCGAGAAGGGTTGTGGCTGGATTTACCAGCTCTATTTGGGCTGTTAGAGTGCAGATCAGCCTGGTCCAGATTGGTGGTGAACACTGGACACGGCAGTGTTTCTGGACAGGCTTCTAACTGATGTTGGCTCTGGAAACTGTACGGCGTTGTGGCACAGCTGATACGTCGCTGGCTTCTTCCCGCTTTTTTGACTGATCTTGAGTATTACGGGTTAATAAATGTCCCGGGCGGTACTATTTCCATGAAAAATCAGAGTAACCACGTCCATATGCATGCATATGTGTATCCATTAGACGCCTTTAGGCGCGTTTCAAGTATATAGTATATTTTTGTGGCTGATCGGATTGCCAATGTCATTGTCTGAAAGCGGAAATGTGCCTTTTTCTCTGCCACGTGGAAGGATTAGCACATGGCAGCTAGCAACACAAGCATATCATAATTGTTATTATCCATTCAATCAGCCTTCGCTATTCTTCCTCACCAACGACGACGACCAACTTCTTCGCATTTCCCGAATAACGCCTTTCGCTCTGTTCTAATTTTGCGCTTTACGTTCTTGCTCCGTATCACCAACGCTTACCAACAATTTCAAGCTGACGACATCTTTGACTCGATCGTCGCGAAAGTGAAAAACATCGCGAAGTTGGTGGCTCATTCTCAAACTGTACTTTTACGACCAGCCTTTGGAATGTCTTATTAATTTTTCATATATTTTCGTGTCGCGTCAACCACCTTTCGTCTTTGTGTTTTAACTCTTTTCACCACCGACATGTCAACATTACCCAACGAATTCACCAACGACACTTCGCGTCCCGACACTCCGCTCGCTTCAATACAGTCGTCTGCACCCCAAATACCCCTTCCTGAAACTCTCAAAGCCATATCAGTTGATGATCTTACCCCCGACATATCGTCTCTGCACGTCAGTGCTCAGCCGAGCGGCGATTCCCTCCTTCCGACCCCCTCGCTGCCAACTAGCAAGTCGCAGTCTTCTTTGACTTTTGTGGAGCCTGTTATTGAAGGAATCAAAGTGGACGGAGGGCATACCCAGGGGACGAGTGTAGAAACTTACACAGCCTGTGCGTACTCTTTTTAGTTTATATCAAGCTTCGCTAACCATGCCGCTTCTAGCTGATGGCAGCCTCGACGAGCAAATGCGCGAGCCAGAAACAGACGACGCTACGACGCGTTACGAAGAACAACAGAGAGCTGGGTCCTCCATTAAGTCGGCCCCTTCAAGCGAGCACACTCCCGCTCGTTTCTTGCTTCCCATCCCCACTCTACAACCTAACCGGTCTCAGACCTCCTTCACATTTTCCGATGTTATTGATGAGGCCGGAGCTATGGGTCCCCTTCCTCCAGAAATAGCAGCCGCGGACATTGTTATTGCTCGTAAGGAAGCATCACATTTGGTTATTGTCTATAACACTGACTCTTGTTCCAGCTGACGGTACATTTGTAGAGACATCTTCCGGACCCGCTGCACGAGAATTGAAGAGGCGCTATGATCAACAATACGGCGTCACGGTATCCATTCGGTCTCCATACGCCATCACGGCATTTGTAAACCAGCACGGAAAGCAGATGTTTCGCATCGGGTATGCTCCTACTCCCAATCTAACAGATAAGCTACTAACTATTCTTTAGCGCTCGCGAACTGTCAGCACCTGGATTATCTGCAGTTGAAGCAGCGGAGGCAACAGAGTCAGTGAAGACATCCACTGATAGCTCGCAGTCCACATGGAGTAAACGAAAATCACGCATCAGTGTACATACCCTCCTGCCTCAGTTCAACAAGGCGGGGAGTACTTCGATACGGCCACAGACGTCAGCGGTGCAACAGCCACGCAAGCTCAGGAAGACGCGCTCCATCCCCGATCTGGTAAGCATAGCCGTCGGGACTTCTCAAGCAGCCGTACCTCCCTCTCAACCTGGAACGGTGTCGACGTTGACTGGTCGAGCCCATTCGCATAGCGTTACCTCCGCTGATATATCCCGCTTTTCGGCTGTCAATGCCCGCTACAATGCTCCGCGACGCGGTGATATTTTTGGCGAGATGATGGACTGGTCAGCGCCGTCAACCAGCGCCTCGACCAGTTTCTCGACACACAGCCTCACTCTTCCAGGTGAAAGCCCATCAATGGGCCCGTTCGAGCATGGCAAGTCCCGTGCGTTTATTGGGCAACCTTTTGGTGCTGGCGTCTCGTTTGAATCACCGTCACGGAGGCCCAATACAGATTTCTTGCCAACGCCGCGCCTACTGAGAGAAATGCAGTCCTTTGAGTCGGGGCTTACAGCTAGACAGGATTCGCGTCCGTCACAAGACTCTCCGATATCACCAGAAATTGATTCTCCTGATTCTGAGGCCAGTCGCCCGCCATCTGCTATTAGGTTAACAGCGATCATCCCTTCTCAGAGCTCAAAATCTGAGAATAGCACGGTCGTTGGTGGTGCCACAGATCCTGTGTATATCCCTCCAGAGGAATCCGCTTTTGCGCTTTCTCCAGAGACATCGATGGTTTCTCACTACTCAACAGACGTGTTCGACGTGTTACAGACATATCGAGGACTTCCATTACTGGAGAAGCTATCACCAGATACCGAAGGAACAACTGTGATCAAATTATCTTTATCCCATGACGAGTCCGCCGCTCCTCGTAACGATCCACGTTTCGTGATATGGGGAGAGATCCAATCTGATTGGGATGACGAATCGTCTGCATCGCGAGACAGCCTTACCGACATGTCGTCAGCGCCGTCATCCAGCTTGTCAAAGAGAAGGAGTGGCAAGGCGAAAGCCAAGTCGCCTGAACCTCCAACACTACGCCTGCCAATCGGGGAAGGCAAACAGAAAGTGCTAGTTGCTGCTACGATCGAAAGATGGATTGCGCAATTAACCAGTGATCTGAACTATGATGAGCTGCTGGACTTCTTCCTCACCTACCGGACGTACGTTAGTGCAGTTGACCTGTGTCATCTGCTCATCTGCAGATTCCATTGGGCACTCCAGCAATCAACCTCGGCTCGAGATGAAACAGCACGTCATATTGTTCGCGTTCGGACATTCGTTGCCATTCGGTATTGGTTATTGACATTCTTTACTGTTGATTTTTTGCCCAATCGTGAGCTGAGGCTCCTAATAGCGAACTGGCTAAATACCCTGATCCGTGACCCTATCCTCAAGAAGCATAACGACGGCCTAGTAAGTACTTGCATACCATTTCCCTATTATTCTTCTAGTGTACTCATACTGCCATCAGGGAATTGTACGGCGATTAATTAAGGTTGCTAAGGACTGTAAACAGGCCCATACCCGTCAAACGGCCAAACCACAACCAGAAGGGCCGGGGAGGCCAGCAGGGTCAGCACCACAAGCAGGACCTTCTAAGCCCCACTTATTCGGCGAGAACTTTTCAGAAGCTACTCGAAAACTTGCAACGGATGACGATGGTGACCTTGATCTTGACTTTCTACTTGAAGAGCCTATCCCATCAGACTCATCTACTGGCATCCCTCACGACCCTGCTAACGCACTTAATGTTAATCATCTTGGCGCGGGATTCTCTCCAAATCGTCCCGTTTCTTTACCCCTCTCATCATTAACCATTCTTCAGCGAACGGACCACGCTCCTGGTCCGGCGGAGAAAGATACTCCCTTGGTTTATACGCCTAGTGCCCTGCCCGTTCATAACAGTGCTCTGTCGCGTGCATTTGTGAAAACAATCGGACGCTTAGGACGCTGGAAGCGCGTATTAAACTCAAGATCTGCTCCAAGGAACGTCTCTGCCTTTGACTTGGAGTACAGAACGAGTCAAGACATGTTTACGATGAACGGAGCTGCGGGAAACCATATAAGGATGATTCAATCCCAATCCTCGCCTGTTTCGAAACCATTATCACCGCCCAGCGCACCCGCACCCATATCTCAGCCGACAAAAATCATTTTGCCTGAGAAAGTTGTAGTCAGGTCACCAGAGGCTGCAGAACTTCCACCTCCAGCTCAAGAAGACCTCCGTGAAGCCTCAAATGATAAGGAATCTCAAACTGCTCCAGTTGGCTCTGAGCTACCACCTACTTACGTAGATTCTGAACGAGATCTTCCTCCCGTCCCTCCGTCACCTATACCATCTGTGAGAGAGTTGGAGCAGAGCACTGAATTAAATGGAGACTATCTCCAAGCTAGTCCTAGTGTTAAGCAAATGTCAGACCGAGCTTCATCCTTCCGATCGTCCTCAACAGACTCGCTAGGTATTCCGCTTGAAGAAGGCGGTGCTCAGCGTACATTCCCTCGTGTTCAGCCACAGTGGGGTTTCGATGTTGTATCTATTGATGAGCTCGACTTCTCTGATACTTCCTCTGATGTTCATGCTCCTGGCCCCCCACAACCTCCAGGCCTACGTAGACCAGACCGAAAGCTACCACTTCGGCGTGATTTCGAGTTTGTGCAGCGACCAGAGAGTGTCTCTTCTATGGGCATTGTCTCGCATGATTCGATGGCATCCGGTCCAAGCTCTGGGCCATCTTCATTGTCGTTCACTGGTGTAGGGGGTAACATCCAGCAGTGGCATTTAAATTCCCTCGTTGATTCTTTAAGTAACGACGAAGAATCAGGTGATGTAGAGGCTGCATTGCGACGTTTAGAGGGTCAAGTCAATCCTGAGAAACAGCGGGAGAAAGCCTTAAAGGTTGATGGTTGGGTTCGTACTATTCAGGAGCGGATGGCTGCTGGTGATTATGGGGATGAAGAGTCTAGATTCCCTGATGATGATGACGACGATGACGAAGACCACGATAATGACAGCCGTTACGACGAATCATCAAGTCAGCATGATACATCCGTTGCGACACCCTCGATATCAGAACCAGACGAACCTTTTTCAGATGATGCAAACTTGGATAATGTAAATACCCCTGTTCCTTCTCAAACAACTCACAACATTACTTTTCCACCTGGACTTAATACTTCGTCACCTCGCTCCAATTCCAATGAAGCCAAACCTGCACCAGAGGATGTAGTTCCGCTAGAGATTCTCGAAAGCAGAGTGTCACCCGAAGAGGCAGCTTCGTCTCCTACCACTCTTTCTTTATCTAACTTCACTTCTGAAATTCCGCGGGTCCATCGGTCCTTTATTTTGAGTCTGACTCCCTCCGCAGAGATGCTGGCTCAACATTTCGCGATGATCGATCGGGATCTTTTCATGGGCGTGAAGTTTGAAGAGCTCGTATTGGATGATTGGATGGGTTGTGAAGAGATTAATATTCTTGACTGGACTCAGTATCTTAAAGACAGAGCCACATGGAAAGCTGAATCTCGCTTCCCGGACAAGACCAGTGCACTTGGGGCTGTCCGTGCTCGTTTTAATTTGTTAGCCAACTTCGTGATTTCGGAGGTAGTGCTTACCCACCCTAGTGAGCGCCATATCTTGGTTGCGAAGTTTATCCGGATTGCATGGGTGCGTTTTACTTTTTTTGCAATATGCTGTCGTTTTGTGTTGTTGACTTTGTGTTGCTAGAAATCGTATGCAATAAGCAACTTCAATTCGCTGACTGCTATTATTACTGGCCTCCAAAGCGAGTGGGTTAGTAAAGCGATGAAACGCTCTGCTTGGAACCGAATTGGTGCCTTCGAGTCCCGTGCGTTCCGTGACCTCAAAAAGTTCGTTGCCGGGACGGATGACTTCAAGATCATGAGAGACATTGTGGACTCGATCGCTGATGCGAAGCCTCTGGATGGTAGCTCTCATGCTGCATCCGTTGTAAGTGGCGGCGGCGGCACAGAACAGTCGGGACGAGGAAGATCAGGCTCTGAGAATCGACTACCAGTACCCACTGCCTGCATACCATTCATAGGTGCGTATTTTCTTGGCTTTATTACAACTAGAAGGTGCTGACGCACTGTAGGTATTTATCTTTCGCAGCTGCGTCGTCTCAGTAAACTACCGGATCTCATTGACCCTACTGCGCCAAACGAAACTGTTGGAATCGATCCTGTTACCGCAAATTTTGATCCTCCAGCCCATCCTGAGGTGTTCTCGGCACTGGCTCCTCTTCCACCCTCAATTCACTTGGAGCCATTGATTAATGTCCACAAACAACGCAGAATAGCCGCTGTCATCAAGTCATTGGTTGCCGGACAACATCTTGCAAGTCGGATGAAGTTCGAAGTCGATAAAAAGTTATCCCTGAAGTGCCTTCGTTTACGTTGCGTGGATATGGAAAGTCTTCAAAGGTCACTTGCTTTGCATTCGGACTGAATTGTTAATGTTTTTATATCATAATTTCATGTTCTCGTATATAGACTTCAGTTACCGCATATGAAGAGGAAAATAATGTTATAGTGCTAGGGTTCAAAACAGCTCTCAACGTATGTTCAGCCAGAGTCACTGCACAGTATTTGGTGATGTTATATTTTATCGCCTTTGTCCCCGATGGAGAAAGTCCCAGCAGCGGCGCGTCCAGCACTTTCCTCTTACCCACACGTTTGTCAGACCCTCGGGCAAAATATCTATCAGGATTAGACGCGTTTCAATACAGAACAGCGAAAAAAAAAAACGCGTTAATCCTATGTCATATTTGTCGCAAACTACACGACGCGGTGCTCAGTCGCCAGGATTCGAGTCAGCTACGCAAAGAGCAGCTTGCGACGCGCCCCGCAGAGCGGAGATGGTGATTTATTCTGCTCGTTCTACTCCTCCTTCAGGATGTTGTACACCTACGCGTCCACGCGGTATCTCTGACTCTGCGCTGCTGGGTATGCCAGCGTGTTCGGATCACCTCTTTAACAGGCTCATTTCTGCGTCCAAAGCAGTGTCTTCTCACTCATCTGATTTCCCCAGCGATACCCTTAGGCCTTCGTTTCGACAGCGTTCGAGGTCAGTGAATCAAGGCCGCGAGTCTCCAAAGGGAAAGATGTCCGACTCTGTGTCTGGCAGCGAACCCGCTAGCTGGTGGAACAGAATCGAGCGTATTCCTAGATCTTGGGGGCTTGTGGATGACGATAGCGATGTACCAGATGAGCAGAAGGAAGGATGGAAAAACACGCGGAAGGCAGTTGCACAGGCAGCTGTCTCTGTACTAGGGACAGCAGGACTAATGGCGAAAGAAGGTTTAACGACAGGTTTAGAGCTTCTCGAGTTTGTTCCTTTACCGGGTTTACAGCCCGTGGCTTCGACCTTGCTGAAGATCTGGGAGGCGGTACAGCTAGTAGACGTAAGCCTTGTTTTCTTCTCCTATTTGATCGAATTAACGCGTATATGCCCGTAGATGAACCGTCTTGCATCCTTGCGTCTCACGAACCGATGCGCAGACATGTTACTTTCAATCCGACAAGACATCGCAGAAGCTAGTGATATGATAGACGAAGAACTCTCAAGACCCATCGAGGCCCTGAATCAGTACGCTAATATTATACATTAGGGTAATCTTAATCATACCCCCCTCTTAGAGCGTTCCTGAAAGTGCAAATTCTCTTAGAGAGTCAGAGTCGCAGTCCTTTTCTGAAACGATATCTTAAACGCAAAGACATGGCTGGTGAAATCACGAGTTGTGGCGATGACCTTCTGAATGCTTTACGCATGTTCGGTGTAGGTGGTGCCCTTTATACCTGATATATCTCTTCTCAACCTGTATTAGGTCTCCGTTCAAATTCGAACCCTTAAGCTTGTTCAAATGTCGGAACAGCGCAGACAGGCTGATGCGAAAATTCTTCACGATGTTGTCACCAATCTCTCCTTGTCCCCTTGCTCGTGCTCACCGCTTTCCATGGATACTACGATACCATCGTTGGTGATTCCGGCTCTGAAAGAGCTCCATTCAAAGCAAAATTTTGAGGATGCGGATTTCGATACGAGTGATATGCGGCACCTCATGCGATGCGCTTTGCAGACAGGAAGCGATGCCGATTTGGTAGCATTCCTCCAGATCGTACGAGAGGAAATGCCCGAGGCCATCAAGTCTCTGCAAAGGGCTCTCGAATCCAGCAGCAGTACTCTGCCTAGTGCAGCCCTGGATCGTGATGCTCTTCATCAAGAGTTTATGGAGAGTGGTATTGATGCCCTACGCCGTCTCAGCCAGGACGTGGCCGATTCTGTGCTTCCTGCATGGACCATCACCAAGTAGGTTTGTCCTCAAATCATACTACTCTCTGCTACTGACCTATGAATTTTCAGGTATGAAGTCCACACTCAGTACAAGGTTGGAATTGGCTTCTTCTCCGATGTGTTCAAAGGAACTTGGAAAGGGCGTACAGTTGCCATCAAGGTCTTGGCCGATACTACACCGCGCAAGCTTTTTCTGCGAGAGATGGATGTCTGGCAAACGCTCAAACACCCGCATGTATTGGAGCTGTACGGTGCAAGCAGTGCCAGTGGCGACCCCCCCTGGTTCTTCGTCAGTCCGTATGAGAAGAACGGGACACTGGTGGAATTTTTGAAACAAGTGGCCATGCAGGAGCATCGACTAAGGATGCAGGGCTCATCTACAGTCCTACGCAGGAATAACACCCGTTGGAGTTCGCACTTGAGGCTTTCCGAGCTTGATTTGTATCGCTTTATGAAGGAGGTAGCGGAGGGTATGGAGTACTTACACTCTCAGGGGATACTTCACGGAGATCTAAAGGTTTGTTAGCAATCTCTTCTTGAGCTAACTTCACTGATCTCTTTTATAGGCGTCGAATGTGCTTATCGATGATGGAATACACTGTGTCATCTCGGATTTCGGACAGAGTGAGATGAAGTCAGAGGTTCACAGAATCAGTGGTCTTCCATTCCCTCGTATGTGATTTCTACGCACCACCAATCTTCACAACTCATTAGATTTAAAGGAGGTACACTTCGATGGCAAGCTCCAGAGCTCATGTCTGGCTTCGGTCAATTGACTCCAGCAACCGACGTATATGCGTACGCGATTTCTTGTATCGAGATCCTATCCATGGGCCAAATGCCGTGGAGCTTAATGGACGATGCCGCAGTTCGGTATCTAGTCCTCAGTGAGTCCTTCCCAGCCAGTCTGGTAACATGATCTAAATACTAGTCACAGAAGAGGATAATCGCCCCCCAATTCCTCCCCGCTGCAGCTCAGCGCAGATTCAGCAACTTATTAGCGTCTGTTGGGACGAGGATCCATCTGCTAGGCCAGCCTTTCCAAGAATTGCGATTGTGTTGGACCAGGCGTATTCGACCATCGCAAAACAGCAGGATGAGATACGATCACCGAGAATACCAGAGATAGACGATAGTGAATATGATCGACCTCGACCTCGTTTCTTAGATCTTTGCCCTCAGTTGCCCGTCGAGTTCATTTCTAGTACGTGCCCACTTTGCAGATGTAGGTTTTGTCGTTGCTTACAACATATTTCAGTGCCTGAGGAGCAGCCCTTTAGCTCCCAAGTTCATACCGCTTTGGAATGCACTGAAGATGGCCCACAAATCCCTTCCTTTTCCGCTGAGCTACCATGCAGGGAAGAAACAGATACTAGCGAGGTTATACGCATGCCTGAGCCAGTGTTCTATACGCCTTCACTCTCATCTAGTTGGGCTTCATCCTCTATTTTCTCGCATTCTCAATGGGAGGAAGACTATATGGGTTTCGGTGTATATGATCCTGTGAATATATCAGAAACCAAGGCCTCGGATGCCAAGGACGAGCGGGTGTATAGGTTGCTGGTTGATCGGAAAGATTATCACAGCTCCCGTAGGTTCATCAGTATTCCATTACTCCACAAGTATTGACATATTTCCATAGTCTGTTTACCTCTTTGGAGTCCTGTTCCCGTGAAGCTTGGTGCCGTTGGATATCTCTCCAAACCTTGCGGAACGTTCGTGACACTTTTCAATGCTTTCAAACCTCACAAATCCTCGAGAGGCTTGACCGGAGACATGCCGTCTGTCGCTGGATATGGCATCGTTTATAAGGGGAGCCAAAAGCAGGACAAACGGAATGCTGCTCGAAGGGGACTCGACGCCGTCGCTGGCCTGCTAACTTTTAGAAATCGAGGGGACATTGCTATTTCGTAAGTCGAGTCTATTGTTACATGATCATTAACGGGATTCTAATTCATTGCTTCAGTCGTCGTTATTCGTTCCCGCTTTGTTCAGGCCGTAAAGCTGCGTACATATGCGTCGAAACCACCGAATATCAGTTCCTTAAGAAACTTGAAGCGCCCAAGATGTGGTTCAAAGCCAATATGGACTCAATCTTAAAGATCTACGGCTCTCAGCACGGGCTGCAGAAAGAGGACTTGCTTTTTGGTAGAACTCCCTTTTTACATCAATAGTTATCAGTATTAACCTTCTTGAACAGTGATTGGAGCATTGCAAACCCCAAACTATGGTCTCTTTGTGAGCCACAATCACCCTGATAGTCAGGTATGATTTGAACGTACCATATGACCATATGTGTCAGTTGACTCACTGAATCTCTCAGGCGCATTTCAACGTCTATTCGTCAACCAAGAAAGGTGAGCCATGGGGTACCTTCACCACTGATAGCAAGGTCTCCTTGGACCTGGGCGGACCCTTCTATGACGAACCTATGAATGGGTGGCCTAAATCATCAAACAAGGTGTCATCTGTAGGCGGAGATACCTGCACCGTTCTCATTGCAAGATTGCGATTCAAACCCGATGCCCTTGAGCCCACTTCGTTATGATTTGATCGTCAACCATAACGTCGTTCTTGTATATTCCCTACCTACCAGAACGCTATTATCGTTTCTAAGCTAGTCTACTATCGGTCTATTTTATCCCCACTATGCATTTATCACTATACCAAGGCTATCGCGTACCTTGCATGACATGGGTCACCCTTCCTTTTACAACTGTGGTAATGGATTAGTGCCACGCTTTTATACTATCTACTGTACTGTACATCACTACCTCTACATCACCACCTCTACATCACCTAAACACGTTGTCTTACTATGCTCAAAAGTGCTGAAAGTTTATGTCTGATACTGATAATGGAACGATTTCCGTAAATAATGATAGATGCCATGGTATAAAACGTAACGAGTGTTCAAGATTAGTTCGAATCCTTAAAAATCATCTAGATCGACCATCTTCTTCCCTTCCTCGACTTCATCCGGTAAGATTTGAGTAGGTAAGTCGTCCTCGTCGCTCAAGTTAGGAAGTCCATCCATTGTGGAATCCACCTTTTTGTGCTTCTCGGGAACAACGACGTTCGAGCGAATGATTGGACCAGGTCCTGGGCCGAGACTGATGTTCTTACGTGCAGTACGTATAGCCTCCAATTCTTCCATCTGTAACAACATATCAGTGAAAAAAAATGGGGCGCATAGTTCAAGACGAACCTTCTTTTTCAAGTCTGCGTTGTCTCCTCTACGATGACCGGGCTTGACTGTTGGATCAAAACCTAGCTGCTTGATCATCTCAGCCGAGAACGAATGGCACATTTTCTTGTCTTCGAGTGTTTCATCGTCGCTGGTTTCTCTGGCCCTCCTCTTGCCTTTCGAACTTCCGTTGTCAGTTCTTTTCTTTTCTGAATCATCTTTCTTCGCAATCGCCTTCCCAACTTCTCTCGCCTTCATCACTGCCCTCATTCCCTCCTTATCTTTCTGAAGCAAGGCCTTAAGCGTCTTGTCAGCATCCTTCTCTAGCTTCCGCTTAGCCTTGGCCTGGCCTTCACGTCCCATATTTTCTGTGATAAAGAGGGTCCGAGAGTCTGCACCAGATCCGCCCACGATGTGTCCCGATACAACGTAAGTAGATCCGACTCCGGCAATATTGTCGTCGGGTTTAAGTCCCCATTGTCGTGCAGGATCATATGCTGGTTTGCGTTTAGGAGCTGAAGTGGTGCTCATGCCCGATGTGCTGTATTGAGAAGATCAGTATGTTTGAAGCGACGTGATTGAATGAGGGCATTCTTACCCAACCGAGAATTCTGCACGACCTGCCCGAGTCCGCTGAACAGCATTCTGTAAATGGTAATCACAGACCTCGCTAGTGCGTTTGTCGAACCAGCTACCACAGACTTTGCCGTCTCGTTTTTGGACCGTGCACATCCCAAGGTCACGAGAACGTCCAATCACGGTAATTGAAGCTGCTGATTCTGGTGTAACAGCGAGAATATTGTCAACTGGATGTGGGGTATCTCCTGCGCGCTATGCAAAACGTTAAAATCAGAGATTTAACACGATATTTGATCGCAAACAAACCTGGAATGGCTTAAGGATCTTAGGATTCAGCAATGCTATGACATCGCCTTCCTTTACTTTAGCCATAGTTTCAAAAGCGCCACGACTACCTCCTTTATACATCTTCTGAGGTTTATCCGATCCTTCTCTTGTTATCAAATCGAAGCCGTCAGATTCAAACAGTAGTAGCGACAAGAAAGCATCGCCCCTAATGACAGATTTGCTACCAGCAGAGGACGACTGAGAACGTGCACCGAAGTCGATCAACTTCATGTTCACATATTTCTTTCCACCTTGTTTTGAAGATTCTTCAGTCTTCTTGCCTTTCCCTTTGGCGTCTTTCTTCTCTCTGTCATCTGGTCCTATGGTCACAGGAGCTCGTGTAAACCTCATAGGTCCACGCTCAGCAACGACCGCTATGGTGATCCAGTCTCCAGGAACGGGCACGTCGTAGCCTTGCTTGTCTGGTAAAAGACGGATGGATAAGTATAGGCGGGATGGCGAAAGATAGTAGCGACCACGAAGGTGGTCTTGTAGATCATCATGGTCGAGGATACGAGCTCTAAAGGAATGAATTCAGTAAATTTCAAAAAATGTTAGATAGCTACAAACGAGAGTCTTATTCCTGAGTTCGGTTCCAATTCCAGGAACTTGGGGTCGGTTGACGAAGGTGTGTGTTCGTAAGGCCCAGGTTCGAGGTCTTCGATTAGAGCTAGACGTTCGTCGCGCTTAAGTGCATCGACATCCATACCATCTTCTGGGGGTGGGGGGGTATGTGGACGATCTTTAAACCCTGCTGTACGAGTGGCAGTCGTAACCTGCGGTCCATCTGCCGCTCGACGATTGAGATTCGCTAGCTTTGATAACATATTTGATGGTGCCGGCTTGACGAAACTTTCAGCAGTTCTAGGTGCATTTGATAGTTTACTGGAGCTCCCTTTTGAGCCATGTTGCGAAGCCGATTGGAAAATAGGTTTAGGAATAGGTCGTCGCGGTTCTTTGTGATCCAACTTTCGTTTCTTTCCTACAATCAAATGTGTCAGGCGGCGTAAAGTATCATATTAGAGATGTATTACTTGGAGAAGGAGTAGCTGGTACGAGAAGTCTGGCCTCCTTCGGCTTTCTCTTTGGTAAAGGTGAAGTTGGGGTCGCTGACGCGGTTGCTGTCGGTGATCTCGTCGTTGTCTCTGTTGCCTGTGTGTCTGGAAAGCCAGCCAATTGGGCCTGTAAGACGGCAATTTGCTGCTTTATTTCTTCCTGTTTCTGCCTGTCTAGTTCAGTTCTATGCGTAGAGGAGTCCATATTAGAGGACAAACGAGGTTTGGAAGAATTGCAGTCAGCCGTGACGCGACGCGTTTATTTGTTCGTTCACTCCAGTGCCGATACTAATGTTTGCGGATCATTTCTCACGCACCGGCTATTTCGGTCCTTTTAAGCGGAGATTTAAAATAAAAAACGATACGTCTCCTGGCAGAACCTCCACAAAATGCAGTACAAAGCTGATCTGAGCTCAAATTAAATTGGATTATATTTGAAATACTTCAAGCAGCGCATTTTATATGACACGGCTCACATTTCTCGTTGCACATCATAAGAAGTGACTTACGTTGCCCAAAAACAGCCGTTCGGAAATTGCCGCTGCAAGTATAGGCCACAGCGATTGTTCATGCTTTAGGTTCGCCCCAGACCTAGCGTTGACATTCTCCCCGTCCCACTGCTCAGAGAATCGCCCAGCTCTGTATCACTCAGTCATCACCATTTATTGTACATACCCAATTCTTCATGCTTTCTTTTACTACTTCTGTGCATGCCAGGCCTTCTGGGCTAAGTTCCGCAGTTGTAGAATTGCAAAATGAAGCAATAGATATAGCCTGTCGCTTAGGAACGTTGGCCCATTTCCTCGAGGCTGCAAGGCAGCTATTAACCTGCGGACTCATGTCCAACTTTGAATTTCTTCGACATTCTAGAAAGGTGGGACTCCATTTCTCATTCATCGCCTCTTTCAGTAACTGATTTTATGATGACGTTCACAGATAATCGCACTGATTGAGGTAAACTGCAAATGCCTTTCCTCTGCATTCAACTCACTCATATTATATAAAACACACAACTTAATCTTTAGCTTGCTCGTAAAACGCTGACAGCAGCTGGAGCTCCGGTCTATAGTTTTAGTTACTGTCCTCCGTCTCTCGTTCGGTACAAAGCCGCGTACATCGACCTCCTGAAAATGTTGCGAGAGAATCGGTACAACGTCGACCCTTCATTACAAGGTAATTGCTCTCCTAAAATCTCACCCTTTCTTTATCACCTATTCGTTTCACTTCAGCACGAATGCACAGTCTACTGATATCACTCTCTTCTACATTTACCATACAACGAGGAGAGGGATCTGACAACACACCAACAATTGAATGTGAACGCAGTGGTGCCCAATATTCAGAGTCTATTTCATCTTCTCGACCTTCCCCTTCTTTTAAAAATTCCCCACCAACACAGCTCATGGCTCGTGAGTCATCCTGACTGCCCAGTAGTAAAGCGATTTAGCTCACACTCACATTTAACAGCACCTGACGCCTTTCCTCCGCCCGAAATACCACAGAGTGTCCGACTCCCGAGAATGCGCCGGCAGAACAACAGGCTGTGGGACCCGGACACAATTCGAGAGGTCACTCGCAAACGCCGAACTGCGATTCCAGCCAAAGAGATTGATCAAGAAAATGTGGCACCAACAGAACGCCTCATTCGACCAATGCCGCGTCGTTTCGGTATTTTCTGCACTGGTAAAAAAACGATGCATGGAGATACCGAGCGTGTGGGACGTCCTGGCACCATTAGGTCTCTCATTAAAGAATGACTTGGATAGGTACGGGTTTAATTTCCCTTTCGCATTGAAATCTTCAACTCAACTTTTTGTGGGTTTAGAAATTGGCACATATTGTCAAATTCTGTATTCGCCGTCAACGGTTCTATTCTCTGCTTTTTGTTTTTGTTTTACGCTTGCTGTATTTCCCCCGTGCCTCTATAAAGGCATTTATATAAACGCAACAAGAAGGAAGGCTACCAATATTGGCTCAGCGATTTTTGTAATGTTATCAATGTATTATATTATCATGGCTCAAAGTTATTGTAACAACCCTGATGAAAGAATACACGCCTGTTTTACTGTGGCTATAGGACGATTATATTTATACAGCCTCCGAGTCGGCGCTGTTTCTTATCAAAAATGATATTGCTGAATTATAGTGAAGCTTTTGATAAATGTGGTTTTTAAATCTAAGTCGTTGTATTACACTGGGATATGTTAAATGAAGCGACAGGATTGTTTGGCCTAGTGAACCCGTGAGGCAAGCAGATAGAGTACAAGCTCGAATGTACATCAGTTAAATATAAAATATCTATGTAAAAGATACACGACAAAATGAGAAGCAGACATTAAAATGCAAGTACTATAGTAAATGGGCGACGGGCAGTATCCGGATCGCGTACGCTCGTAATTTTAGCACTCATGTTACAGCAGGATAGCGGTATTAATCAAAGTATCTTGGCGGGCCATCGCTGTAGATGAGCAACGTCTGAGAGCTTCTCTCAACTGTTCTTCTTTCAGAAATCCTTTCTTCGGCGGAAGGAAAGTCACTATACGACTTTCCTTTACCTTCATGCCATCTCCACCATAATACCTTTTAGCTTCGCAACTCCAATCATCATTTCCGCGAACCCACTGGGCCAAACTGTTGATGTACACTTTTACGCTATCATCAATCTCCGTGCCCCATGATGGCACCCGCTCAACATGCGCGTGATGACTTTCTTCGCATACGCTTCCAGCCAATCCAGTGCTTCCTTCAGAACAAGGTTATGCTCGTACATAATCGCACCAATGACATTGTGATTTTCAGCATCACATGCACGCTCGCGCACGTAGGAATGCATGTCCTAATTTTAAAATGCAGTTCGATTAGCATGGGAACGAATGAATAGCAAGAAAATAGAGACAGACGTTTACAAGGACGATCATCTCGACAGCATCTTGAGTGAGCTCTGATATAATGGGATGTGTAATTACTTCTTCTGGAATATTAAGGCCAAATTCCGTTAATGCAAGAGTGGGCTTTCCCCCACAGGTATCCCGCCGTAGTTTCAGGTAGTCCTCGACTTTTCTGTAATGCTTGTTAATGCGATCCTCTGCTTCCTGTGTGACTGCATGAAAATATTCTTCGGATGTTTCAATGAATCGTTTTATGCATGGGGAGCCCGCGTTTGTCAGAACAAGGGCCCGCTCCCACAATCTATAATTAGAAGACAAGAATTAATGGAGATGGCCGTAAAAGGAGGATATATTTCAATATAATTGCTCACTGTCTCGTCATTTCGCCGACGACATCACCATCGGGTCTCGGTTGAGTAGCTGGGTTTCTTAAAGCCTCCATAACCATGGCAGCCAACTGTGCAGCTTCTTCTCGGTCTGCGACATCGGTATATTCGTCGTATACGAAATAGAAATTCATGAGATCACAACCGACTCGAATGAAGTCTGTAAATTTGATAATGAGTCACTAGGCGCATATGAGTCTAAGATAAATAAATTACCTTTATCTCTTCCAGAATATGTAAGCGAGGCTAGAAGATCTAGAAAATACAAAAATTAGGCGCGAGGGAATTTAGAATAACATAGAAATCTACTGAGGTCGCAAGCATTAAATGACCTCTGTCCATCTGCATCGAATGGATGAAGGGATTCAACCCAGGCGGTTGATTCCGCTTTGGCTTCCTGATAATGAGAGCTCAACTTGCGTGGCCACGGCCAGTTACATAAAAGGTCGGGAATTATATATTGAGTATCCGGATTGAAAGTATCCATAGGTAGTTGATCAATAGAGACGGAGGAAGTGATAGAAGAGCTGTTTTCTGTGGAGTGCCTGCTCGAGAAAGGCGGATTTTATACTCATCCAGGATTTTTTTGCGCATCCTAGGGCCCTTTCCGGCACCCCGGTTAGTGCTGGCCAGGCAAGGCTAGATTTCCTTTTTGTGTGTACGGTGTTGCCCCTTGGCCGGGTTACAATGGCCTAATCAGCAGTTGGTCTTGACTCTGGGGTTACACATCCAACGTTCCGAGTGTCATTAAAGACACTGTTCACAACGCCGATAGAACCCTGCACGGAACGTCTGGATCTGCTAAGAGATATATCTTTACCCGGACGAATCGACCGGCGAAGCGATGAGATCAAGAACCTGTACAAGGCGGATTTTGCGATCTCACCGGTCTCTTTCATTGGCGCTAAGTATCATTAAATTCTACGTGCCAGTGCCAGCTCCATGTATTCAAAGGATACAATGCTGAAGGTCTTCGCTTATACTTCCACTTGAAGGCCCTGTTGTTGCGTATTTCGACAAATCCATCCATATCATTGGCGAATTACACATCTCAGAGTTTTATTCCGCCCTAGTTGCATGCCTTGCCGTGAATTATTCTAAAAAATATTGTGAGAATCGCGAAATTTTCGCCTTGTGTCCTTTCTATCGTATCTGTATATGGTTTTTTTTCTGACTTGATGTTTAGATTCTGTGTATGAAAGTTCTAAGTTTCAAAATTTTAGAGCGGGATTTGCATGCGCTGCGGGGGATGGTAAACTCCGGTTAGTTGGTAACATGGGGTTATGTGCAAGACAGAATGTGATCCGACTTGATATGACATGTTTAAGCGGTCACTGTTTGTTCCTTGATCAGCGTTGACAGCAAGGATCAGCTACACCCAGTTTGCTGAAGACAATGTTCTATGATAACATTCAACGCCATCATCGCATCTGAAGATAGCCCTTCATGTTGGACTGACACCTAGGAAATTAGTTATGCGACCAAGAAGGTGTGTTGTTTTTGCGATGCACTGCCTATTGAACGGCGGCTGATTAGCGTTCAACTCACAACTATCATAACAGCATCCAGGAAAGGGAGTGGCGGTGATCATAGACGGCAAACTTGTAATCAATTTAAATGAGCTATTGGTTATCCTGAATTATAACATATATATATATATAATGATGGTTTTATACCAAGCAATTTTGTGCACTAGTCCGTGAACATTCCTCCTTCCTGTTCAGATGCCGTTACATCTACCGTTCCTGATCCAAGCATACTTCCAGACCTCATTCTCTGAAGGTCATCCTTCCATTCTCTGAATTTCCAGAGAAGAGTATTCTCTTCTCGTGAGCTTCCTTGAGCAGATTCCTCATTCTCAAGTATCTCTAGAACGTCGCCGAGAGCGTGATCCAGCTTTTGTAACGCATTATTCATGAGGAAAGGATTTCCGATGGCTTGTTCTATACCCGGATTAGGGGTGGGTGAAATCTCTATCGACAATTAAGTAAATAGAAATGTGGTAGGGAAATGCTTATTGCGGAACATGCCTTCAGCTTTGGGGTCAGATTTAGGGAAAACCTGTTATTAAATAAATCACAATGATCAAGAAAATTATTATGATGTAACATATTTACCTGCCCTGGATTTTCTCTACTGGGTGAAGGAGGTAATCCTGTGGCTTGACCGGGAAATTTTGCATCCGCTAGACACCAGTAGGTCATTCAACATGCCAAGGTCGAATATAATCCCAATGAGAAAGGGTATACCTTCTCCTAGTGACATCGTAAATTGGAAATTCTGGCTAAAAATTGAGTTAATATCACAGAAGACTTTAGGATCGTAATTGGGGCCATTCAAAAAATGAAAAGGTTTATATAGTAAAGCTCCGTGGAGTCATCGGTGACGCAGCTGCCAAGTTGGGTTTGACACATGATATTTAGAAGTGTGGGTGATGCCAAATAAATTCTCGGACATTGGTGATCGCAGATATCAGGCAACACTGCGGGCAATTGCCCATACATTAGCTGAGTAAATTTTGAATATATGGCATAGAATTAAAATCAAAATAAATTCACAATAAATACATTCATATATTCCTCATATATTCGGGGAATAAATTCGCCGAATGTTATGTAGAATATATTTTGAATGAGTGATTGCAGAGATGTTAATTAGCTAAAATTAGCTTGACAGCTGATTGGTTGGAACGCACGTCACATGAATATTGGGACTGTGCTGGTATTCAGCTTTGTTCGTTAGAATCGTTACCTCTCCCTACCTCTCCTATCGTCCTCCGCAATGCGTTAAAACTAGGCAAGCACTGTATATTAAAAATCAAGAAATTTTGTTTTAACGGCCTCATCGCGCTTTGCGCCACTCACAAACAGAGATGTGGGTCAGTGTCCCAACACCACAAACACACACGAAGAACCGAAGATGGATGGCTGGTGGATGGGCCAAGGCTAGGGGAAGGAGGACACGGGGAGCAGAGATTAGGCTAGAAGACGAGAACGTGAGGAGGAGGACGAGAACACGAGCGAGCAGTGGGATAGGACGTGAGGAGGTGACGGCAGCGTCCCTCCGCTCTCCAACCCCCTCGTCGCAACTTGTTCGTGTGCTTCAACGCAACCCCGTCCGTCCGCCCCCATACGTACGTTTCCATCTCGACCACCACTCTCACTACAAGTGCAGGCCCCCGCACCACGTCTAATGAGAATCCCCAATTCTCCTTCCTTGCGAGACCTCCCCGCCCCCTCAAAAGAAGCGTCCCACTCAGCCACTTCCACCTACCCCAGTCGCTGTCCCCCTCCCACTCGCCGCTACCCTCCGCACCCTACTCGACACCATTCCAGCACATTCTCCCACATCACCTTGTGGGCCGCTGAGATCCAGCCTAGATCCTCCGCACCCCGCTCCCCCATCCGTCTCTAGCTCGCATCGTCTGTTAATCACCCGTCAAGGTTGCCGTCCATCCATTTCTCATACACGTGCTTCCTCCGGCTCCTTCAACCACTTCATCGACATGCCTCGCATGGTCACCCCCTCTGCGAAGGACTTCGATTTGACGGCACTCGGATACACTTCTGTATTCCTGCACCTCCCTGAAACCCCCCTCGACGCCCTCTCGCTTCCTTCAACATTACACTTCTTGATCCATCCCTCCAAGATCCCTTATCATCGTCTTTGCTTCCCCCTACGCGTACATCCCCATCCCCACCATATCTGCCTCGCCCCCAGCTAACAAACGCACCGTCAAGCGCTTCCGCTTCTTCACCTCCTCCGCCCACTCTCCACATCCAACACCAGCACCATTCCCCCCTTCTGCCCCACTAAGAAAGCCGCCCAGAAGAGCTCCAAAGCCCACATTCGTTAGCGCAAAAAGGCGAAATACACTATGTAAAGGCGCCGTCACGTTTAGTGAATGAACTGGCGCTGATATAGTTTGCGGATGGGAGTAGCATTGAGTTGCATGCGAAGAGGATGATAGAGCATCAGACAAGGCAGGCGGCGAGGTCTCATCTGAATGCGGGTATGGTGGTTGGGGACATGTGTACGGTAGGTATGGCAAGGGCGGATATGGTAGGGTGAGGATGAGGTGTATGCCCACCTTCTAGGTGAGCGCTTCATACGTGACCGTGATTGGGTGAGCAAATAACCCACAATGCCGCTTAGTGTTTATTGAAACAATGTCGCAAGCCAGCACCTAGTAGCGCTATCAAGATCCATTACCGACTGTACAGCCTACTCGATATTAATCGGTAACTACCCAACTGATAGGGTACAAGTTCGAATGTATATCAATTAAATGCAAAATATCTATGTAAAAGATACACGACAAAATGATAAGCAGCCATTAAAATGCAAGTGCTACAATAAATGGACGGCGGGTAGTGTCCGGATTGCGAACGCTCGTAAGTTTAGCACTCATGTTACAGCAGGATAGCGGTATTAATCAGAGTCCATGGCACATCGCTGTGGATGAGCAACGTCTGAGAGCTTCTCTCAACTGTTCTTCTTTCAGAAATCCTTTCTTCGGCGGAAGGAAAGTCACTATACGACTTTCCTTTACCTTCATGCCATCTCCACCATAATACCTTTTAGCTTCGTAGCTCCAATCATCATTTCCGCGAACCCACTGGCCTAAACCGTTGATGTACACTTTTACACTGTCATCAATCTCCGTGCCCCATGATGGCACCCGCTCAACATTCGCGAGAAAGCGAGCGATGACGTTCTTCGCATACGCTTCCAACCAACCCAGTGCTTCCTGTAGAACAAGGTTGTGCTCGTACATAATTGCACCGATGACATTGTGGTTCTCGGCACCGCATGCACGCTCGCGCACGTAGGAATGCATGTCCTGATTTTACAATGCAGTTTGATTAGCATGTGATCATGAGCGACTGACAGCGAGAAAAAATAGAGACCAACATTTACAAGAACGATTATATCGGCAGCATCTTGAGTGAGCTCTGATATAATGGGATGGGTAATTACTTCTTCTGGGATATTAAGACCAAGTTCTGTTAATGCAAGAGTGGGCTTTCCCCCACTGGTATTCCGTCTTAGTTTTAGGTAGTCCTCAACTTTTCTGTATCGCTTGTTAATGCGATCTTCTGCTTCTTGTGTGACTGCATGGAGAAATTCTTCGGACGTTTCAATGAATCGTTTTATAAATGGGGAGCCTGGGTGTGTCAGCGCAAGGGCTCGATCCCAAAATCTATAGTTAGAGAAAGACGGCAATTAATGGAGATGGCTGTAAAACAAAGATGTCACAAAAATCGAAAATGCCTCGCGAGGGCTTGGAGGGCCTTGTAAGGGCTTAAGGCAAGGGTGCCTTGCAAGGCCATTTCAGGTAGCGTAGTTTTATAACGGCATTTAAGGCCGGGCTGCCTGCCTTGCAAGTCTAGATCATCCTTACAGTGAATTATAAGGCTCATCTGTATCCGGTTGGAAAAAAAAATCCAGATCTGTAGATATAACAATAAAATAATAATAAATGGAATATAAATAGAATATAAATGAATGTAATCAATTTAATCCAAAACGAGCAAAATGAAGGCAAGGATGTCAATTTCTACGACACTATCTACTTCAAATCTACTCGCTATCTATATACTAGCTATCTGTATCTATTTATACACCACCCTTGAAACTCCGTCCGGCTATTACCCGCCTCAATTTATCCTGTCACCTGTAGGCTGTTTGTGAGTGCATTTCGCTCATGTAATGAATATTATTACAATTTTACTCACCTCCAATCCTTTTCCCTCTACCTAAGGCCCTCCAACTCCTTTCACCATCCCTGCCAAAACTTGTGAGCGAAAAACGCGTCCTTTTATACATTTTTTGTGAGCTCCTTAGTCATCATTCTCGGATCATATAGCTTCAGTCCAGGTGGTCTGGACCAGCCTCGCCGAAGTTCCAGTAGCATCTTCAAAGCTTCAAGGCCAAGCGCGAACGTCAATGGCTCTAGACAAAGAATGCTCACCTGAGGAGCTCATGTCACGTCTGTCACTATATTCACGTCTTCAACTATTTATACAACAGTTTCCATCGAAATGTTATAAGTAATACATCTTCTGTATGCTTGTTATAATATATTATCGGCTCAATGTGTCGCTGAGTTGAGATCAAAAGTGAAATGTTATAAGTAATACATTTTCTATATGTTTGTTATAATATATTATCAGCTTGCTATATATTAACAAGCCTTGAATGTCACTGATCAGTCTCTTGAAGCCCTCTAAACCTCCATAAGCCTTAACATGCCTTACATTTCTTGGCTGTATCCCTTAATATGGTTTGTGTGGCAGTGTACTGCCTTATTAGTAATTGGGCGAGATCTGCTAAACTTACAAGTACTTTTAAGTAGACTTAAGGCTTAAGACCTTACAAGGCACTTTCTATTTTCGTGACAGATGTATGTTATACATTACTTACTGCCTCGTCATTTCGCCAACGACATCGCCATCAGGTCTTGGTTGGGTAGTTGGGTTTTTGTAAGCCTCGATGACCATTGCAGCTAACTGTGCAGCTTCTTCTCGGTCTGCGACATCGGTATATTCGTCGTATACGAAATAGAAATTCATGAGATCACAACCGACTCGAATGAAGTCTGTAAATTTGATGATGAGTCGGTAGGCGCATATGTACCTAAGGAGAATAATTACCCTTATCTCTTCCAGAGTATGTAAGCGAGGCTAGAAGATCTAGAACATACAAAAAATTAGGTGCGAGGGAGTTTAGAATAACATAGAAACCTACTGAGGTCGCAAGCGTTAAATGTCCTCTGTCCATCTGCATCGAACGGATGAAGGGATTCAACCCAGGCGGTCGACTCCGCTTTGGCTTCCTGATAATGAGAGCTCAATTTTCGTGGCCATGGCCAATTGCATAAAAGGTCAGGAATTTTGTATTGAGTAGCGGGATTGAAAGTATCCATAGGTATCCGTTGTTGATGAGCAGAGACAGCGGAAGTGATAGGAGAGCTGTTTTCTGTGGAATACCTGCTCGAGAAAGACGGATTTTATACGCATCCTGAATTTTTATGCATACTAAGTGCTCGCTTCCCGTTGGTCTTGGCTCTCGCGTTGAATGACTTCGAAGGACACAGTGTCCACTGTTCCGAATTTCATTGAGGCATTCTTCCATTCATCCTAAATTTGATTGCCGTATTTAACTCGGATTCTATGTTGATGGCCCTCCTTAATCTTGGGATCTACTAACAGGACGCACAATCTACCAGTCGAACCCTCCTTAACCCATACCGCTCGGTGGACGGCTGAGGCTATGGGTTATGTGGGGTCGTGGCTTGTGAAAGATGTGCTAAAAATAGATTCAAAAAATCGCGAAGTATATATTTATGGAGGGATGGATTTGTTTTATGCTATAAGTATACCAATATCGCAAAATCACTTCTACTACATATTTGCTATATATCTAGTGCTGTCACTGCTGTTGCATCATTGTATGGTGATACTAAAATGCTTATTGCGGAACATGCTTTCAGCTTTAGGGGGAAAACCTATTATTAAATAAATCACAACGATCAGGAAAATTGAACAGATATTGAACAGGAGACTTTCGGATTGTAATTGGGGCTATTCAAAAATAAAAAAGCTTATATAGTAAGGCTCCGTGGAGTCATCAGTGACGCAGCTGCTATTGGGTTTAGCAGATGATATTTAGAAGTGCGGGTGGTGCCAAATAAATTCTCGGACGTTGGCGATCGCAGATATCAGGCAACACTGCAGGCAATTGCCCATATACTCGAGTATTCGTCGAATAAAATTTGAATATATATAGAATTGAAATCAAAATAATTCACATGAAATTCTTTGAATGTATGGTGAATATATTCTACTGACATATCAGGAATAAAATCAAAATGAATTCGCCGAATGTTATGTAGAATATATTTTGAATGGGTGATTGTAGCGATGTTAAGTAGCTAAAATTAGATCGACAGCTGATTGGCTGGAACGCACATTCCGTGGTGTCAAATACCATTCAGCTTTGTTCGTCACCTCTCTTTACCTCTCCTGTCGTCCTCCGCAATGCGTTAAAACTAGGCAAGCACTGTATATTAAAAATCAAGAAATTTTGTTTTAACGGCCTCATCGCGCTTTGCGCCACTCACAAACAGAGATGTGGGTCAGTGTCCCAACACCACAAACACACACGAAGAACCGAAGATGGATGGCTAGTGGATAGGCCAAGGCGAGGAGAAGGTGGATACAGGGAGTGAAGATTAGGCTGGAGGATGAGAACACGGGCGGGTGGGATAGGACGTGAAGAGGTGACAACAGCGTCCCTCTGCTCTCCAACTCCCTCGTCACAGCTTGCTCGTGTGCTTCAACGCAAGCCCTCCCGTCCGCCCCATGCATACATTTCCATCTCGACCATCACTCTCACCACAAGCGCAGGCCTCCGCACCACGTCTAATTAGAACCGCCAGTTCTCCTTCCTCGCGAGACTTCCCCAGCCCCCTCAAAAGAAGCATCCCACTCAGCCACTTCCTCCTTCTTCAGCCGCCGTCCCCCTCCTACTCGCCGCTACCCTCCGTACCTCACCCGACACCGCTCCAACCCATTCTCCCACATCACCTTGTGGACCGCTCAGATCCAGCCTAGATCCCTCGCACCGGCTCTCCCATCCGTCTCTAGCTCGCATCGTCTGTCAATCATCCGTCAAAGGTTGCCGTCCATCCATCTCTCATACACGTGCTTTCTCCGGCTCCTTCAACCACCTTGTCGAGATGCCCCGCACGGTCACTCCCTCTGTGAAAGACTTCGATTTGATGGCACTCGAATACACTTTTGTATTCCTGCACCTCCCTGAAACCCCCCTGGACCCCCTCTCACTTCTTCCAACATTACGCTCCCGGACACGTCTCCAAAATCCCTTTCCCTCGCCTCTGCCTCTCCCTACGCGCACATCCCCATCCCTCCCATCCCTGCCTCGCCCCCAGCTAACAAACACACCGTCAAGCGCTTCCGCTTCTTCACCCTCATCCACCCACGCTCCACATCCAACGCCAGCACCATATCCCCTCCTGCCACACCAAGAATGCCGCCCAGAGGAGCTCTAAAGCCCAAATTCGTTAGAGCAAAAAAGACGAAACACACTATGTAAAGCCGCCGTCACGTCTAGTGAATGAACTGACGCTGATATAGTTTACGGATGGGAGCAGCATTGAGTTGCATGCGAAGAGGGTGATGAAGCATCAGGCAAAACAAGTGGCGGGGTCTCATCTGAATGCGGGTATGGCAGTTGAGCGGGATGTGGTAGAATGAGGATGAGGAGTTGGAATATGCCTACCTTTAGGGGTGAGCGCTTCATATGTGACCATGATTGGGTTTTGAGCAAATAACACTCAATGCCGCTTAGTGTTTATTGAAACAATGTCGCAAGCCAGCACCTAGTAGCACTATTAACATCTATTACCGACTGTTCATCCTACTTGACATTAACCGGGAACCATCCAACCTCAATGCTTGACGTGTATGGTAAGAGCAACGGTCATGCCAGCTTTCAGCCTAGGAGATGCCAATCAGCTCGGCCTAGAGTTAGCACATCCGTTCATTCACGTCAGGGCCTCGATTATCTTTACCACTTCTCTCATCTAGCCATTCTCTGCTCTGAGTCATGTAGGCGTCCGTTATCCTGGGCACTCTCAGCAAACTCGTGCATAGTCAGCGCCGACATGCAGGAATGGTTTCCAGGCTCCCATTCACGCAGATGATGGTCTTGAGTATCTTCATCATAGACAACACGTTGGCCACCACAATCATGCCTTCATATACCCTCAACCACCATCTGCTGCGTTGGTGGATGTCAACTGCCAGCATAGCTCTCCAAACTCTTCCCATCATATCAGGCTCAATTATCACTCTATCCGGAGCTTCAAGTCGACAGCTATATGGCCTTTTCATCCACAGGCGGGTTCGTATACGTGGTCTCCTGGCAAGTTGGGAAAGGCATAGGCCATACTCTTACCTGCCTGTTGAAGTTGCTTTATCAGTTTCCGAAGGGCTGGCCCCAACCCCTGATTTCATTCATCGAATCTGGTCAAGGTCTTCCAAGCGGGCAGCTCCTACAAGTAATCGTCATCACAAGCTACTCACGGCGCACTATCTTCTATGCGTGTCGTCGTGAGAGTATCGCAGACTCGATCTGAGTGGTGACATCTTTACAACGACATGACTCGACCCTGACAGCGTCACGGAATGACGCTCTCATCGCCCGGCCTGCGGGTGTAGGCGATGTATGAGGACTGAACGATGGAAATGGGTACGTACCGAGACTCGGTTCATTCACAAACTGGTTAGTCTCGCATACACCTTTCAAGCTCTCATTACTCATGGTGATTTACACCTGTTGAGAGCGAATTTCGTCTCCGAATTGGTCGGGTTGTGCTGTTTGTACAATATGTATCCTATACGCTAACTTTTTTCATCACCGGTAGCAGCGTGGATGGACGGATGATTCTAGCAGTCATTCGTGCGTATGAATAGCTGCCTCTATCTTTGTATACCATCCACTATGCAAAGGGACAGCCGTTTCATTCTATTCTACTAGGTACGTCCTAGAGCATATCACTCTCGCGATTCATATTCTAGATCAGGGCATTATCATGGATGGCAGCGCGGTATTATATTAGAAGAGTTTCGGTATCTGCAATAGCTGTTTGGAAGACACTGGCGGCAGAATTTAGGAGCATCTGCGAATAAGGGTCAGCTGGTTTCATGAATAACATAAAACAAACGTACCTGCAATTTTACATTCCCCAGACTCGATGCTGGCTCCGCCTCTTCTACCAGATCAATCATCCTACGCACATGTTTATCCGAATATGCATCGAAAGCACTGCCTTCCACAACCGTGCACATTTGTGGAATAACAGTTGTTGAGATCATAGGAGCAGTACACGGTTACACTCTGGTTCAATCTACTCTAGTCCGCCTTCACCCTCGCATTAATGTTCCACAATAAGTATTTCTATACCACATTTTTATTTACTTAATTGTCGATAGAAATTTCACCCACCCCCAATCCGGATATAGAAGGAGCTATCGGATTCCTCATGAATAACGCTTTACAAAAGCTGGATCACGCTCTCGGCGACATTCTAGAGATACTTGAGAACAAGGAATCTGCTCAAGGATACTCACGAGAAGAGAATACTCTTCTCTGGAAATTTAGAGAATGGATGGACGGCCTAGAAAGAACGAGTTCTGGAAATATGGCCGAATTAGGAACGGTAGATGTGATGGCATCTAAACAGGAAGGAGGAATGTTCACGGACTAGTGCACTAAATTGTTTGATATGAAGCAATTATTTACAACTTACAAAATGTTATAGTGCGGGATAATCATTAGCCCATTCATCGTCTACGAGTTCGCTGTCTACAGTCACCATGCACTCCTTTTCCGAGATGTGGTATTGTAGTTGTGAGTTGATGCTCATCAGCCGCCGTTAGGTAGTGCATAGCAAAACAGCATACCCTCTGTTAGATACTAATTTTCCAGGTGTCAGTTTGACATGAAGCGTTATACCTCTCAAGTGCCAGAAAAACTGGTAAATAGTGCGCCTTTTGTAGACTTGAGGGGGAAGTCTGCCTGGTATTAATTCAATGGCGGAACGAGCAGCGATATTGGTAGGGATTGACACAGCAAATGATCTTGTCAGTGAGGCTTGGTCGATCATCTTTCATTATAATTAAGTAAGGAAGGTGCATGTAAAAAGTGTAGATCGCCACTCGTCAAACGCAGGCTGTCCGATAAATTAACTCTGGTTCAATCTCAGTAGATGACTATATCATGTCCACTCAAACAGCACATCCGACGCAGCACGATGGTGGCGCTGATTTTTATCACAGAATATTTTGCTTTCAGCAGATGGGGATGTAGCTGGTCCATATGTCAACTTTGATCAAGGGAACAAAACGCCTGGACATCGAGCTGGCTGGAGTTTACCAACCCTGTAGACCATGCAAATCTCACTCTAAAAATGTGAAACTTGGAATTTAAGGAGTCTTTCATACGTAAAAGATTGATCTCAAGTTAGAATATAAATCATTTGCAGATGCTTCCGGTAGAGGGGATCAATGTAAAGTTTTCGCAATTCTTAAAATATGTTTGTAATTACTACTAATAATTCATGATGAGACGTGCAATTAATATCAAATTTTAGAAGAGTGGTGGACTGTTAAGACTATGTATCTTCCGAATCAAACTCCGTGATGTGTAAATTCGTCGACGATTATGGATGACAGCTAACGAAAAAATGCGAGGCCATCACAAGATTTCTACAGTGCGCGTCCAAGCTTATGCAAACAATCGCATTTGGGAGAATGACGCAAGCGGTGGTGGCTTCAAATTTGGGACCCACTGCTTTTAGCGCCGTATCTACTCATCAGTCTTACATCGTCTTTCAATATCTGATTTGAACTCATACCACGGACCGTTATAGAGATGACGAGCTGCTTCTGCTCTTTATAAGTATAGCGCAACTTTTTTTTTTTTTTAGTAAATATTGTAGCAACCACATGGTACAACCCCTCAAGTTATACATACATAATAATCTGGAGCGCTCACTGGAGAGATTGACACCTCGTGGTAGTCACCTGCTCGCGCCTTACTATAAATGGGTGTTTATGTAATAAAATAGCCGAGAAAGGGAAAGCTGGGGCGGCCTCGCATTTTTTCGTTAGCTGAAATTTGGCAAAATACGTGGCGATAGTGCCTTATGGAAGCACTGTAAGCGCGGGCCTCGACGTAGTATCCTTGGATACGGTTGCTCTCGTGTAGCTGACACTGGCACGTAGAATTTAATGAGACTTAGGACACATGATAGAGACCGGTGAGATCGCAAAATCCGCTGTGTACCACTCCTTTATCTCATCGCCTCGATTCACCCGAGTGAACACGAATCTCTCAGTACTGATCCAGACGTCCCATGAACAGATCTGTCAGCGTTACGTCAAACGCAGACCGTCGCTGAATATCGAATCTTATTGCGGAGACCTGCGAATTTGCGTGTTATATAAATTTCCGCGTACAAACTCGGGATACTATCAGACATAACGAAAGAAATTTTCGGTAACTTGATCGTATAGTTTGCAGATTTTAGGGCGGGGTCACGGAAATATCTGGGTAAATTGTAAGTCCTGTCAGTAGATCTAAGACTAAAGGGGACCAACAGCATAGCGTCTATTAACTACGGTAATCAAATTTAGGATGAAAGGAGGAATGCTCCAATGAAATTCGGGACATTGGACAGTGCGTCCTTTGAAGTCGTCCGACGCGAGAGCCAAGACCAACGGGAAGCGCTTAGTATGCATAAAAAATTCTGGATGCATATAAAATCCGCATTTCTCCACAGCAAACAGTTTTTCTATCACCTTCTCCTCTACTGCCAATCAACCACGGATACGAGTTATGGACACTTTCAATCCCGATACTCAATATAAAATTCCCGACCTTTTACGCGACTGGCCGTGGCCAAGTTTGTTGAGCCCTCATTATCAGGATGCCAAAGCAGAGTCGACCGCCTGGGTTGAATCCTTTCACCCGTTCGATGCAGATGGACAGAGGTCATTTAATGCTTGCGACCTCAGTAGGTTTCTGTGTTATTCTAAATTCCCTCAGGGTCGCGCTTAAATTTTGTATGTTCTAGATCTTCTAGCCTCGCTTACATATTCCGGAAGAGATAAGGGTAAATTATTATTCTTAGGCCCATATGCACCTACCGACCCATTATCAAATTTATAGACTTCATTCGAGTCGGCTGTGATCTCATGAATTTCTACTTCGTATACGACGAATATACCGATGTCGCAGACCGAGAAGAAGCTACACAGTTAGCTGCGATGGTCATTGAGGCTTTGAAATACCCAGCCACTCAACCGAGAACTAATAGTGATATCGTCGGCGAAATGATGAGACAGTGAGTATTTTATAAAACATACCTTCATTTTACAGCCATCTCCATTAATTGACATCTTCCTCTAATTATAGATTTTGGCATCGAGCTCTTGCGCTGACAAACGCAGGCTCCCCATGCATAAAACGATTCGTTGAAGCGTCCGAAGAATATCTCCACGCAGTCACACAGGAAGCAGAGGATCGCATTAACAAGCGTTACAGAAAAGTCGAAGACTACCTGAAACTACGACGGCATACCTGTGGGGGAAAGCCCACTCTTGCATTAACAGAATTTGGCCTTAATATTCCAGAAGAAGTAATTGCCCATCCCATTATATCAGAGCTCACTCAAGATGCTGTCGAGATGATCGTCCTTGTAAATGTTGGTCTCTATTTTTCTCGCTATCAGTCGCTCATGATCACATGCTAATTAAGCTACATTTTAAAATTAGGATATGCATTCCTACGTGCGCGAGCGTGCATGTGGTGCCGAAAATCACAACGTCATCGGTGCAATTATGTACGAGCACAACCTTGTTCTACAGGAAGCACTGGGTTGGTTGGAAGCGTATGCGAAGAACGTCATCGCGCGCTTTCTCGCGAATGTTGAGCGGGTGCCATCATGGGGCACGGAGATTGATGACAGTGTAAAAGTGTACATCAACGGTTTAGGCCAGTGGGTTCGCGGAAATGATGATTGGAGTTGCGAAGCTAAAAGGTATTATGGTGGAGATGGTATGAAGGTAAAGGAAAGTCGTACAGTGACTCTCCTTCCTCCGAAGAAGGGATTTCTGAAAGAAGAACAGCTGAGAGAAGCTCTCAGACGTTGCTCATCTACAGCGATGTGTCATGGACTCTGATTAATACCGCTATCCTGCTGTAAAATGGATGTTAAACTTACGAGCGTTCGCAATCTGGACACCGCCCGCCGTCCATTTATTATAGTACTTGCCTTTTAATGGCTGCTTATCATTTTGTCGTATACTTTTTACATAGATAATTTTTATTTAGCTGATGTACATACAAGCTTGTACCCTATCCGTTTGCCTCGCGGGCTCACTGGGGCCAAACGGCCTGTCACTTATTCATTAATATATCCTAGTGTAATACAATAATTTAGATTTAAAGTCCACATTTATCAAAAGCTTTACTATAATTTAGCAATATGATTTTCGACAAGAAATAGCGCCGACCTGGAGGCTATATAATATAATCGATCCACAACTATCAGCCACAGTAAACAGGCGTTTATTCTTTCATTAAGTTTGTTACAGTAAGTTTGAGACATGACAATATGATACATTGATATCAAAGAAGACTTTCAGATTGTAATTCTAAAATCAAAAAGCTTATATAGTAAAGTTCCATTCGGAATCATCAGTAACGCTGCCAGCTGCCATTGGATTTGGTAGATGACGTTTAGAAGTGTGAGCGATGCCAAATAAATTCTCGGGCCGGCATACGTCGGTGACCGCAGATATCAAGCAATCGACGGTCCAACTTGGCTCCATCTAGCTGAAATTTCGTTGGTACAAAGAATAAGAACCGACCAACTCTTTGTCTGTCGCATCGTGGCTCAAAATGCATTGATAGTGAAATGTTGATAGCTTCAAGAAACTTCCTTTAATTGTTCAAATTTGCAGGCTTCAAGGGCTTTTCTTCAGGGGTAGGGTACCGGAGGCAGGAGTTTTGATTTTGAGCTAATATTAAGCCATTCCTATACTACTTCGACGTGAAACATGGTGGTCAAAGTTCGAGTCGTAAAGTCGTCGGCAGTTCGACCGAGTCATTTTTATACTCAGAGGTCACGTGCAATTTTAAGCTCAGCCAGCTTGCAAGGAATTTTGGCTGGGCTCGACCTTCACTGAACGCACTGTATTCAATATCTTCGTTGCCTTTTTTTTTTACTACACTTATCCAGTAAATCAAAATGTCAGGCGACGAAACACTTCAAAAACGAGAAGAAGAATCTGAATCTGAGGAGGAAGAAGAGGAGGATGTAGACAACGTCCCCAAGGTGGAAATTGATGTAACGAAATTGACACCTTTGTCGCCCGAAGTTATTTCAAAACAGGTCAGTTTGAGCACGTTCTGGAGGGTGAGATATTTGACTTACGATTTTTAGGCTACGATAAATCTAGGTCCGATAACTTTTACTACGATGAAAACATCGAAACTGATCGCTGTGATGTAGGTACGATCGGGCATGTCGCTCACGGAAAATCGACGGTGGTGAAGGCGATATCTGGTGTCATGACTGTTCGATTCAAGAACGAACTTGTCCGCAACATTACGATCAAGCTTGGGTATGCCAATGCCAAAGTACACAGACACGGTTCTATTCTACAGATCAGTTATCTAATCTCTGTCCTAGATCTATAAATGCGAAAACGAAGCCTGCCCGCGGCCAGGCTGCTACCGCTCATACCGTTCGGATAAGGAAGACAACCCACCTTGTGAGAGACCAGGATGTGGTCATCGCATGAAGCTTGTTCGCCATGTCTCATTTGTCGATTGCCCTGGACACGACATTCTCATGGCTACCATGTTGAACGGCGCCGCGGTCATGGACGCCGCACTGCTACTTATTGCTGGAAACGAAACATGTCCACAACCACAGACGTCTGAGCATTTGGCTGCTGTGGAGATCATGAAGCTGGAGCACATCATTATCTTGCAAAATAAAGTGGATTTGATCAAGGAGTCGGCGGCGTTGGAGCACCAGAAGAGTATCTCAGCGTTCGTGAAGGGTGAGTTTTGTGTATATCTTTATTGCCTTCCTTCTCTTAACGGCATTTACAGGTACCGTCGCCGAATCATCACCCATCGTCCCCATCTCTGCCCAGCTCAAATACAACATTGACGCTGTCAATGAATACATTGTCAAGCGCATCCCCATCCCCGTGCGCGACTTCACCTCCGACCCTCGCCTCATCGTCATCCGTTCCTTCGACGTCAACAAGCCCGGTGCAGAAGTTGACGACCTCAAGGGTGGTGTCGCTGGTGGCTCCATCCTGACAGGCGTCCTGCGCCTCGGCCAGGAAGTTGAGATCCGACCGGGTATCGTCACGAAGGACGCCGCAGGCCGCAATAAATGCCAGCCTATTTTCAGCAGAATTATGTCTCTACATGCTGAGAACAACTTACTCTCATTTGCTGTGCCAGGTGGTCTTATTGGTGTTGGAACGAGGATTGATCCTACGCTGTGCAGAGCTGATCGACTAGTCGGTCAGGTGCTGGGTGAGGTTGGCAAGCTGCCAAAGATCTACACTGGTGTGTTTTCTCCTTTCATCTACGCCTTGTAAGTGAGGCTCACAGCCTACCTAGAACTCGAAATCAGTCTTTTCCTTCTCCGTCGTCTCCTCGGTGTCAAGACAGAGGATAAGAAACAGACCAAGGTCTCCAAACTCGTCAAAAACGAGCTTCTCCTCATCAACATCGGATCCACATCCACCGGTGGTCGTGTACTCAGTGTCAAAGCCGATCTTGCAAAGATCCAGCTCACGTCACCCGCGTGTACCGAAGTCGGCGAGAAGGTAGCACTATCACGCCGTATCGAGAAGCATTGGCGACTCGTCGGATGGGGAAGCGTACAGCGTGGAACGGTGCTAGAGGTAGATTAGTGTGTTTTGCATATACTTGTAGATGTTGTATCATCCCCCACACCCATTTTACGAGTGCGATGTCTTTTTTAATATCATACTCCACGAAGGAATCAATTGTACCATCATTTGCACGTTGGATTAGCTTATCGACTCTCGGATATGGTATGAGCGGGAATAGGAGCGTATGCATTAGAATCAATGTGCAAGATGCTGGTGGTAAAAACCGTAAATGTATATTAATTATTGAGGCGGTCGAGGGAATGAGGGGATAAGATCCAGTTCTCGGATATCGACGCCTGCAAAGTCTCTATTTTTCACGTGTCGTGACTCGAGTTCGCGCTTCGCGAGGTATAGATGTAGTAGTTGAATGCAATCCTTAGCCTATTACAGTGAAGTGAGGAATAGTAAAGCCAGGGAATGATAATAGGCAACGTACCACGACGAATAATCCAAGTCCAATGGAATTTCGCCACCTAAACGCATATACGGTCAGTAGAAGATACTTTCCACATTGTCCGAGCACGTACCAGACGGGATCTTGCTCTGCCCAAACTCGGCTGTTTCCCCAGAGCGCCGACGTAGCCAATTTCAATCCAAGACTAAATTGCTTCAAGAAATTCGCATTCTCCATCTCCCTTTTGTAGGAAAACGGCAGCGTATCCACCAACGAGCTGCCCATAGGCCGATTTCGTACTCCCAAGAACATACGAAGCAATGAAGATCGTTTTGAGAGGTGGAAGAGAAGTGTGCCCATGAGATTCGATATGGCAGGTATGAGCAGGGCTCCACCGATCCGTCGTCCGAGAGATGCTGCGTTTACTTCGATAAGGTGTTCGGCTGCAGCTACTGCTGCTGCGTTTGGATCTTGGTTCTCTGCTGCTCGTGCTTCTGCAACGACTTGCGCGGGTGGTGCTGCTTCCTGTCCATTTTGCACATCGTCTACTCCCGCTGGAGCCCCTGCACCATCCTGTACATTGGCTCGGATACGTATGACAAACGGCCCCTCATTCAGCTGGAAACCCATGCGCCCTGTCTGTGGGACAGCGGGCTGTGTGCCCAGCGCCCAGAAATACAAGCGGTTGAAGGCGTGTCTATAGAATATCCGGACGACGGGGAAGACGAAGAGGCCGAACATCACTGGTGAGGGTGGCCATGAGCGTGCGGGGGAGAGCAAATGTGAGCTGAGGTCGGAGTCGGTTGAACTGAGCCAGTGGTCTGAGAGGATGCGGCGCTGGGCACCGGTGGGATATGCAGGTGGCCAGACGAGTAGGATAGGTATGAGTGGGGGCATGCTGGATACTGTTTGAAAGCGCGAGAGGATGAGAGAGATGGGGAGAAGAGGGAGGTTGATGAATGCTGTCCATGGCCAGTTGGACGGGTCGTCTGTTAGTAGAGTGTCGAACATTCTTTTTGGTGTATAGATTAGTTTTCTCTCTCTGAAGGTAATGGTATAATGAGCAATACTCACTCTTTTCCAACAAAGGCACGTACTGCCCATGCTCCGTAGCTTGTGCAGAGGATATAAAATCCTGCATAGAATTAGCATATATCGTATGAACAACGAATGCATAATGTAACGTACCAGATCCAACCACACCCACAACCGTCGCAGCACTAAACACAGTAAATAGTCTCCCCATCTTCTGAAACACCTTATTCCCACTGTTCAAAGCCTTCAACATAAGCGTCTCCCGGCTAACTAGCTCATACTCCGAGCCACATTGGGGGCACTTCAGTGCATTTGGTGCACGCGATGTAGTTCCTTGAGATGTTTCTATCCATTTGAGGAGACATGACTCGTGTGCTATGAGAGTGCATTTACATGGGTGGGTCCATGCTCGTGGGGGTTCATCTGAGGCTATAAAATGAATCAGAGGTTTGTTGTTAAAGTTATACTTTCAACGGAGGTAGCTCACAAGTGTCATAGCGTTCCTCTTCCCTGCATATATAACAGAGTTTTACCTAAGCTTTATGTTAGTATTGGATGGCTATACGTATTTGAATAATGTACTCTCAAGTCGCTGACTGTCGGGACGCGAGTGGCCATGTACGTTGGATGTAAGGAGAATTTGGTCAGGCCGGCGACTATCACGTTGCGGCCGACAAGCGCTTATGCGTCATGACCGAGCAACTGGGGATATCCTCACAAATCGCATCAACACTGCCTGCAACGACGCTGACGACTCAAAGTTCAATACACGAAATAAAAGAGCAATAAGCCATAACTGGCACATAATCATATATTTTTGGGAACAATATTACACGAGGCAAAAGTTCGAAGTCCTGGCACAAAGACACCAGCACATACGCGCTTTTTTAGGGCAAGAAATAAGCAACATAATCAAGCATAATCGCCGGACATGCAAAGAGAAAATAAAACAGTCAAAAAAAGACAATATCATCGGACAATAAAATCAATGCTCATACTGGGGAGGAGTCGGAGTTCTCTCTCGCTGCTCCTCAGCATCCTTTTTAACCTCATCATAGGCTGCCGCTGCAGAAGCAGCAGGAGGAGGACGTTCCAGATCACGGTCCCTGTCGTCTCGCTCCTCCCTCTTTGGACGGTCGGGCGACGCACTGCGCCTGCGGTCGGGGCTTCTGCTTCGTCTTCTACGGTCGCGGTCGTTGTCCCTGGGTCGGTCGATGTCGCGGTCACGGTCACGGTCCCTGTCGTCACGTCGGCGGGGGCTGCGAGAGCGTTCGCGGCGACGATCACGGTCACGACTGGATCGGTGGGGTGGTGTGCGTCGGTCGCTGCGCCAAATTGACGAGGGAGGATTCTTCGCCCACTAAAATAATCATTTAAATCGATGTCGAGTTAAATGACGAAGTGAGACATACCTGGATGCTCAGCCGAGATCCTTCGAAGTATCGTCCATGCCTACAGAGGAAAAAGTGGTTAGAACGATGGAGAAGAGTATTGGGAACATCAGAACGTACATGTCGTAATAGGCGTCTTCAGCATCGCGTGTGCTTCGGAATTCCACGAATGCATAACTACGAAGGTATTCGGGGTTTCGTTGAGCGATCGTGTTCTCTCGGGTAGAGTATGGAGGGTATCGAAGAAGAACACGGTGGAGGTGTATCGTACAATCGAGCGAGCGTTATTCCGCGAGCGAACGAGGTAGTACGGCGGCGAGACAGACGGCTCGAAGAAATGTACGTGGTGTGCGTTCCGCCAAGGTCCGGACATGAATCGACGCGATGGGGGTTTTTTTTTCGACCTCGACTATGGGGTATATGCGCGATGGATATCGAAGAGATACTCACGGATTTGAGTGGGCATGAGGGTTGCGGGGTGCGGGGACGTCGCAGCGAACAAGGGGACCAAATCTAAGAATAAACGGAAGTGACGGTCAGCCGCCAGCCAAAAGCGCTTTTTACGCGTCGTACTGACCGTTCGAACTCGTACGCAAGATCTCGGGCTCGTGTGGCGGGATGGAAGCCGCTAACAAAAAGAATTCTAACCATTATAAACTAGTAGTTCAAAAGTAAAAGTATGTTTGAAGTTTGAAGTTAAGTGCGACAAGAAATTTGGGCTGCTGTTAAAATTTGTTGTGGTCGTGTTTGGCTTTTGTTTAGTCAGACACTTCCCAAGCAGCGTCAAAAGTTTTCTAAGCGTCGTCACCGTCCACGTCGCTGTTGTCATCATCTCGAGTTCGAAAAGAAACATTTAACCTGACCAGCGTGTGTAAACTGGTTTCGCCCATTGGGCTCTAGATCTTTGACGTGTACTTCGGTGCGATATATCAGTTAATGTTCGAATTGTATGCTAACGAAACGTTACAGATGTCAGTATCATATGCTGAATACCGTTCTTCGCCATGCGAGAAATGTCAATACATCACATCAACGCGTCTTCTCCAGCTCGGCGCGTCTTGCATCCTCGCGTCCTTTAAGAACGACGCGATATATTAGTCTATTCCATGAGGAGACGCGAGAGCCTATTTGGAGACTTTTAGATGCTCTTCATTCCACGTCACAGTCGTTGGATCTCGTGAAAGTACTTCAAAATGCAAAGGTTTCGCAGGAGGAATTCAATCACTGGTCAATGGTTCTATATGAACATGACATTGCTACAGCTTTAGCAAAATTGAAACCCACTAGTGTATCCACAGATCCACACTCGACACCCCGTATGGATATTGCTACTGCGTTAAAGAAGCTGAAAGGCAGAGCTATGCTCCCGAAAGAGGAATCAGAGCCAATCCCGATACCACCCCATATACCCGCTTGGGTGATTCTCTACCTCGCCGGCTTCAAAGTGCGCACGCCAACACACGCCAACGGGCCTCTTATGCATCTGGTATCCATTTACTTCGACTCACTTCCACCCGCGCTCCAAGGCCCATTTCTCATCCTTACGATGCTGCAGGTTGCGCGCTTCAACCTCGCAGCACACATGCGTCCCCTCGTCGACAAATTCCTCACGATACCACTTGACGACCCAGCTCTACAGTTCAATCTCATGCTGCAGGCGATGGCATGTAAGCCTACATCATCGACAGAGAATGCCGAAGGCGTAGTATCGCTTCTCAAAGCGATGAAAGCTCGTCAGCTGAAGCTTACGTCGAAGACCTACGATGGTCTGCTTCATGATCGATTCGTTGCCGTGCAGCTGACGCGATATCTTCAATCGCGGATGATCAAAGAAGGTCATGTCCCTACAGCCTCGCAACTCGAATCTTATTTGCGTATATTCGCAAAGGACGGTGCTATCCACGACGCACGCAAGTACTTGGATGCCATCCATACTTTGTCAGCCGAAGCCATAGAGAAAGGCTCCTCAGATGCACAGGAGCGAGCTTACCGTGCAAATACCGTCCTTCTTGCCAACCACAACGACCGAACGTCCGCTTTCGAATTCCTCCGTGAGCTCTATGCCCCTCCCGAAGAGCTAAATACAGAAGTTTCCTCCCACCTCCGTCTCCCCAAACGCCCTCAGCTCGCTGCCAAATCTAAAACTGACGTCTACATCACCACCGCCACATTCGCTGTAATGGCACGAGATCATTCTATCTCTTCCGACAGGCTCATCGAGACCTTCGAGAAGATGACAGTGCGCACCAATATCGTGACATACACCATTCTCATCCGCGGCCTTCTTCAACGGAAGAAATTCCAGGAGGCGTTGTTTTTCTGGCGTAAATTCCGGGATACAGGGCTCCTCATGGACAAGCAGATGTTGACGGTGGGGCTACAGGTGCTCACGCGAGCGAAGAAACCTCATCAGGCAATTATGCTACTCGAGGCATTCGCTGGACCAAGGAAAGGTGGTGAAGACGTGTTCCAGCTGCATGATCCCATTCAATTGACGACAGTTTCCATTAACGAGTTCCTCGTTGCGCTGGTAAGGCTTAGACGACCTGATTTGGTGTTTAAGCTGTGGGATCATATGGGGGAGCTGTATGGTGTCTACCCAGACGCGGATACGCTTTCTATACTCCTCCAGGCTGCCAGGGTGGCATACAGGCTTGATGATACACTTTCTGGCGCGATCGCTACGTTGGGGTTGAAGAATCCATTTAGGAAACAACGCAAGAACATGAGTACGAGAGATGATATTCTCCAGTCTATTGCGGATGTTATTGGGCAGCCGGATCACGCTCAGCCAAAACGTTACGTTTCTGGGATATGGAACGGCCTCCCACCCATCAATGCTGCTTGCAAGGTCTTCCAGCAGGCGATATTCGGGAACGACCACGACAAGAAACTGCCCAACGTCAAGTCACCTGCGGATGCCGTCCGCACCTCGTTAGATGCAGATCCTATGCTTGCGCTCCCCAGTTTCAGGCCAACAAAATTCGAATTCGTGCCTCCCCCAGATCTGCTTACACTATCGGGAAAGAGCCGCCACCCGAACGTCGTAGTGACGGATAATAATTGTTTCAACTACATCGTTCTCCTTGGTCTGGGCTCCCGCGCAACTGAAATACCATTGACCCTTGCGTGGATGCGGGCTCTGGATATCCAGCCTTCTGGATCAACGTTGGCCGCTGCATTGGTATTTTGGGCAGAGGTAAGCCTGCAGGCCCCTTTGGTGGAGGCGTGGTCAGGGGGAGCGCAGAAGAGCGAGTTTATTAAGCTGGCAGATTGGGTTAGGGAGTGGGTTGGAGAGCCGCGGGCGCCTACTGGCAAGACGCTGTTGAAATGGAGAGGCATTGTTAAAAATATGAGGCAGTCGGACGGTTAAGGATGTGGTGCATTTGTATGTGCTCTTATAGATGGAATTGAATTGGGCTGGAAGCATTCTTCGCTGAACTGAGGATAAATGTAGAACTTCTGATTATGATGTTTTGGGTTGCTGTCTCATTGAGAGTCCTGTTAAACTCCACACAGAAGTATATTTAATTCCACTTCACACCTGGATATAGAACACCGTCCAGAACGTCTGCCGGGAACTATGACTTTAAATCTGCTCAAGGGATGAGAGCAGTCAAACTTGTGTCGCTAACTTTTACAGAACTTTACTGGAGCGCCCACGGCCTAGCTCTGTCCCACCTAAATAACACTCGACGCGGCTCCGAAGCGCCCTTTACCCTTCTCTGATGGCTCCTGGCTCTTCGGGCAAGTTGACTTCTTATAGTAGTTATTTGAGGGCCAGAGCCATATTTCCTTGATATTGTGTTGCAATAGCTCAGGAAATCATATCCACTTGACTGGACAATGATCTTATATTTATATTCAGTTTATCTTCTGAAGCTCAGATTCCATCCCCTGATAATGGCTCTTTAGAGCTCTATGGCCAATCCGGCCAGGCCCCGGTCAGTTTTGCCGAAAAGAATAGCTAATGTTCGAAATAATGGCGACCATAACCAGAAAGTTACAATACATACCTAAGAGATTGTTACAACACCCTCATAATATGGCGACCAGGTAAATTTTTTGAGCATTCCAATACTGCCATAACGAAGTTTCAGTGTTTCAGAAACGTAGTGACTCTATAAACCTGTGATACTGACGAAAAAGTGGTGACCATCGAGAAAAGTTTCGACACTGAATTCAGCGCAATGTTTATTTTTGTGCAGATTTAACGCCATAATACATAGTGACGATTCTTGTTGGCCTGACGGAGGAGGACTTTTGCTTCGTTTTTGTTACCGTAATCCTTCAACGGCCATTTTGCCATCGCAACTGAATAAACAACATGGCCAGTGTTCGATATTTCCGCTTTCTTCTTCATCTCTTCTATTCTTTTAATGGACAGGTTGACCTTTATACGTTACTCATGAGTATATTATATCTCCAATTCGACGTTTGCTACCGTATAAAACGATTAAATCTAATCGAGATGACACTGTTTCGAGGGTTGCACCCTTTCAAGCTGTAGCTCATTCTTTATAGCATAATATCCCCACGAAGCAATTTGTTCCTTAGTCGAAAGTCTTGTAGGCCATGAGTCAAGGATTTTTTTTCGGAACCACGAAGCTGCTGAAATGTCCGTTCTTAATTTAACGAAAAACACAAATAATTCTTGATTCAGCAGATAAAATGATGGTAGACAACCGTATGGAATTCTCTACAGTGTCTATAAACAACAACGATTGCAACATTCCACTTCATGTGCAGGAAATACACAGTATACGTTTAAGGGCGGATAGGTTGGAGGAACGGCTGTTTCTCGGTATGTCCACTGGACGAGAAGAGCGGAACGTACGCTTCCCCATTTCCCTATAGATAAACAGGTTAAACAAAGGAATTGCATATAAAAAGATTCCGACTTACAATCATAGTCGATGGGAACCCAGCATCGAACGGCATAACACTCTCCAAGAATTTAATCTGTTCCGGGGTGATCTTAATATCTAGCGCCTCCACATTCTCTAGCAAGTGCTCGACTTTACGTCCACCAATGATAGGGAAGACAAAAGGAACTTTCTGCATCAAGTATGCAATCGCCACTTCAAAAACATTTGTCAGTATTAAGATAAATAAGTGCGGGAAAAGAGAAGCTTACCAGATGAGATATGCTTAGCCCCCACCTCATCAGCAACCTTCTCCAGTGCCTTGCAGACTTGCTTTTCTGTCTCATTACGCTCCCAGTTGGAACCCCTGAGCATACGTCCTTTCTCGCCTGTCTGACGACGACGCTCTTCTTCAGCGTCTGTGCGGATCTTCCCGCCAGCGAGGACATTCCATGGAGCAAGGGCCATACCTAAGGATGAGATTTATTTAAAAACACGTCCGAAGTAACGAAAATATATAAGACGAGGCCCACCTTCCGATCTCACCATCGGGATAATATCACGCTCGAAAGAACGTTCCATTACATTCCAAGCGCCCTGGTAAATGACGAAAGGCGTCAAAGCATGATCACGCGCGTATTGGTTCGCTTTGGAGACCACCCATGCCGGGGTATCTGATACACCCTATGAAGTTAAATACATGGTCAGCATATCATCATAGCTCTAAAGACGAGTCACTCACAAGATACAAAACCTTCCCTTGAAGAACGAGCGTATGCAATCCGCGCATCACCTCCTCGATGCTAGTATCATAATCCCACCAGTGAAGATACAATAGATCGATGTAGGACGTGCGAAGTTTCTTCAGTGATGCTTCGATGGATAAATGCAGCGATTTCGCATTATTCCCGACATATAAAATCTTCTGCTGGATTGATGGATCGCGCCGTTTGTAGTTGGTTGTATACTTGATAATTTGTAATAAGTATAATTGCGACAATGAGATATAAGAAAGGAATACCTTAGTTGCGATAAACAACTGATCACGAATCCCCCTTTTCTCAGCCCACTCACCCACAAACTTCTCTGACGACTCATCCTGACTGATAATCCATCAGTATCAAATGATCTCCTCTGCATATTAAGGTACTTTTAAACTTACTAGCCATTCGCAGTATCAATGAAATTTCCTCCATTGTCAAAATACGCGTCTAAGAGCTTAAAACTCGACTCCTTATCCATACTCCCCATCCCAATATCGTGCCATTTATCACCGATGCTCATAGCTCCTAGCTGTATCGGAGACACATGCACTGCTGCTGTAGGCGACAAGACTCTGTATCGACCGAGGCCGGTAGGAGGGGGAGGGGGTGGGACCCAGAGTGAAGACATTTGTAATGTAAGGTGGAGAATGAGATGTTATCTATGAGATGTGATGAGCAGGAAGCTTGGGATGTAGGGAGTACTTGAGAGACATATTATATACTCACCGTGTAAGTGATGAGTAATGTAACTTCCAAGGTGAATAAGCATCCGGAAAGCTAACCGTGCATCGGTAGCGACACGCACGCTGAACGTGCGAGTCAAGATAAAATTTAGACATCTCCAGTGCTTGTGGAGCTTAATACCTCTCCCCTTTAAGCAGTCAAAGTACCGAGATGTTCCAAAATAAAGGTATAGCACGAAGATTGGATGCGCAAGTAATACAATGTAGATCAGCAGACAGTTGCCGACGACGTTGCGTCCTCCGAAGTCTGACTGGTCAACTGCAGGAGAGTCTATGCATGAGCAATTCTTCTTGTAGTAGCTTTTGATAGTATAAATGTGCTGAGTTTTGGGTGCTGAAAGTCGGATTGACTGGGCTGTCTCATGGAAATTCGGAGAAAATTTGGGGAAGAGTTTAGCTAGCCCTGCAAAGCTAATTTTAAATTAGTGCGCTGTGTTTGGTAGCCACCTTAGGAATAAATATCAAGAATGATTTTCTCATCTGTTAAGATTCGACGAACGGCTAGGCTTCGAAGATCGAGGTGAGTTTTGAGTTATATAACCACAAAAATGCCTCTGAATCTCATTATTAATAGAAGATAACTGCATGAATGTCCTTGAGTAGGAACCTGGCATGCAGCATTAGCAAACGGCCTACATTATGGAGCGTCAAGCTGCGCCTCCACACGACAGCACCCTCCCGAACCACACCCACACGTACCCTAACGCAATTGCGGGACAATTCTTCAAGTCATGAGGACCCGGTGCAGAAAACTGAAAGACTTGCGAGATGGAAACAGAAAACGTCAGGAAAACAATGTGAGTGACTATGACCATACCACTCAATCATTCGCCTCATCCAGGCGGTATGTTGATATTACGCGAAATTCAGCTGACTACAACGGTCCCAAACCCGGCTTCCACTTCCAAGTTATAGTCAATGCTCCTATATATCCTGCTTTGAGGGAAACACTCGCTTCCCTGCGCAACAGCCTCAACGAGTTCTTTCAAAATGTCGAACTGAGAGTGAGCGTGAACTTCGCCATGTTCAACAAGAATCACCTTACCATCGTAATGAAACCTGGCAACGTTCGATCAGACGAAATACGGGGACATTCAGCAGCCATGTGCGACATAATCCATTCTTCTCTGAAGTGCAACCCCGATAGACCACTTCGCCTCACCTTCGGGCCTGCATTGTATTCTGTTCATGTGCATGATGTGCCTTTACCCAGACACAGGAGTAAAGATCATCAATACATTCGAGAGGTTCTGAACGTACTTCGTGACGAAATTATGTCTGCGAACCCTGAACTGTGCATCACCCCGGAGCAGTTGGATAAATGGCAGATCTATAATGGCGCAAGAGCCGTATTCAGAGATCGAGATCTACCTGTCAGAATAGTACTGTTTTTCGAAGACTATTTCTACGCACAGAGGGCCCTTCAACTGGGAGTAAAGGTCCACGGAGTAGTCTGTAGAACGTCAAAGTGAAGCACGGGGTTCAATGTGGCGTCGCATATCCTAACATAGGCAGATACGAACTGTCACATATCTTCAATCTTATATATCACCAATGGATATCAGATATAATCAAGCTCGATAAAATCTATCAGTTGTATTTGTTGTACATTTATAGTTTATTTCTTCTTTCAGCCAGCTCTCCTACACCCCTAGCAAGAAAAAGTGCTTCGCAAAAAGGCACCGAGGGTCCAGTTACAGCTTACAATTCAGATTGTCCGTTAAGCAGAGCTATCAAAAGATCATCTACGTTTGCCAGTCAGCTGAGCCTGCTTCTTCGCCTCAGCCTCTGCGGTTTTAGCTATGGAGGCGTTAGTTCATGATTAGACAGACAGAGAGCGGGGACGGACCATCAGCTTCAGCTTTCCTCTTCGCTTGTGCAGCCTCGCGCTCAGCACGAATCTTGGCAAGACGAGCTAGATCGGTCTTCGCTTGGTCTGTCTTGCCCTCAAGATGGAGCTGGAAGCGATAGTCGTCAACACATAAACTATACAGAGAAGAGTGGTTAACCGAACCTTCCAATAACGGTCCTGGGCTTCCTTCTTCTCCTTCTGCTCCCTGAAAGGAAAAGAAAACGATGAGTAAACCTTCAGAACGGGACAGCGCCGACATGCCTTTCACGTCGAGACAGCTCTCTGGGCGCTGAAAGATCGGAGATGTTCAGTTTCTTCGAAACATGGTTGGGGTTTATCAAATCCGGGTCCTCCTCGTCGGAGCCCTCCTTCTTCTTTGCCTTTTCAGCGGCCTGCTTCTTCTTTAGCTCTTTTCGCTCTGCACGAGTGAGCTCCTTGCCCTCCTCCTCCTCCTCTCCGGATTCTTCTTCCCCCTCCTCTTCTTCCTCCGAGGATTCTTCCTCAGAATCTTCATCAGAGTCCTCTTCATCCTCTTCGCCGCGTTTGCTTCTGTAGAGGGGATTAGAATGGATCGCTCGCCACTAATAGACGCACACAATCGTATGCATAGATTCCACTCACCCTCGATAGCCACGACGCTCACCGACTGCAGTACCGTTCTCATCAAGAGTCATGTTCTTGCTATTAGCATAATTAATGAGATCGAGCTCATCACGAAACGATCAGGACACATACCTGAAGCTGCGACCACCACCGCGTTTCAATTTAAATTTACCTGCGGTAATTACAGTGTTAGAAAAACAGATCATAAAAACAGATAATAAGAATCGTACCAGTTCCACGAACCATATTTGCTGAAGAATATGAAGGATAAGATAGAAGAGAACGAGATAAGGATAGACAAGAAGGGAGTCAGCGCAAAGCGAGAGCTATTAGATCCTATCCAAATCGGGCGCGCATGTAACCGGCGGACTTTGAAAGCAACTGTTCACTGAAACGGTCGAAACCGTCACCACTACCGCTCTCTCCGTTCCACGCAATGTCCACAATACCAGCCCGCCTTGCAAGGGCAACTCGCGCGTCGGGCAGCATCGAGGAGGCTCGCAAGCGCACCCTCAAGCTCTACCGCGACTGGTACCGCTCGGTGAGCCTAATCTATGGCTGAACAGTGCGCATATATGAACCCGGAACAAACCACACAGGCACCAGAGATCTGCACACTCTACGCTCTGAGCGTCTCTCCAGCATACCTGCGCCATTCTATTAGGCAGCGCTTCGAACAGAATCGCTATGTCACCGACCCACGCGCGATCGATATCCTAATCTTGAAAGGACAGCAGGAGTACCAGGAAACGATGAACGTGTGGAAACAGTCTGATCATATCCTGGGTATTTTGTTGGAAAATCCGAATAGACCGAGGGAAAGGAAAACCTTTTTGCAGAAGTTCTACGAGGGTGCGTCGTTAGCTGTGCTTATACGAACTTTGAACCTCATAGCTGTTGATCCAGGGCGAGACGAGGAGGCTATTATTCCTGCTGCCACCGGTGTGTAAATCTAGACGCGCAAATAGAGACCTTCTTCACTTCAAACTGAGGCTTGTTGGCCCCTGCTGAACGTGGCCTGAGAGGCTCTTGTAAGAACTGTTATTCAGGTATTCTCATTCACGTGCACTGAGCTGTGCGCATCTCAACACGCCAGTACGCGTTATGACAATCGTACCTGAAAGCTTGACGATCCATTGTACAGAGTAGAACTTTGCAATCCTGTCGTGGTATACAGATCACTTGGGTTACGCTTATACATCAGTCTGCAGATAATATGCTTACTGGAGTCAGCCCCAATGCCAGCCTCAAAGTTCCTCTTTAAATCAACACAATCACGCTGATTAGTCTGTTCGGTTTCTCATTCGGTATCTTAGTTTTGCTATCGGCCTGGAACCTGGTGGCTGGAGCTGCCTGCAACCTTCATTAGATATTCAAGCCGCCTTCGTACAGCAGGTTTCCTGTCTCTTCAAGTTTTACACTTAACCATTTCGCAGCACGACCGATGGAAGCTAGGGGTGATCCTGGCAGTACAGTTAAGATTCCCTTCATCGCTGTGGTGCGGAACACTTCAACGAAAGCGTCCCGTGGTACACATACATCCGTTGCTGAGGCCCCCGGACCGAGCTTTACTCGTTTTGTGATCCAGTAAAATACAGTCTACTATATCTTGAAGAGTTGTGCAACGTCGCGGAAAGTCATCTACTGTATGAGCGCTGTGTTTCTCGTACTGAAATTGAGTATTACCATCAGCCCACTGTGAACCTTCGAGTGTAGTCTACCTCAGAGGAATCATCGAATAATGTAGTTATCGTATTGGCATCTCCATATCTGAAGTCGAGATTTATCTAGCCTCCAATTTAAGTTCAATTGACGTTGAAGTCACCAGCCCAGTCAATCCATTTTCGATCATTTGCAGAATCTGCTGCCGCTGCCGAACCACTTTAAAGGTTGATACAATAAGTTGAAAGTTTACTTTCCTGAGCTCTGGGAATTTTGGACCGGTTAATAGCACGTCAAGCTCCTGAAGCTTCCCATGCTTGATGATTTGGTCAACGGCGTCACTAGTCAGAAATGTTCTACCTCCAGAGATCAAAATATTAATTTCCCGGAGATTGTTGGGAGATGTGAATGTGTTGAGAAGAGAGGAGAGAGTGGGACCAAGGGTAGCATTTCTGTCTTTGAATGGCCAGATCTGAACATCCATCGTGAAGGATTGGAGCAATGTGCAAGATTGCATGAAGAGATGTCGTGAGAGGCCAGCAAGTACTGTGTAATACGAAGTGAAAAAATGAAAGATCTTGAATATGTGTTATAAATGGGAGGATACGTAGGCTCACCAGCGTGCTCGGCTAATCCCAGATGAACTGCAAATTTGTGGAGTGGATGTGAGCCGAAGAGAGGAAGAATATCCTGAGACGTCTCGATTGCCTCTGCAAGTGTTTCTGGACACCACTTTACAGTCGAACACAGTGAGAACTCGAAAGCTGATTGGGAACGAGCTGCAAGTCTTATTAGTATACTGGCGGCCTGGTTGGAGTTGCGGAAAGTAAAGAGGTCGAGGCGCGTACAAGTTGGACTGTATGGAGTGGTTGTGCTTGTGTCGTTGGAGCTGTCTTCCATACGAACATGAGTGAGGTCGAGAGTTTTTAACCCCGTGCAGTTCATTATTAGAGATACTGGCACATCCGACACATGAGATAGATGCAACGATGAGAAATAATCTGCTTTGAGAATATCCCCAAATGCAGCCCTGATTTCGACTCTTAGCTTCGCCCACGATACAGTGAGGCTGCGTGAGCCATGGTAAATCAGCTCCATCCTATTCAGCTGGGACAGCAATCGGAGAATACGGCTTATTTCTAAGCTATAGTCCTCCAGCAGATGTGTATAACCCGGCAATACGGAGTCTCTTATGATCAAGTTGCGTACATATTCACCAAGACTAGAATTCATGAGGAAAGCTTTCGAGAGTTGCCCAAACTGGTCGGGCCTTGCGTAGGAGATTTCAATAGTATTGAAGATATACCTGCGAGAGATTGCACTGAATATTCGGCAGGTGAGAGCACAGGACTTTAGGTTTCGGATGGGGTGATCGCCGCGGGAGATGTAAAGGAAGAAGAGCTCGTATATTTCGGTGGGTATAAGTGGAGACATGGTATCTTGTGAGCTCTTGTTCAATTTGACAAGAAGAACCAGATCCTAGATGTAGAGGGCAGTTGAATACTTGCAATAAGCCAGATGGGAAAGAAGAAAGGAGCTAACAGTGGTGAAGCTGAGGGAGGTTGGATCCGTTTGAACTCCGGACCGGCTTAGTATACGTTCATCACGTGATACTTCGAAATTTTGCGAGGCTGCCTATTTTGGAATGAATTTGACTGAGGAACGGACGAATTTCGAGTGTGCTCAACCTCGGCCACTACGACTACGAAGCTGTTGGCTTGCGCTGAACCTCCCTCATCTTATTCCCTATTCTTTATTCAGTTTGGATTACTCGCGATTTCGGAACTTGCCCATTTACTTAGGTTCATCTTATCTTCAACTAGCCATGAAATTATCAACATCTATTCTACCACCTGCATTGCTCGACCTTACACTTTTACGCGTTTCTTCGCCGTCAAATGGTCTAATAACGAGGCTGCGAGCTGCTGGAGCGAATATGCGTCGTATTTCGACAACTCGGCAGCTAAAGCAGCCGGCACTGGCAGAGGCGACACCTCCCCCTGCACCGTACATTGGTTTTACACAAGCTATGAATAGCCATGCTCCAGAGGCGGAAGACGTAGTTAGGTGAGTAAGTCCAAATATTCCGGGACCTGCGGTCGTTAATAAATCCATAGTGGAAAGCGTCCTCTGAGACGACACAGAAGTTTGACAGTGCGGTCTGGCAGCGGGCTTTCGAGCGCAGCATCTGAGCTGCAGAGGCGGATAGAGGCATTATCAACTGTGGTTATTGCAGAGGCGTGTACTTTTACTTCAACTCAACTCCATTCAACTCCTAATAGTTTGACAGGAAAACACCGCCGACGCATCACTCTACACCGAGGAGGAACTACTGACGTTCTACGAAGGCGTCCTCGATTTTACCGCCCCAGAAGAACAAAATGCCGACACGGAGGCCCCAAAACTAGCACAGGCAGAGCGAGATATCTCACTTATAAATGGTGTCGATAGGCGACTGATGGATCCGGAACTATTGGCCAACGCTAGGAGTACACAATCGTTCACTTCGGAGGAGTACAATGAAGCGGACGTGGATCTGATGCAGCCATATCGTCGAGTACTGAAACGTGCACATGAAATTGTGACACGGGTGGAAGCTGTGAGGAATTCGATGGACAAGACGGCGGATTTAGAGACGTTGATACAGGAGCAGCCTTCATCGTCGAAAAAGCCATTCTTAGCTGTAGGTGTACTATCGCCGTTGGAATGCGAGGCTCTTGTTAGAGTTTGTGTGCGTAGTTATTTTTCTTACCTTTCATGCGATTTCTAATCATACCATAGATACAAGCACGCGACACGGTAGCTGCAGAGCTGGCGTTGGAACTTATGAAAGTACGTTACATTTTCTCATTGACTAGTGCAAGCTGACTCTGTTCCAGCGAACGGGCACTCCTGTCCCAGAAGTAGCGATAACAGATCTCCTAGAAATGTACTGCGAAAGCGCAAATGTTACAGCCGTGGAAAGTCTCCTCCAAAAGTATCTCTCAGGACCTCCAACGGAGCCTCAACGGCATTTGCACATCAAAACACACCTCCGCGCATCCCCACCCTCTTCTCTCCCTACCACCGCCTTATCAGTCCTCCATTCATACGAAGACAGTGGCACACCTGCCCCGCTCAAAACATACACTACTCTCATCGCGTCCCTCTTCTCCACACCCTCGACAACGGCGCGTGCGCATGCATGGGATCTATTTTATCATATGCGTTACGCTGCACATCCCGATCCCGATGTTATACTGTACACGCAGATGATCCGCGCCTGTGCATCTCCCATCTCAGTGCGTTTCTCCTCCGAACCTGAGCGTGCCTTGGATTTGTGGACGGAGATGACTGTGGACCATCGGATCGTCCCAACGCGTGGGGCATATAACGCTGTTATCCTTGCGTGTGCAAGGAGTGGGGAGAAGCAGTATGTGAATGAGGCATTCCGTCTCGCTAGGCAGATGTTGGATTCGCATAGGGATGCACGAGGCAAGGCAGCATACAGACCTGATAGGGGTACGTTCTGTGCGCTGTTGGAGGGCGCGAAGAGGATTGGGGATTTGGGACGCGTCAGGTGGATATTGGCTGAGATGATTAGAGGAGGGGAGGATGGGTTGAGCGTCGACGAGAACGTAATGGTGCATGTGTTCCATGCATATGCATCGTATCGCCCACCATTTGAGAGGTCGATGGCGAAGTTGATCAAGGAGGAGGGCAAGGAAGCGGGGGCAGCGAAGCCAGGCCCTCAATCACCGGCCGTGCAACCTGAATCAGCCATGCAAATGGGCTCGTCAGAGAACCGTGTCGCTGTTGACACACCCAATCCAACCCTCACCCACCTCCCTCCGCAAACTCACCAAGAAGTCATTAACGAAGTCAAGTTTCTCTTCAAGCGCATCCTGGACGATACAGGCTACGCTAAACCATCTGACGATCTACCACTCCCTAGCAATACATTTAACCAAGTTGCAATCACCAATTATCTCGTGTCCGCCTTTCTCTCTGTCTATTACCGCCATTCAAGTTTGCAAAACGCACGAGGGCTCTTCTGGTCGTTGTATGAGGATCTGAAGCTGGAGAGAAATGCACATGCGTATGTGCAGGCTTTGGAGACGTGTGCAAATGCGAGGAGGGTCGATCGAGAGACGGCGATGAAGTTTGCGGAGGAGGTTTGGGTGAAATGGAGTGTTTTGGAGGAGAATGGTATGGATGGGCGGAGGAAGCTGGATGCTAGGATGATTGAACGTGCTAATCTGGCTATGATTAAGACGCTGTCGTTGTAAGCATCATCATACTCTAATGTGTGAATCACGACTAATGTATTTGGCTTTGCAGGAGAAACGAGGTCGAACGCGCTATGGACCACGTCCGTGCATTTGCAGCACGATACCCACCCAACGACATCCGCACGCCCACACCCAAACCTGCCCTTCGGGCCTCAAAAACAGCTTTGACTGGAGCACGTCCTCTTGTACGGATGACTTCAACTGAAGTGCCAGATGATAAGGTACCCCCATTGCTCACTTTCCCTGATCTGGAGGTGCTGCACCATCGATTGGTGGTGTACGAAAAGACCAAGGATATTGGATATATCAAGTGGTTAACAAGCACGTACGAGTGGGTACTCAGGATGAGGAGGAACGAAGCTATGAAAGCAAGACCTCCGAAAGCTGATCTAGTTCCTGTGGTTGTCTAAGTGATACTATCTCGCCACACCGCTAAACAACTCTCGCTAATCGTTGAATCAGACGCCCCAAAATTTTCGACAACATCATATCCATCACAATAATGTACACATACTTATATCGCCGTACCGGAGTTAATACAACCGCAATTCATTAATCACCACCCCAGCTCCTCCATGGTCCAGCCGTAGACCTGGCCGAACTTGTCAGGACCGTTGCAGATTCTCTTCCCGCGATCTAAACCAGAGATCTTCTTCACATCTTCGGACTCAAGGGTCGGAAGCTGCAACAGTATCTCAATATTCATACCATGTAAGTATATTAAAACTTGACTTACTGTGATGTTCTCCTTCTGCCTGTCGCTGTTCACGCTCTTGGGCACAATGACAATATCCCTGGCAATGTGCCATGCGAGAATGACTTGGTTGGGTGTTGATTTGTATTTCTTGGCCAACTCGACGATTAGAGGATCACCGCGAACCTCAGCATACCCTGCGATGGTAGACACAGTTATGAAGTTGCATAAAGTAAGAATTTGATAATTTGCTTTACCACTTGGTGTGTACGCTGTCAGGACGATACCCTTTTCAGCGCAGTATGCCCTCAGATCCTCTTGAGCGAGATAAGGATGTAACCTGGTAACGTCATTGAACTTCCTCCATCAATCGCCCACGAACAAAAGAAATACATACTCGACTTGGTTGACGGCCGGTGTCACTTTGGCTGTGGAGAGCAATTTATCTAGGCTGAAAAACAACGAACTATCAGTGGATTTTCGAGCCAATGATGGTGAAAATATTACTTCTTCGGAGAGAAATTGCTGACGCCGATAGCTTTGACTTTCCCCGTATCGAGTAGTTTCTCTATCTCGGCCCAAGACTCGTTGAAGGTAACGGTGTCAACCTTTTTGTAACTTCCATCTGGGTTTTGGGCGAGATTTCTGGTCCCCGCTTCATTTGTAATATTCAATATCAATGTCCCTGGAACAGTTTATATACGTACGTTCATATTCAAGTGCTTGGGGGAAATGCATAAGATACTAAAATATATTTAGGATGATCAGAGATTGGCTTGTATTAGAAATAACATCGTACCAAATCAATATACTCGACGTCCAAGTCCTTGAAACTTTCATTGAACGATTCAGCCACGCGATGGTGATCAGTAAAGCTGTAGAAAGGATCAGCGCGATCACCCTTTTAACAACCAGAATTCCTCACGGAAGTTTAGTGGTAACAAATATGTCCTTCCGAGGAATGCCAGACTCTCTGATCGCCTGACCCACAGCGGCCTCGGTAACTATTTATATAAGCAATATCTCTTTCGTTTTGCAGCTTGTCACTTACGATAACCTTTGGCGGTGTCGATATGACGGAATCCATTCTACTGCCATTGTAAGCTTTACAAACCGAATACAGACTAAAAATCTAAACCTTCAGTGCTGTCAAAATCCAACCCTTGACTTGCGACTGAGCCTCAGCTTCATCAGGTGCCCATGCACCAGTGCCTAATAGGGTGTTCAAAATAGTCTGACTGGGATGCATTCATGGTAGCAATACCCACCGATGATTGGAATCGACGTGCCGTTATTCAGTGGGATGCGTTTTACTGATGACATGGTTTACGAGCAGATGCAAAATGTGGGAGTTAGAAACAGTTCCGACTCAACCTCGTCACAGTGGTTCCCCAGACATATTTATAGGTCATCTATATTCGAAGCATCAAGTCTTACTAATGGTACATATGCAAGGCACGAACACTACCATCGACTTCAGTTGCCGGACTCTCAGGTGACTACAAAAAATGAAAGAAGTCGAGCAGGAGGATGTAGATGATAACATCACGTAACACTGGCTTGATCTTGGATGATATAGCTTCTACCATCCAAGCTGCTCGTATGTCCAACCGTACACCTGACCATGTTTATCAGCTTTATTGCATAGTCTCTCACCACGATCCAAAGCAGTGATTCTTTCCACGTCTTCGGCGCCTAATGTTGGTAGCTATAAGGGACTTTTAGACTAGGATATTAGGGATATCGTGAACAGAAATAACATACAGTTATGTTCTCTTTCTGACGCTCATTATTTTCGCTCTTCGGGACGATTACAGTCCCTAGGGCCATGTGCCATGCAAGAATGACTTGATTAGGAGTAGCCTTGTATTTTGCCGCCAGTTCCAAAATTAAAGGATCGCTTCTAACAGTCGAGTATCCTTATTCTGATTTAGGTTAGGAATATGGAGTAGAATGAAGAACGATTACCACTTGGTGTATACGCTACCAGCACGATGCCTTTCTTCTTGCAATAGTCACGTAGATCTTTCTGGAGGAGGTATGGATGTAACCTGCATATTGTAATATTAACAAGGTAGAGAGGAATAATAGACTGGCAGTATGCCAGTACGCACTCGACCTGGTTGACGGCGGGGGTTATTTTGGCCGTTTTGAAAAGTTGCTCCAGTCTAATACAGCTAGTGTAAGGGTTATACGTGAACTAGAAAAGTTCCAACATACGTTTTAATCGAGAAGTTACTGACGCCAATCGCCTTCACTTTGCCAGTGGGCAGAAGTTGTTCCAGTTCGGCCCAAGAGTCATTGAATGTGACAGAATCAGTTGTTTTGAAGGTTCCATCTGGGTTCAATGGCTTGAAGTTATCAGCTGAAATAGTTATGAACTTTCCGTGGAGACGTAGAGAAGAGAGACGAGATTACGGTCATAAAAAACGGCTCCAGGCCAGTGTATGAGGTACTAAACACACATATTAGTAGAAACCTTTTGGTTGCAGATCGGATCACGGACATACCAGATCAATATAGTCCAAGCCAAGCCTGTGCAGACTTTCTTCGAAAGACTGACGGACACGGTGATGATGGTTCCACCTGTTTACGTAAACCAAGAATGAATTAAAGCATAGAGAGCTGAGCGAGAATTTACTAACGGCAGCTTGGTAGTCACAAAGATTTCTTCACGAGGGATACCTGATTCTCTGATAGCTTGCCCAACTGCGGCTTCAGTAACTATCAAGAGCATTTAGTTTATACATGATCACAAGATATGGCGATGTCTAGCTGCTTACGATAAAGCACAGCAGTGTCAATATGACGATAATCATTCTTCAAGGCTGTTAATAACCAGTCTTTGACCTTCGATTGCGCTTCTGCATCCGCAGGAGCATAGGCGCCAGTGCCTATAGATTTCAATACTTGATGAGAATAAGATACAGAGTTAGTCGATATATTTACCGATAATGGGGATTTCAGTTCCACTGTTGAGCAGTATCTTCCTGTTCGCTGCCATCACTGTCTGGGCGACTACGAATTTGGAGCTGTTTTTATATACGAGCCTGGAGACATATCATGAGTGCTTGTCGTTAGTAAGCTTAGGCTGATATATGCGCAGTCTTCCTCGAAGATTGCGAAATAGACCAAAATAGAATATCTGACATTAATAGTGTGGAATAACGAAAGATATAGAAGACACCGCGGACTTAGCAACAACTGATTACCCAGCCTTTTATGCCCATCCTAATTTCTCAACGGTCCATCCAAATACCATTCCATTTGCATCTGGAGAATTGCAGAGACGCTCCTTGCGATCCAACGCGGAAATCTTGGACAGGTCTTCTGCGCTAAGGACTGGGAGCTTCAGAGGATGTTAGTCAGGGAGCACATTAAGTGGACGATTGGACTTGCTGTGATGTTCTCCTTCTGCCTTTCGTCCTTCTCGCTCTTGGGGATAATGATAGTATCCCGCGACAAATGCCAGGAGAGGATGACCTGGTTGGAGGTTACGCCGTACTTTTTGGCTATTTCGACGATGGTTGGATCGTTTCGGACGATATCATAACCTAAGAATAGCAAATACGTAATCCGGAAAGTGGAGAGAGATGGATTGAAACACACACCACTGGGGGTGTAAGCAGCGACAGCGATGCCTTTCTTTGCGCAGTACTCCCGCAAGTCGTTCTGAGCAAGGTAGGGATGCATCCTACAAGGAAATGGGTCAGTGATCTCCCAATACTATGAGCGTAAAGAACCACGTACTCGACCTGGTTCACAGCAGGTGTGACTTTGGCGGTCTTAGCAAGTTCTTCCAATCTGAAGCATACATCATTAGCATGGGTCTGGATAAATGAATGAAATGGCTCCTACGTTTTAATGGAGAAGTTACTAACGCCAATGGCTTTCACCTTTCCTGCTTTGAGTAGCTTTTCCATTTCCGCCCAGACATCGTTAAATGTAGGGCTGTCAACGACTTTCCACGAGCCGTCTTCGTTCCTCGGCAAGAATTCCTTGTCGCCATCGTACGCCATTGTCTGAGGCCAGTGGATTAGGTACTGCGCAGCGTCTCGTTAGCGTTGAGTCTAGTGAGGGAATATAGGGCGAACAAACCAGATCGACATAGTCCAGGCCAAGAGCCTTCAGACTCTCATCGAGAGAGGCAGCGACTCGGCTGTAATGGTTCCAGCTGGGTAGGGTGTGTTAGTGAGGAAATGTAGTAAGTTGTATTGCCGGCGTACGGGATCTTAGTGGTGACAAAGATTTCTTCTCGTGGAATGCCTGATTCCTTCATTGCTGTGCCTACAACACGCTCGGTTTCTGTGAGAGCGCAAATTTTATTAGTCAGGCACCAAGATATTAGAATTGTGACTTACGGTAAATAACAGCAGTGTCTAAGTGACGGTATCCGTTCTAGATATCAGAGAAATCGTCAGCTAAAGTGACAACTTCTCATACAGGAAAGTGACCAACCTTTAAAGCATTCAAGATCCAGCTCTTCGTCTTGAGTTCATTCCTAGCGATGGCCTCCGAAATTTCGGCAGCTGTGTATTCATTCAATAAAGCTGATCGTGTAAAAGATTGGGACTTTATTCACTGTTCAACGGCGGAAGCTCCCCGCCAGTCGGTAAACTGAACGTTCCAGAAGCTGTGCAAAAAGCGCGTCAGACAGCGTTTGATTTACCTGCAGACGGGGTTTGTACCAATTATGGGGATCTGAGTACCATTGTTCAATGAGATCTTGCGGTCGGTGGTCATGATGGGAAAAGTGGTTAAAAGGACAAAATTTTCCGTTGAGTAAGTGGGAGAAGACGAGATGGAGGATTTATCGGATTTATTCTGCAGTTTGAGCTAGCATTTTATACCTCTATTGCCAGTATCCACATCGGAGAATTTACGTTGTAGCGAGACGCCCATCGGGATATGAGCAATCCAAATTTTGGTTCTTGTCGCCTTCAAGGAGTCCTAGCAGTACAACATATCCCGCATGTCGGTATTTGTCATACCCTTCGCTGAAAGCCGACATCCGAATGCCTAAAGAGCGGGAATCTCGAGGGAAAGTTCTGGTAGGCATCTGTCAGTAACCAACCACAGATAGTTTTCGCATCATCGTGAGCTACGACGCGTCGACGGCTTGCTTGTTCCTGCTTATCTGCGCATTACGCACCTGCAGCATACAGGTGCTTGCATAAGCATTACTCTAGTAGCGTTGGAATTTGTGCTCGTCTTCACGAATAATTTTTCGCGTTTCACGTCGCGCTGCCCAGTATGTTGTAAGTATGACTGGTAGCTTCATGGTAAACCAGTTGTAAACATCAAGGAACTAATTTGTGGTTGGAAGTTTAATAGCGAAAGTTCTTATAATATATTCGAATGATTGATGGAGGTTGAGGTCAACAGAGGAGTTGCTCACCAAATTGATAGGGATTGCACTCTTTCCCACAGTCGCCAAAAACTGCCTCAACAGCGTGCATGGCGTGCTTGAACTCCTCCTCGAGTCCCACTCCAATCTGGTATATCAATAATCGGATCGTATTATGCCATATACCCATGGTAATCAGTAGTCGGCATGTACTGACGGCATCTTCTACGCCTCTTCCTGACCAAGTCTGGGGCCATGTGGAATCACGGTGGAGGACAGATGATTGTCTGAGTCAGGGTGGCAACAGTCTACGGTACCGCACTGTTTCCACTGTCGAGCACCTTTATGCAGCCTTTGGTAGACATACTCAAGGCGGGTGATATCAGCATAGATTTAACCAAGAGCTGATGTGTTGCATAGCTGGATTACCTGATAACAAATGACTACAATGATCCCACTCGATGTCTATGAGCACATACTCTCCCATGTAGCTGATGATGATAAACCTATCATAGCACTCGCGACCTGCTCTCTGGTATCCAGATACATCCTCAGCCTTTGTCGAAAGCACATATTCCACACGGTCAAGCTGTCCTACGAGCAGCACAAAAGGCTCTTCCAATTCCAGCAGCTCCTCATTTCAGATCCTACAATTGGATCATATGTACGGAAACTCATACTCATCGACACAATAGCCATTGGCTACACCCAGATGCTTGCGAAGTATGACTTGAAGATGCCTCGTATGTTAAGGACATTCACTGGCGTGCAGGTTCTGGATATCAGATGTCTAAGTGGAACGATGTCGTGGATAGACCTCGGCGAGGGTACGAGTAGTGTGTTAGATGAGCTAATGAAGTCAGAACAATTCGTCTCACTTCATCTTTATGGTATATCCAGTCTTCCAATGTCGGCCCTAATCAAGTGGACAGCCGTCAGGAAGCTCTCTCTCAGTTCTGTAGGAATCGAGGACGATCTGAACAATGCGAGCGCACAGGTGGCTGGCCGTGTTACCAGACTTGCTTTTTGTAACTCGAACGAAAGCATCTGCCTTTTGGCTCGTTGTCGATCCTTTGATCTCTCTCAACTCTCCATTATCGAGTGGACTCCAAAGACCGAGCAAGAAATGCTCGAGGGTTCACAGGACGCTTTCCCACTAATTGGTCTGCATAGAGTCGACAATTTCGAGTGCGATTTAACGAAATACAGAAATGCTCGTGAGTTTCCTCACCATCTTGTCAACTACAGCTGCTCATTTCGCTTAGGAACCTCCATCTTTTACCGGCATTTCAGCCTTCAGTCCCTCCCCTCTATCCGCGTCTTCACTCTGCGGTTCCTTCCCTGGCCATTTAGAACTTCAGCTATCAGCCTTGGCCGCTCCCTCCGTACCTTGTTGGATACCTTCATCACTTCTAATAACCTAGAGGAACTCACTGTCGTCCTCGCAAATCTTCCCTTTCCGTCACGTACGACCTCAGTGATCATCGGAAAGGCAAGTCTGTCGGAAGTGGATGAGCTGCTTACCAGCGCGAGGTTTTCGAGGCTGAGGAAGGTGACCTTTAAGATCGAAGTTTTGCCCAAGATTTCTACTTCCACTAGTAGCACGGATATAGACTCTGAGTACGATCCACTCCTCAATCCGTTCAGGCAGCAGCTTCTTGAATTAAATACTTCTAGCACCATTGATCTCACAGTGGCCGTCGTTTAGAGTTGCATTGAGTCGCGGGCTGGTATGCTATCATAGTCCGTTGAATTTAAATTAATTTCGGACAAAATGATGATCGGCAGAATGTTCAATAGTCATACCCATTTGCAAGGCTCGTATCCAATGAATCACCACCCAAGCTACTCGTAGGTCCATCTAAACACATACCTATTCACCCCTTGTTCGACATGCGTTCCCCGCGATCCAAGTTAGTAATCTTCTCTACGTCCTTAATGGAAAAGGCTGGGAGCTAGGAGTCAAATGTGATGAACACCATGTTTAATTGGAGGCAAATCACTGGGACCGGTCTCTTCTCCCACTTGTTGAATGTGTTGGATTTCGGCTGAGTGTGTCGGTTCCGCTGAGTGTGTTGGAGTTCCGCTGGGTGTGTGCGTGTTTGCTGGGCGTGTCGAAGGTGAGTGTGTGTGTAATATTTCGTGAGTGTGGGTGTGTCGTACATAAGTTGGGAATCCTCCGTTTTAACTTAGCCTCGCCAGCCAGGCGATAATTGAAGTAGTGTGACTGACGTTCACTTATATAACGTTTTTTTGACTGGTCACTGGGAACGGTTGCTCATGTGGTGGAGTTGACCAAAATTTACCCGCCAGCGTTGGGTCTATTTGTCTGCGCTGTGTTTCGAAGTGCCGGTGGATGCCGAACGTGACGTTGTCCAAACCACGACCTCAAGTCAAGACTTTTCTTCAAAAACATTGCCGGCACGCAAGTTCTGTTCATTTGCACCCGGCTAAGACTTCAAACTCTTTTGCTTGAGGCTGTTATTTATGGAAATTAACTGCCAAATAGGTTTTGATTGTGCTTCGTTGTGGCCTCTTGAGTCTTTCATGCGACTGCCCACGCTTACTCCACGACGCATGATGCCAAAGATAGCAGCAAATACTTAAGAGGACTGTTGCATTATCCAAACATCTTAACACAACCATCTTGACCAAACATCTAGCTTCAAGGATCATAAATTTTCACAGCTCTTCGCATCTGCATCGGGTGTAAGATTATAGTCGCGGTGAAGATCATGATGCGAGCTGCACTTGTCACCGTTTTCAGCTATATAGTTATGTTCCATCAAGCCGCCGCTTATTGGCTGATGGGTGCTAGTATGTTCATTCAACTAAATCTGTTTATTTTGATCTCTAATATTGATTAATTTTCAGACAATGTTATCACCACACAACGCATCGATCCTGTCGTATACCCTGGTGTGGTTTCTAGTCATGTGCACGCAGGTATGGCCTTGGTCGGAGACATCATATGTATCTAATGCTAGCATATAGTACTGGGTGGCAGTAATTTTGGACTTAATGTATCGACAAGCTCGCTAAGGCAAAGTGAATGCACATCAATACCAATAGTTGAAGATAAAAGCAACTATTGGTATCCTGTATGTGCTGAGCATCTCTTTAATTTGATCATATTCTAACATGCTATTACTTTAGCAACTATATTTTCAGTAGGTGATTTGAAGGAATGATGTTCTGTGCTTAACGAACAACGCGACATAGGTGGTCGAATGGAACGTTCACGAGTGTCAGTGGAAGCGCAGTAATGTACGAATAAATACATCTTAACAGGCTAAGAGACTAACATTTGCTAACAGTTGTAAGCCCAAGGATAACCTAATAAAACGACTACTAATAACAATGGTTTCTCAGATTATCTTTTCGCGGATGCTCCCGGAAACACAACTGCGTTCCCAGAAGACGTAAGCCTGCCTCTTTTCCATCAGGAATATACCCTCATCTCATTTCCCTCTAGTTTAAAATGGTTTCAGGTATATTATATCATATCATCGTATATTTCTCGTATCTTACGTGCAATAGGGGATCCCAATTTACGGACCCTCAACGCATCAAGCTTCGCTCAACAGGCTGTTACATTTTTATGCCTGGATTTCAACGGAAAATCCTCAAGGTATAATGAGTTGCCATCGAACAGATGTCCGTCGGGAATTCGTTCTCAGATTGTAAGCTGAATCAAAACACCTGAATACTCTACGTTTCTTACAATTCATCGTAGAACTTTCCGAGCTGCTGGGACGGGAAGGTAAGCAGCTCTCCTTGTGTCCCGGCGTTGCTATCAGCATATTCAACCTATTTTATTATTAGAATACGGATTCACCAGACCATATGTCGCATGTCTCCTTCCTATCCACAGGACCTGACAATGGAACGTGCAGCGATCCGAATTTCCCTAAGACATTGCCTCGCATTTTCCTAGAAGTAAGTTTTATTATATCTCAGACAGGATGAATGCTATTCTGAAGTCGATTTGCAGGTTTATTGGGTCACACAATTCTTCGATAACTTTAGAAATCAAGCCATGACGCCGAAGCAACCTTTTGTGTACATTATTTTCGATGTCATCTTGTCTAAGGCTAACATTCAATCCATAGATTTGCTAATGGTGATCCTACTGGGTATGGGTATCATGCAGGTACGTTGATAGAGCAGATGCATCGGTTTCTATTTTTCAACTCACAAATGTCTCATAGACTTTGCTAATGGATGGGAAGCCGGTATTTTAGAGCGAGCGGTGGATGAATGTAATTGCAATCCATATGGCGACCCAACATGCTGCGCAGCAAAGCAAATATTTACTATCGACCAAAGCAAGAAATGTTTTATTTCGAATACTTTTGACGAAATCAGTAGGCGTACTTCCCAGCCCTCCACACTGATGGTTGAAGCTCACCGATTTTCATTTAAGCAATGGGAACTTTAGCGACCCTTCCAGGAAACAATCCAGTGCAAGATACATGTTACGAAGACTTCGTTGACCCAGTGACACCACCCGTTCTCTCACCAGTGTTCGTATACAACGGAACTGGTCTTACGCCGTCAGGCACTGTCGCAACACCTGCACGCACTGCGAGTGTTAGCCAGACAGCTCAGGGCAGTTGTGTCAGGAACGCGGGATTTCGTTCCTTCCGTCCTTTATATTCGAGTGGTATTGTTGGAATTATCTTTTTGGCTTTTGGAGGATCGATTATGAATCTCTATATCTAGTATGTGCATACTCAGATGCCTTTCTGACTTGCTGGACCATGGGTGAAAGTGCTCGATAGAAGTATGATAGAATATTATTGTAAAATATTACCATTGTAAATGGCATTTTGAGGCGTTCGTCGAAAAATCCTGTAGCTTATGTCAATCATATCACAGAGTGATCATTGTATTCTGGAATTTCTCTCGGGCAGGCACAACAATGTGCACGAAGCAGCATTTCATACCTAAGTTCCTGTGCCGGCGCCCAATGTGATCATGAACGCGATAGCCATCCATAATATCATGTTCTCTCATACTGTGATACTGTGATAGAATGTATAGTATACTATCTCACATAACTTCAAGTTGAACAAATCTGAGTATTTATTACTTTTATTATAATAATTAATGCATAATAGTACCTTTTCCTTCGACGAATAACTTGAGAAGTGATTAAGCGCCAGAACCAGTACCTTGCGAGACGTCCATATCATGTCAGGTACAGGTACATTGCACCTGTAAAGTATTGTATTGGGTGAGTCGGAAAACATTCAATGCCGGATAATCATCTTTGCAAAACAATTGGAGGGAAGAATGCGATAAGCAATCGCGTAAATGGAATAAATATATAAAGGAATGGAAGCGTGCTGGAATGCAACAAACCGTCCCCACTTTGTATCTCACAATCCTCAGTTAAACGACCTACATGACAATCAATGACAACTCTCTCAAAGGAGACGTGTTCTCTTACTATGCTCGACAGATCCTTACACTGCGAAAGAATAGGGAGGACAGGCTACCAGGGGGGCCTGGTCCTGTGCTCCCTATGGGCGGGATTCCCAGTAGCAAGCTAGGCGATGCTGATAAACAGAAAGACGGAGTCTTGCCAGTTGGAATTATCGGCGCTGGTATCGGTGGTCTTTATACTGCCCTGATGCTCGACTTCCTCGGTATTTCATACGAGGTCTTGGAAGCAAAATCCCATTCTGGAGGCCGTCTGTTTACGCATCATTTCAAAAACGGAAAGTTCTACGACTACTACGTGAGTAGTCGCATTTTCAAGTATTATTATATTTTTTAATCATATATCTGACTTTGCGGATTATTAGGATGTCGGTGCCATGCGATTTCCGCTTCCCAAGAAAGATGGGCAGGGAAAGTACGAGGACGGGGTGATGAAGCGTCTCGCCAAGTTGTTTGAGTATCCTAAACTCAACACTGGAGGGGAGCTTCAGCTCGAATCAAAGCTGCGCCCATACTTTTTCAAGGCTAGTAGCACCGGAACGGGGAAAGGGTTCCTCTATTTCAATGGAGTCCGTGCTTTGAACGACCCCAGCGCCCAGTGTACCTTCCACGCGGAAGAGATGGGTGTTCCGGACGTTTACATTAAGGTGGGCGTCGAAAGGATAGTGGACGACGTTGTTCAGCCGTTCGCCAAGGGACTTCTGGACGACTTGAAAACCGGTTCGACGAGTGGATGGGATTGCATGATGCAATTCGATAAGCACTCGATGCGATCCTATCTGACAATGTGCTATATCCCCAGCAAGGAGCTTGACCTACCCGAGGAACACCTTTCAACCAGTGTCATCAACTGGTTGGAGACCTTCGACAAGAGCAGTGGATGGTATGATCGTGCCCTAACCGAGACGGTATTGGAGGCTTTGGCATTCGCCAAAGTAGGAGATGAAACGCCAGTGGACTGGAAATGTCTCGAGTAAGTGATTCGATCATCCAAATGTACCCACAGATGTTGATTGATTTTGATATAGCGGAGGCTCCCAGGTACTTACAACGACGATGGAGACCTATCTTCAAGGTGTAAATGGCAAGAAGGCCATTCAGTTCGAAAAGCTTGTGACCGCCATTGCCCCAGCTGATGCCAGCGATACGAAATCTCCGCTGAATGTCACAGTGGATGGTGAACAACAACCTCGCTCGTATGAACATGTCATATCCACCTTGCCAATTCCTTGCCTACGAACGATCGATATTTCACAGTGCAATCTGAGCGTCCTGCAAACGAATTCTCTTCGTGAACTGGAATATGGGCCGTCCATCAAGATCGGTATCCAGTTCAAGAGTCCGTGGTGGACGACGGCGAAGGACGAGAATGACAATCCATTAGACATTATTGGTGGACAGTCGTTTACTGATCTTCCTATCCGCACCGTCGTATATCCTTCATACGGGACAAACACCGCTACGCCATCTACAGTTCTCATCGCCAGCTACTGCTGGACTAACGATGCTGAGCGTCTGGGGGCGCTCATTCGTACTGGTGAGAAGAGGTTCGACTGTCTTTTGAAAGATATGGTCTTGAGGGACCTTGCCGCTGTCCATAACGTCTCGAAAGAATTCCTCGAGGGAGAGTTTGTCGACTGGCACCTTTGGGACTGGAACCACGATCCATACACTATGGGTAAGCAAAGAACGGTGAACATCACTTGACGAAGTCTAATACAAATTTCAAATTTCAGGTGCATTCGCATTCTTTGGACCTGGTCAGTACGAAACATTGTATAACTGCATGAACCTTCCAGCAACCAATGGAAGGCTCCACTTTGCAGGAGAAGCGTTGAGTGTCCGCCATGCGTACGTTTCTTACGAGTCTCTCAGCATCTTCATCCCTGATGAACATTGTATACAGATGGGTGGTCGGAGCCTTGGACAGCGCATGGAAGGCTGTGCATGAGTATCTGATCTTGACACACCCGTCGAAGCTTGAGGCCTTTTTCAAGGAGTTCGGTAAGAGTTGGGATTGGTTCACTCCACCGGCACCACAGGAGGATCACGATGGCAAGCAGGAGGAGGGTGGAGAAGAGAAGCTGCCTGGAGCTCCTGCCATCCCTGGCACTGGTTTGGAGAATAACCTATTGTTCCAGCACATGGTATCATTCAGACCAGAGCTCTTCAATTTCTAGGGTACTACCAATGAGCTCGTTTAGCGCCTTAAAAAAACAATGTTGACCTATTATTCCCTTAAGCCCTCTGGAGCAATAAACGCATCTATATCCTTGAAATGACTCCAAATTTGCTCCAAATTCAAAATGAATCTCGCCTGCACTTGGTAATTTGCCACCTAGACTTACTGCAGCAATGAACAGACTAAGAATCTCCAACATTCCGTGTTCTTGAGTATAGAAACTCAGAAATAAGCGGTCCCTTTAAAGTATTGCAAGATTCCTTTAAGTTTTATTTCCCATAGTAGTGCGTCTGGGAGTTGTGAGAAGTCTAGCATTACGGGTAAGCTTTTTTGCTCGTGTAATATTCAGAATCGCTTCGTACCTTAAAAGTCAAGAAGTTGTAGTAGATCCACAGTTATGGTTGAGTTATTACCATCCCAACTCCATACAGAATGTCTATCGTGGTTTTGATCTTGGAGTATCGAACACAGATAGGCCAACGATATCTAATGGAATCGATACGGTCAAGTGTCAAGAAGTTTTAAGGCCTAGAAAGTCGGCAACACCAGGTTGAATGGTGGGGAAAGCGCACACTTCGAAGCAAGAGAGATGTCATCCCAGAGAATTATGTCAGTGTAGGCGTTGAGAGGACTGTGAACGATGTCATCAAACCATTCGTGAACACTCTTTTAAAAGATTTGAAGACTGGAGGAACGGATAGGCGGCAGCTGATGAAGAAATATGACAAATACTTGACACAAGCATACATGGCCCTGGAATACATTCCAAACTCACTCCTCCAGGATTTCGGACTCACGAATGACCATCTTCCAACCAGCGTTATCAACTGGTGCGAGATATTCGATAAAAGCACAGCCACGATGGTACGATCGTGCTTTAAACAAGACAGTCCAGGAGGCTATGGTATTCGTAAAGACAGGCGATGAGGACGGTGTTGATTAGAATGTGTAAAGTATGTTGAAAGGCCATAGAGTAGCCTGAGCAGATGCTGATTGGGCCGTTTGTCAGAGGGTCGCAGGTAATCACGGGCATGATGGAGCATCATCTTTGGGACGTCGATTGGCAAGAGGTTCTAAGTAGAGGAGATGTTCCTAAGATAGTTCTTCACTTTAATAAGCTCGACATTCATCGTTCCTACCTACACCCAACACCGTAATGCATCCGTCGACCAACTTCATTCCCTTGGTTGCGACCTGTGTTGAATATTCTCATGCCTTTCTACATTACCTTACCGAGTCTCCGGATGATCGATCTTCCCAAGTGCGACCTAACTACTATGCCGTCGAACGCTCTGTAGTACCCCCAGTAGAGTCTATCCATCAGAATTGGCAGTTGGTTCAAGAGTGCATGGTGAATGACTGGGAATGATATTATCGAAGGACAGTTGCTCACTGATTTTCCAATCAGTACAATTGTCTATCCGTCATATGGAACAGACACCGACGATCCTTCGACTGTGCTAACGGCTGGTAACTGCTAGGCCAACAACGCTGCACGGATAGGTATATTTACCAACACTTGCGAGGACAAATTTGATGATGCACTGAAGGATAAGATGTTGAGCGACCTTGCCGTAGTCCATAACGTGCGTCAAGTAGAAACTTATGCAGCTACATCTTGATTAACGAACACTCTCATTAATATAGTTGGGTAGTAGTTGCTTTAGAGAGCCCGTGGCATAGCATCCACGAATATTTCCTCATGGAGAAGCCTTCCAAACTCGCCAAGTTTTACGCAGAGTTCAGAAGAGTTGTTAAGTCGAAGGAGCTTCGCAGGACATCTGAACCTCCAGCGTAAGCGCGTGGCCATTTCGCGACCTGGTATCTTCTGTTTGGATGTTTAGGTGATAGAGAATGTACGGATGAGTATTTGAGAGGTTGGGACTGTCGAGACGACGAAAGCCGAGAGCTGAACATTGAAGCCCAGTAAGAATGCCAGGTGTTGAGATCGGGCGATATCCGCTGAGAGCGAAACCAACCTGGTGAGATCGGTTGAAAACGGAAAAAGTAGTGTCTCACATCAGTTCAGCTTCATTTCACGCCACATATCGCTCTGTTCGATGTTGCAAGTGCTCGTGCGAATCGATCAACATGCTCGACGTTGCGCTGCTGTTACCGTGGGTGTTTTCTCCGCAAGTCGGTCGCAGCGCACACTTCGCGCACGGTGGCGTGATTCCTCTTCCCGCAACAAAGCCGCACAACTTTATCTTCTTTTGCAATTCCGCAAAGTTACGTTTTTGCTTCCACTTGTGCATAACTAAGCACTTCCATGGCCTCGACATTTGCAGATCTACTACTAGTGATTCTATGACTGCTTGAATACTGACATGGTGAACACCATCAAGAGCTTGGAGAACATACTATGAACTCAGCATTCAGAACCATTCGGAGGAGATGCTGTTGACGCAGGATTCGGATGGTGCGTTGGCTTTCTTTCGTATACCCAACAACTTTTTACTATCTTACGACAGGTCATAATGATAAGCATATGCAATTGCCGTTGCATCTCGTCCTCCTCCAACTTTGTCCTTCTGTACGTCATCCTTGTCTTTGTCCCTTCTGTTTCCTTTATCAACTGACATTCCTTCCAGTCTTCATGTAACCCATTAGCGCGTCCAGCAAACTTGATGCTGCACCTTGTCGTTCACTCACTGCCTTCAATGAAGAACATTGCCCTCCGTATATTCTGGCAATGTTAAGAGGAGTTATATAGATCAGGGTATACTCTGACAGGATTTATCAAGTTACAATCTGCAATTAAGTGAGCTCTCCACCTTTCATTCTTCCTCATACACTCCTTTCATGCCTTCAATTCGGTTTATTCTCCCTGGTTCTCTTTTTGCGCATAGATTCTCCTATACGTTGCTACACTGTGCAACACACTGCTAACCACTTCCATTTATATTTCAATCTACTCCAACACCCTGCGAACCGAAGACCAACCCCCCATCCGCATCCTAGTAACAATCCCCAGTATACCCCAGCATCCAAGCTTATATCCAAGGATATTCCCATTCCCTCATCCATTCCGATATATGCAACAGCAGCCCCAGCATTTCTCCGATCCGTGTCACTCTCACCGCCTACCTTTACCTCCCTTTCACATGACTACTATGACACCCAGCCCACTCGCTTGAGCACCCAGTCCATTTCGCTTACATCCTCAACAATATCCACCTCGTCAAGGTTCTACTCAGACCCAAGAGTATCCAAGTCACTTCAGACGACAGCCCAATGATAGCAGCTGTGCCGGATGAGGTCCGAGGATTTCGATCTTGTTTCCCGTATGGAGGATTGATGGATGAGCAAGACGAGTTGATGGTGTTGCAGAAGCAGAAGGAGGAGCAGGCGAGGAAGAGGAGTGGAGAAGAGTGGAGAGGCTAAGGGAATACGAGCGGGAATGGTTAGACGAGCAACAGCGGCTGAGGGAAGAGCGGGCGATGGTGCTGCGACACAGGGAGATGAAGTGTATTGCTGGAAGAGAAGAAACAGCGGGAGGAGGATGCGTGATAACAAACTCTAGAGAACGAGCAGCAGTGAGTGGCGCGCTCAGTTACACTGGGATGGAAGAACGATGAGAAAAATGTAAATGGGCATCTATGTTCCATTCAAAATGTACCATAGAATACTAGGCGTGCCATTATAATTACTATTACAAATTTAAAACACTGATTTAATTACTATTATGATTTCTAATACACATTTGAAAAGTGTTGCTTAAATGATATACAAGAACCGATAGGAGCCATTGTTGCGTCGAAGTTAACGGTTTGCAGCAGTTTTCAGCAGATACATATCGGTTCCAGTGCAGATTTTCGGTTGAAATTGACTGAGATCGGACTGACCCGTTTTCAGCTGATATTGACCGATCTCGACACCTGGCATTCTCACTGGGATTGAAGAGTCGACTCATTGCAATCCTTGTGCATGTATTTTGGTGTGTTGCTCAGTAGCTTCTAGAGCGACTTGAATTTGCTTGAGCCCTGAACGCGTTCGGAACATTGTATCTTTGTACCTTGGCCTTCTTCTGCCGACTTGCGTAAATATGGATTCACCTTGGGATGAAAATCCGGACTACAACACATCTAGAGAGGCTGAATGGACTAGAATGTCCACCGACTTCACCAATGTAAGCAACAGGTAATTGTGAAATCATTGATCTAATTTTCTGTGTCGTTTAGGTCGGATATCGTGAGGGTATCACTGCAGGCAAAGAATCTGCGTTGCAGGAAGGCTTTGATTCTGGCTTCGCAAATGTCGGTGCGCCAATCGGACGGGACCTGGGCATACTCCGTGGAATGTGTTCCGCTATCGTCACCTCCCTCACCTCTTCAACCGGCGGCGAAACCGAATCGATGGCAATCGAGGCTCGGGACATCGCTGCAAAATTATCGGATATCCGCTTCTCTGACATCTCACCTCGCGATCTAGAAGCTGAGGAGCACGCGCGTCAGCATTTGGAAGACGATGAGCATGGGATGGACGTGAATGAAGAGATCGCGGAAAAGCGGGAGGTTGAGGGCCTTGAAGACATGTTGGCCAAGTTGACTGCTGGGACGAGCATGGGAGCGCATGAAACAGGTCGACCCACTGAGGACGACGTTCGGGTACTGAAAGGACGCCTTGAGAACCTCGTCCAGCGGATGGGAATCACTGTTAACTGGAGTTGAAGGCATCTTGGATTGGATTAGCTCGAATATCAAGGCTCGCAAGCTGCGCGCCATGCACATGCTGTCGCTGGGGAACGTGGTTTGTTGATTGACAGACTGGCTACCTTACAAGTGCTCATCGTTTACATTTCTAGCGACATTCACCAATACATGGTCTTGAAAATCAACCCATGCAGCCCACATCATCGCTAGTCAACAGGAAATCCATGAAGCTCTCCGCGAAGAGGACATTTATTCTCTGCAGCAGAAACCAGGCAGTTGCGATTTTGGATGTCGGCTGGGCAATAAGTGGTTGAATGATGGTAGTGGGTGAAATAGGAGCTTAGTCTACAGGGCTGTATTACTCTACGGCTAACAGCCAATGTTTACTACAACTGTTTAATTAGTGTGGCCCTTCCATTGTTCAGCGTTTGCTACCTTCGAGATAAGTAGAGGTCACATTTCGTCACGATCTCTTTCGTCACTCTTTCCGTTACCACCATGTCCAAACTTCAGCGAGACGCTGCCGCCTTCAAATCTGTCCTGCACAGACAAGATTATTCCTCATGGCACTCTCAACCACCACCACTAGACGGTTCCAAACCGTCGACACCGGCAGCGGCGGCAGCGTCTCCTTCAGATACCGCAGAGTCCTCGTCGCCGAAGAAGAATAAACGGCCCAAGACTAGTGCGTACCTTGCAACTCTACGTGTCTATCGGTGCATATTTCTCACTGAAGGGTGTTTATAGATGTGGTATACTCTCAACCGGCGGATACGGGAACTGGAATGAATGTGAATACGCAGTTGGTGTACGCTGTGAACCATCTCAAGGTGTGTTATGCTCGAGTCTCTATAGTGTACTATGATGACTCATTGGGAGGACAATAGTCAACGCACAACCCTATGCGTTTACAAGACATTGCTATCCTCACAGAAACACCCATAGATACCGATCCTGTATTACGAGAAAAGTTCAAGGCGCATGACCGTATTCATTACGACCCGAAAACAGATCTGTATTCGTATAAGGTTAACTCTGCAACATATCTAGCCCTCATATGCAGTCTCATCGATATCTTTAAAGCACGAATTCAATTTCCGCAATAAAGCCGCCCTCCTTACCGAAATCCAACGTCAAACCCGCAAAGGGGGTGGCCTCTCCGTACGCGCACTTAAAGAATCATGGAAAGAGGCACCCCAAGCCATCGAAGAGCTCGAGAAAGAAGGCGAGGTTCTGGTAACACGAACAACGAAGGATGGGCAGCTACGGATGGTGTTCTGGAACGAGATCAAACCAACAGACGAGGCCGGCGGCAAGCCAGTTGAGAAAGGTGCGTGAATTTCGTTGTTGGGGGCTGAAGGATTGTGGCGCGAGGCGGGCGAAATTCGCGAAACATTTCACTGATACTGCGAGCAGAGTTCAACGATCTGTGGCATTCGTTGAAGGTGCCTAATGATGTTGATTTGCTTAAGCAGCTGGCTTCGGGTGCGTGTTCCCCCTCCTTATACTTTATAGTGGTGTTGATAGGTATAGCTAGAGGGTCTACAGGTTACAGCGGCAGAATCTATAGTACCGAAGGCTCCTACTGGCAAGAAGAAAGGCAAGCGTGGAGGTGCACCCCGCCAGCGCCAAGTGCGCATCACGAACACTCATTTGAAAGGGGAGATCGATTTGTCGAGAGACTATGTCATTCCCGGGAAATGAGAGGTTCGTTGCAGCCTGGTGGTGCGAGTATATGGATCTGGTTGTGTACTCATTTTTTTTGTGTCGTCATACTACGCTATGTATTTTCTTTTGTGGAATATAATGCTTTGACCAGTTCGTGCAGTGCCAGTCTATATCTCAAGGTCGATCTCGAACGCACATATCTGAGATAGAGCAAGAAATGAATATATTGGAGATGAATTGCAAGAGTCCAAAGGTTTAGTACAAGTTATTAAAGAACAAGAATGGACGATGGCAAGCGGCATGGTGTGTTCATGTGTTCATGAGATTGTAATCTTCTTGGGAGCCTGTTCCTGCACTGACTTTGGGAACGTTACAGTCAGGATACCGTCCTCCATTGAAGCTTTGATCTCGCCGTCCTGGAGCAGTCCCGTCAATCCCCATTCTTGGACATGTATGCGCAAACATAATGCTCACCTGAACTCCCTGTGGCAGCTGTAACGTTCTTAAGAACCTCCCAAACCGTCTCTCCCGCACTACGTATCCTCTCTCCTCGTGCTCCTCTGACAGTTTGTTCTCGGCTGAAACTACAAGCCTGCCGTTGTGTACATCAAGCTGGACGTCCTCCTTTCTCACGCCCGGGAACTCAAAGGTAGCGGTGACGAGGTTCTTTTCTGTATCTTCGTGAAGATCCATTCTACACAGTTAAGTCAGAGCGAAACCTCATAAGCTAACATGAAATAGCTACTTGCCTGGGTTTGAAAGCCCTGATGGCCTCGTCAAGGTGTTGGGTGGAAGGCCTTGGCTGGAGGTGGTTGTATCCGGTGTTTCCCTGGTTATATTCAGCACTCCCCCGGTTAGACGAGCGCCTGCTGAATGCCTCGTCGAAAAGACGGTCAAAGTCATAAAACGGTTCGTAGTGCAAGGAAATGCTGTCCATTATTGCACGAGTAGGTAATGGCAGTATTAAAGAGTTGAATGAGGTTTAAGATGAGTGTAGCTTGAAGACGAAGAAGTGAATAGCGGTCGTTTGTAGACTCCAGGTCCAGGAACGCCTATATATATTCCTCCACGAAGAGCATCAGAAGTACTCGCGAAAGGCCCTGAACGTTGCTAGAAAGTACTAAGACGTTTCTTGTAATTGTGTGGAAGGTTCTCGAAAGTTCGCACGGTGCACAAGGTTGTCGAGCGTCATCACCAGTATCCAAGGTTAAGCGAATCCACAGCTCAGGCATGGATTGACAAATTTTGGAGATGGTCGTCGATAGGTATGATTTTTAGTTGTTTATTTGCAGACCAGGAGTTGAAGAGTTTATGCAGATGACAGTTAGAAGAAACAGAAGCAAAAACTCAAACGCAAGAAACGAGTACAAGCTCCAGCTAAATATATACAAATATGTTGAACAGCATCAGTCCAAGAACCCGCGCATTACTATCAGCTCGTATCTGCTTGAACTTGGTTCAAACTATAATGTCGACCGTATGATTTGCAAGTATGCCATCACTGTATACGGACTCTTTCCTCATTCAACATCAATATCATTGGCCCGAAACTAGTGACTAAACTTTTTCACGCTAGTTTATGTCTAAGGTGGTCTCCCTCGTTGAGCACAAATTTTCCACCATAATACCAGAAGTCGGGCGTAAAATAGGAGACATTATGGCCAATGTTCGTGCGATTCTAAAAGCTATTTTATTCAACGCTTTTAAACAAAGCTTCGTTCGTCTATCCGACCGCGCACAAAATAAATTCTATATCGACGTGCTGTAAGCTAAATAAACAGGAACACTACTCGCAGATGATCAGTAAGGTGACCAATTGGCGAATGGTCGTTCCGTCAGGATATAAATATCTCGTCAGTTAATCGATCAGGTCCTATTACCAGTCCTGGGTTTTTGTACGTCTAGAATTTATGTCCTGATAATCGCCGTCGGACAGGATCGTATGGGTTGGTGCGGGGTATCGGCCTCTCTTGAAATGCCAGCGGGTCATGATGGATATGCTGCTACCTTCTGATTTTGAATACTCCGTATCTGATAATATCATATGCTCTGAGGACATGTACGAGAAGACGCAGAACAAACCTTGATTTTCATCCGAAGCCATCGCACTCGATTCAATAGAGTTGTTGAGGGAAATCAAGGAGGCTGGCTATAGCTAATGAGCTCTAGTCGATTTTAATGAATTTAAACAGTTGGAAGGTATAAAGGCAAGCTTTTGCTGCTTATTGAAGTCACGTACCGCCCTCGGCGTTTACTTGTTCAGGAACAGACGGATATTTCGCGACAACCCCGCACAGCTTCCCCGGACGGGTACCAGGGTGGGTTCCAATGGGTGCCTGGACAATGAATTGCTATATTTGCTCTATAAACCCGATACTGGGCCAGATGTGGTGTTCGAGTGGATGAAAGAGTGCTGGCAGCTGCTAGGCCGCAGCCCGCATGACGCAGTTGTCGGCTGAGATTGAACCGGAGCTTTACCGGACCGACCCGCGTTTGACGAGCGCGGTGATCCACGCCTCTTACACGCGCCTTCCTTACTTATGATGAAAGATGGTCAACCAAACCTCGCTGACAAGACTGTTTGCTGTGTCAATCGCCCCTACAAACATCCCCGCTCGTTCCGCCGTTGATCTGACACCGGGCATACTTTCCCCCTTTATTTACCAGTTTTGACTGACGTCGTTCTTGTTGTTCTATAGTATTGACCTTTGGTTCTGGTCCCCATCCTTGTTCTGCTATCTTCTATCTTCAACCAAATTTCTTTCTTCCTTCCTTTCTTCTCATGGCACCCATTAGCGACAACTGGCCAGACGTTGCAGCATCTCTCGAGATCATGGATCCTGAGTATGCTGCTCGGGTGACTTCGATGGTGTCGTTCCTCACCCCGTATTTCCATCATATCGAAGCATATGCTACATCTCTTCACCCACACCATCTTCCATGTCGGCTCATCACCAACAACTACACATGGGGTCAATCCTTCGCCGTATTCGAAATCTTCTTCACCGACGCTACATCATGGATTATACGCTTCGGAATGAGTCCAATGGACGCATACTTCAATACTGCAGAGCAGCTGGAGCGCAAGATCCTCAACGAAGTAGCTGCACTACACCTCGTGCGACAACGTACCACCATCCCCGTGCCAGAAATCATCTCGTTTCACCCAATCCAGTCTCCTCATAACCCCCTCGGACCTCAATTTCCGGCCTTCGTTCTCATGACCGCAATCACCGGAATCACGATCGAGGACTGCGGAATTGCAATCCACGACCTCGGAAAGGGTGACGGCGATCCTCTGCAGGGCGACGAGAGCAAGCGCCCCATTCTCCAGCAGTACTTGCGCGACATTGCGGACCTACACGTCCAGCTCAGTAGGATCACGTTCGACCGCATAGGCTCTTTTGTTATCGACACGGATGGTCAAGTGTCGGTGGGACCTGGAGCGGATTTTGGCCTCGGTCCGTTTGCATCGGCAAAGGAGTACTTTGCTATTCAGGCTGAGGCATACGAAAAATTGGCAATGGCGGCCGGGATTGAAGATGACGAAGGGGATGACGCTGGGGGAGGGGCTGATGCAGCCCAGCTGAAAAGGAGGTTCGTCGCGTCTCTGTGGCGTACAGCAATGATGCCATTACTTGACGAACGGGACGATCAAGGCCCATTCCCAATGCGACACGGGGACTTGCACAGCGAGAATATCCTTGTCGATGAAACAGGGCATATCGTTGGCGTCTTGGACTGGGACTGCGCCGCAACCGTCCCCTGGGAAGCCTTTGCCGTACCGACCTTCGAAGTGTCTGGGCACTTCAGGGATTGTGATACGGATGCTCGCACTGGCGTTGAGACTAAAATCCTGCGGCAAGAACGACCTGTCGTTCACAATGCGTTTAACCGCGAGCTAGCGGCTGTTGAAGCCCAGGATGTCGGCTCTAAGCCTGCTTCTGGGCGAACTCTTGCCGCTTTGCATGACTCTGATGCGGGCCATGTCGGAGCATATTTAGCGTACTGGATGTACTCACTCGCTTGCGATTACGAAGAGACTGGACGTGCTCTTCATCGGATGCTCGGCTCTGGTGACGACATCGACCAGTCGTTCCAGAAGTTTGTTAGAGAGGTGGAAGCCTCAACGAGCAGGGAAATCAACTAATCAGTCACCCTGACTGGACTCATTTATGTGTTCGTTGTTTATTATGGACGTTAAAGCGACCTGGAGTCGTAAAGAATGGTGGCAGAAATGTGTCTGTCTTCGTCGACTAGAAGCTATGTACGCCTGTAAATTATCACCTTCGCATTTGTCGTACATCTATCACATGTATACTTATTACGGTCCTAGACCATTGCACTTACTGTATATTATATATCGTATTTCTTCAACATCCACTGCCAGTTCCTCCTACCTACGCTTGTCAGCGTCGGCATCTCCCGATTAGACAGCACTTTGCGAACTGAGCAACCTTTTTAATCCAACTCTTTGACCACAATGACCAATGTGACTCCTTTCATCATATCATTGTCCAAAGAGATCGATGAGACACACTGCTATATCTACGATGCTTGAAGCTTTGGATTCTAGATATGATCCCGCTTACGGTCCCGAATAACACAAGCACCATCAACGAGATTCAACAACTTCGGACGTTCAACGTGAACTTCTTGAAACCAAGGAAAAAGTCTGGAAAAAGCCTGGGAAAAGTCTATAGCTCTGAAGCCCAGGTAATGTAAGAGAAGCACCTTTCTCACTTACTATCTCATTGCTCTTTACCACTACTCTCCTCAGTATTGCCATCATTTGAATCAGCTTCGATGCTTCGAGTTAAGAATAGGCCAATTGAATTTACCATATTTTGTTGATGGTGAGAACTAGCTCCACAGAGTTTAATCAATCTACCACGCTATGGCATGGTCTTGGAATGATCTACAAAAACCAATGATAGAACAGCGCTAATGGTTTCTAATCTTATTCGTTGTGTGATGCCCCCACACGACTAGCATTTGTTGGTAATAGTAAGCGTGGATTTTATGCACTTTTGGTTTTGAGTTGCTAATGCGCTTTATTTGCAGGAAACTTATCGCGGCTTACAAGGAGTTCTGCTGTAGCTGAGTAAAATATGGACGGTAATGTCAGTATCTTCAAACACAATCCGCATATATGATCGCCCTAACGTCAGGTACCAGGGCTCTTCAACTGTTCCAGATGTCCGAATAGGAGGCTCACGAGATGAAGCTACTGCAAAGAACAACACGGTATTGCTTTAAAACTATTCACCTTCGATTCAGCTAACTGTACTCATTACAGAAACCCGCACCCCAAGGATGGACATGCGATGATCCATATCAGTTTCCTGTTGCTCCCGATGTCGAGGATCCTTGGAAAACATGTCATGAATTAGTTTCAAATTTTGACAGAGATATGTGCGACGCATGGACAGATGAAATAGAGAAGTTACTCATCTTTGTAGGTCTGTGAACGCACATTAATTGACAACTAACGATTTTCTCTGAGTAGGCCGGCCTTTTTTCTGCCGCCGTGACGGCATTCGTGGTGGATTCCTATAAGAATCTTCAAGAAGCACCAGACGCTCAAGATATCATGGTCCAACTCCTGACCAGAATAACTGCACAGCTTGATATTATCAACGGCTACAACACTACCGCTGTTGTCGCATCTTGGCCTCTCACCTTCACTAACAATATTCCGACTGGATCCGTAGTGAGAATTAATATCTTCTGGTTTCTGAGTCTAGTGTTGAGCCTCGCTACCGTCTTAATTGGTACCTTATGTTTGCAATGGCTCCGCGAATATCAACGTGACCCAAGCCTGTGGCAGCATAAAGATTCAATTGGACTTCGTCATATTCGATTTAGTGGTCTAAGGAGCTGGCGTATTCCCACAATCATGGCTACTTTACCCCTACTCCTGCAGGCTGCTCTTGTTCTCTTCCTGGCAGGAATCGTAGACCTCCTTTGGCATACATCTCCGACTGTCGCAAAGCCTGTGATTGTGGTTATCGGCTTAACTTTGCTGCTACTCGTTACAACAACGATTTCTCCTGCACTCCAGTGCATTTTGACCCAAAGCCTCGAATTTCGAATTCCACAATGTCCATACAAATCCCCGCAGTCATTTGCATTCATGCAGCTTGCCGTCGGCTTAAGCTATCTCGCTTTGAAGTTGATTCACTCACCCATGTGTTGGACCCCCGGAAAGTGGAAAAAAGTCCAGTCTTTCGTTCAAATTCTTCAATCGTCCAGCTGGCTGGATTACGACATGCATTGGAAAAGACAAAGAATTCTCCATCTGCGTGGTTATGAACACGAACTACAAAACTGGCCATGCGTGATTAATGTACCCGAATTACGCAGGTTGAATGGTCCCGTTGACTGGGATAGTGTGATGGGGCTTTCATGGCTAAGCCACAAGCTCCAGCAGAACGTATCTGCTCTGGAGACCATCTATCAGTGCTTCCGAACCCTTTCACCATTGGAGGAAGTCGTATTTATGGAAAGAACGCACGATTATCTCAATAATAGCTCAGTATTCTCAGACGATAGCCCAGGAGAGTCGCGTTCTCTTTATATCAAAGAACTTCCACGCGACCTCAAGACCAATCCTATTCATAAAGAGATACACTCTTTTTATGTTTTGTCGTTGCTGGGGCAGCGAAATCAGAATTTCTACCACACTCACTGCAGTCACATGTGGGAGCTATGGACCAGATTCAATAATACAAGCAGTGCAGCCTATGTGAGTGCTTCGCGGTTGGATCCAGATTTACGAATGACTTCAACGTCATTTGTTTCTGAACATTTGACGGACATGATTCTCGAGATCCGTGACGGTAAGGGAGACTCAATTTCTATGCTTTACAAAGCACTGATTAAACAACGGCTAACACCCGTCTCTTTTTAGCTGATCCAAGAGTCATACAGCAAGTTTCTTCGTGCTGTAAATTTCTATTGACATGGACAGACAGTGATAAAAGCCACCCATCTGGGATTTTCAACGTTAGAAACATCACCACCATGCTTGTTACTTCTTGGATTTTCCTTGGTTCCAATATTCAAGTGGAATCCGAGGCTTTTCATGCTTCTTTGAGAGAAGTGCTGAAGAATCCTCAGTTAAATGACCGTAACCAACTAATCAGGAGATACATCAAATACACTATCGCGTTTGATTCCGTATATTTCAGATCTGATACTATTTCGTTTCTGCGGCTCATTGGGGATCTGGATGATGTTATAACGGCGGTAGGATATCCTCTCGGTATGCCGAGCGGCTATTGTGAGGAGGACTGGGAAAGGATAGCAGACTGGGCAAGAACTCATCCGTTATCGAAGTTTGACAAGGACAAAGAAAAGAGTTGATGTGCTTACTGAGGAGTAGTTGTTGAAAGTACAAACTGTTTGATGCTTCGCCGCTCGCTTTTCTCTCCCTCATTTCATTCTCCTTTAACCAGATACAAGTTATTATTAGACCAGTGTAAGCATGGCATACTTACGACGAGCCATCTGTTTATATACTGTCTGACGTTAAGAAACATATCGTTTCTTAATAGCCTCTTTTGCTTAACGGCTAAAGTGTACCAGTTGCGTTCGGACAGGCAGCAGGCTTTCAACTAGTTCACAATACGCTACTTCTCCTGTAGACACATGGAACATTTTCTATATCTACTCATTGTCGTTACCTCTTTTATTATTCCTACAAGTACATAAGATCTCTAGACACCATAGAAACACCTCAGTCAAGCTTTATCTGACTGAGCGCTACCTTATTTTATTCCGATAGTAGTCACTGTTACCCGAGGTGTTAGGCCATTGAAGAATGCACCAGAATATACATTGATGTTGGTATATATACAATCCTACAAATGATTTAGTACAGAGAGCTAGAAGAAAAAAGATGAAACAAAAATACTATTAGCAATAGAAGTGGAAACCTGAGAGGTAAAAATATATCTTGAAAGTAAATGGGAGAGAAAATAATGAAAGAAAATAGATATGCGTTGTTATATGATACACTTCCAACACGCCTCTGATTTACAGCCGACTTTCCAACATAAGCGCATCTCTTCTCCAGCCCAGTGCGCCTTTCCCGAAAGCTGCTTCCAGTGCCTCCCTTACAGTGCGGACAAACACAAATTCCATCTCGTTACGAATCTCCAATGCAACATCATGTTCAACATCCTTCCGATTCGCCCACGGAAGAATGACCTTCGTCACCTGTGCACGATGCGCACCGAGAACCTTCTCCTTGATGCCACCCACAGGGGTGACGCGCCCACGAAGAGTTATCTCTCCGGTCATGGCAATGTTTGTGGGGACACAAGCCCCAGTGAGGAGGGAGACGAATGCACAGGTCTACAAAAAGATAATTGGTCTCCAGCCATGGGAAATATGATAGAAACCCACCATAGCGACACCAGCACTCGGTCCATCCTTCTTCTGCGCTCCAGCAGGTAAATGAAGATGGATATCGATAGGCTCAGGAACCTTCAGCGGGTCTTGCGAACGAGAGTTTGTAATACATAGGTCATAAGCATGTGTCTTGACCCAGGTGAGAGCAAGCTCTCCGCTCTCTTTGATAACCTGAACAGTCGTCTTCAGTGTCGCTATTCATGATACATAGTAGATGGACTCACGTCACCCAAGCTCCCAGTCAACTTCAACCTCCCAGTGCCCGGAACGGCAATAGTTTCGACTGGAAGAATACCACCTTCTCCTTGACCCATGACAACGAGCCCATAAACCACGCCCCTTCTCTCCTCCCTCTCTCGCTCTTCCCCATCCCATCTCGCAATGCCGAGGATCTTCTCAAGCTCGTGCTCCTCAACGACACTTTTGTAGTCTTTCTTCCGCGCGGGGACAAGCGCACCGTCTGCTGCGGATGGCTCGTGTGCTGCATCCGCAGACTCTGTCTCCCGGTCAAGGTATTCAGCCCACTCGACAGCTTTGTACCGCACCACGCCGCCTATTGCACGCTCGAGACTGCGCACACCGGCTTCGCGCGTGTATCGCGTAGCGATGTGTAGCAAAGCGGGTTCTGTGATGGTGATATGCGAGCCATCAAGTCCGTTGGCTTTCAGCTGCTTGGGGAGGAGGAAACGGCGAGCGATGTGCATCTTCTCGTCATATGTATAGCCTAAATATAAAATTTTATCAATATATATGGGTAGTATCGGAGAAAGGGAGGAGGACTGTACCACTTAGCTGGATGATCTCGCATCGATCCAAAAGGGGTGCAGAAATCGTCTCGAGAGAGTTGGCGGTACAGATGAAGAGAACTTGGCTGAGGTCGATTGGGACGTTGACGTAGTGGTCCTGTATATGATTAGGGTTATCAGTACACTTAACCTGAGGAATAAAAGAAATGGAACTCACATTGAAGGTGTGATTCTGCTCCGGATCCAGCACCTCCAACAGCGCAGCACCTGGGTCTCCGTGGAAGTTGCTCTGTCCGATCTTATCGATCTCGTCTCTGCGAAGAAAGGGCGGTTAGTACCGTAGGGTAATATTGAATGAGGAAGGGTCTGAACTAAAGGGAGGTAGATGAAGGGTAAGGGAAGAGGAAGATTCCTAGGAGGTAGGAGGCAAATAGGAAAAGGAATACAAGAAAGGGAACGTAAGACAAGAAACAGTAATTCTCCATCCCAATCCCGCTTTCTCGATTCCGGAAGCAGGCTTCTCATCCCGCACCCTGTGTACTCTCGCACTCCCTCCGCTTTATATATAAATGGGAATGTCGCATTCACTCGATTCACATAGCCCATCCTTTCCTTGTCGACACCCCAAAACCAAACAAAAGCCCGCAAAACTCAATAAAATGCACACTCACAGCAACATAACCACATCACTCCTGCCAGCCTTCCTCAGCGCCTGTACGATCAATCCCGGTCCACTAGCGACATACGTCCGCCTATGGCCTCGGATCTCCGCTTCATCACGCACGCCGCCCAGTGAGATGCGCTGGAACGGTCTGTTCAGCGCTTTCGCGACGCTTTGCCCCAGTGAGGTCTTTCCTGTGCCTGGGGGGCCAACGAATCTATGGAGGTAAGAGAGTTAGTATGGGGAAACTAGATGAGATAAGAGAGGGAGGGACATACAGCAAGATAGGCCCCTTGACACCTTTCTTTGGTGCCCGGCCTGGCTTTCCTGGGCCGACTTCGAGTTGGGGCTGGGGTTGGTTCTTAGGGTTGTAAAGTGTGACTTCCTTACTCGCACTCTGAGCTTTTCCCTCGTCGGCGTGCGCCTTTTCTACTTTGCCCTCCTCCTTCTCGTCATGCTCAGAAGATGAGGAAGAATTTAGAGCAGCCGCCTCCCGCTCAGCATTCATCTCCTTCAACCTCACCACTGCCAAATACTCGATGAGGCGCTTCTTAATTTTCTCCAGTCCAAAGTGGTCTGCGTCAAGTTGGGAACGGGCGTTTGTAAGGAAGGATTTGGCATGGGTGGGGTTGGCTTCGGTGCGAGGAGTGGATCCGGGGAGAGGGGAAGAGTTGGGCCAGGGGATTGCAGTGAGCCATTCGAGCTGCATTTCCGTCAGTTATCAGCGAAGAAGGCGATATGAGAGACAGGACTTACGTAGCTCCTGATAACACCATTCTCAACGCTTCCTTGTGGTATTCTCTTCAGTCTCCTCCATTCCCTCACCCCCATCTTCCTCTCTTCACTCCCAGGCTCCATCGCCTCGATACGGCGCTTCAAATCTGCCATATCATCCGCTTCGTGCTGTTCATCGTCGTCCAACTCGCTAGGTCCCGAAGCATTATCGCCATTATTCGATGCTGGTGCATTAGATGAAGGTGAGGAGCCAGAGTTATTCGACCGTTGGAGTGCGTGAAGCTCGCGCTGTATCGCAGCGAGTTGTTGGCGGAGGAAGAATTCTTTCTGCTGCTTGGAGAGACTCTCGTCGACTGCGGTTGCGATCTTCTTGGAGACTTCGGAGATGGAGGCTTGTTTGAGAAAGATGGTGGTTGCGAGATTGAGTCGTGCTTCGGTGTCAGGGGTGCTTATTATTGCTGGGGGACAAGAAGTGAATTAGTGGCGAATTTGAGGATGAAATTTAAAGGGATTGCGCGAGGTTCCACAATATCTATACTTAGATCATTGAAGCAGCCCTTCGTCATGCAACGTGAACGAACGGATATCGCCGTCACAATCCCTCAGCTCTCCGATAGAGAAATGACTCACCTAACCGATCTGCATACTCGCCATTAACACTCCCCACGAGCACATCTGCCATCCACGGCGTCCGCGCATCCGTAATTTCCTCCATCATCCCCGCTATCTTGTGATATCCCTCCTTGCGACTCTGCTGCACTGAGTCCCTCGCGAGTCTATCTAATAGCCTCAACGCACTGCTCTTGAACTTATCTACGGCCTCTCTCGATGGTACTTTCTCTGTTGGTGGGTATTCGATGTCATGTGGCGGGAGGTGCGCAAGATCGTCGAGCGTGAGTGGGATGCGGTGGATAAGCCGTACGCGTGTAAGACCGTGCAAAGAGACGAGGTATGGCTGGCGAGGGTTGCGTGCAGGAGGTTTCACCAGCCGGAGTACGCGGGCGGCGGTGCCCCATTCTGATAACGTCGGTACACTGGAGTCCTGCGGGGTTGATGTGGGGTTCGGATTGGTGTTCGAGTTGGTACTTGACGGTGGGTTCGGGGCTGTTAGTGGTATGGCTGCGACTATTGGCAGGGCGTCCGAGTCTTCGATCATCGCTAGTAACGTTTCGCCGATTTCCTTGGACACAGGCATGGTAAAGCGCGAGGCGGGTAGCAGGAGCAGCGGGTATGGCAGCACCAGGATTGCGAGCTTCGAGGTAGCCATGATGGCGGGGTTCAGTCAAGTTCAGGGTAGAATACAGAGGGGAATGAGAGCAGGTATATGATACAATGAATGGAAAGTAACTAGTAAGCAGTTAGAAGGAGAAAGATGCCGTCGCAGACCATGTAACCTTATGACACGTGATATGCCACGGTAATTAACCCTGCTCCGGCTCACGCTCTCCGACTCCCGGCTTCTGCTCTTCCCTCCCATCGTAAACTCTTCGCGTCATTCAACCTCCTATCCTCAGTTACCCCTCTACCTCCGCAATCTGGTGTTCTTGTTGTCTTTGGACGCAGCCCGGCCGCTGGCTGTCTTGCCAACTGGTCTGAGCAATTCAACCCTCGTTCTTGAAGCTGAATGATCCCATTAATCATACGCGCTCCTGCCCACGCCGCAATTGACACCTGCCACCCAAAACTTATGCTCATTGACTCCGCCCGAATCCCATGACTGGCTCACACTTAGATCCGCTCACTCGAATCACATCGCTGACCGTGCTGTGCTTTGCTTCTAATCTCTCGAAGTTGCCCAGAAATTTTATTGTGAAGACTGCGTACATTCAATCCATGATGTTCTATGATTTCTTGCCACGTCGAATCTGCATCCGACTCTCGTTTTATTTATCTTCTCGCTGCTAGTTATGTCCAGCTTGCGCTATTTTTACTGCGCGTGAGAAAGCATGACACAAAGATGCACGCAATCTGTTTCTTTCGCGTGTATTCCCGGTTCCACTGTAAACTCTCGGGTTGATTTGCTGTCAGTGGATGTCGGGTAAGGAGTTAAATTTCTTTGGCTTTTCGTGTTATTTATAACTTCAAAATTAATTTGCACCAGCTTTTTTATTACCTCTACTTCCTTTTTAAATTTTCATGGCTATGGAGTATTCTACATACACACTGAAGTCGAACCACAGCTGCCCTCTGTTTTCTTGCCTCCATTATTTCATCATGCTTTATAGGTTCTGCTCTTTTATCATGTCCTTGAGTACAGTCCATTCTATAAATTATTTTATTCGTGTGATTTTGGCTTCTCAACAAGTATTACAGAACATTCATCGATTATGATAACTAAAGTTAAAAACTAAAAACTAAAAACTAAAAACTAAAAACTAAATTGCAGTGTTTTTTTATATCGAATATCTACTCCTCAACCCTTCTTATTTATGTTCCTGTGGGGTACGAGGCCTTACAGCGACTCCAGTGAGATTTGAAAGCTCAATCCCATTATCAATCATGTTAGATCTTCCTTCACCGAGATTCTGCTCCATGTCATCTCTTCTCTCTTGAGCTGCATCTGGTTGTGAAGTTTTGTGACTGATTTCTTTCTTTAATATGGCAGTCTCACCACCCTCCCTATCTTCCTTGTGGATAGAGGATTCCAAAGCAGGAGTCCCCTTAGCTGGATTATCTTGGATGAGGATATGATCATCTCTCCATCCATCTGGAATGCCTGAAGGCTGCTCCATGCTAACAAACATAGTAGCTTCTTGCTATATCCTTTCTCCCACATAAGCTATACCAGATCCTTCAGCACTTTGATTCAAGTTTCCTAGTTGTTCCAATCTATGTGTTTCTTTGAATAACACTGGCCATTTTCTCTGTGCTTTAGCTATGTATTCCTTCCAATCTTCCTCTTTCTGGCCATCTTTCATGTCTGAAGGATATCCCACTTGGGAAATGGCTTTATTGAGGTGTTGTAGTAGCATAGCCAATGATGCATCCTGTGAATATGTCCTGGAGGAATATTCAAACACATATTGTATACACCTGCTTAGATTCATCTGGTCAATATATTTCAAAGAAATCTCCTTTTTCAGTTCATCATGTAATCTTTTTTGAAGTTTTATTACTTCAATGCTTCCATAGAATAAATATATATAAATTGCTGCTCCCAGTTTTTTTAGAATGTCTGTATTGCTCCAATCCCATGTGCAGTCTTTTTCTGACTGTATTATCATAGATTTCAAGCAGAGTAAAATTTGTTCATATAATTCATCTGATCATCAAATCAATAAGTAAGAATCATTCATTTATTTAAACAACTTACCATTATATGTGCCAGTTGCTACATTTTCCAAGCAAATTCTTGCCCAGCGGAAATATTTACTTTCCAAAGGAATAGAAGGTTTTGAATCCAGACTCTTGATTGTGACTGATCGTGTCCACATCTCTAGTACATGGCTGCTATATATAGACTGGAAGCTAGAATTGCAATGTCCAAGTAAAGATGCACCATACAGCTGTATTATCTTTTTTACTTGTGGCAAAGTGGCACTATCCAAATTTAACTTTTGGAAAATTTCAGCCTTTGTTTTACTTGGTGCAGTATCAAAAAATTCAATGTTGGTATTGCCTCTGTGTATATGTATCCTTTCAACAAAAAGGGCACCTTCAAGTGGATCTAATGTCCTAAAGCAATTATAAACAGCTTGCAAAGCAGTTAAACTATGGGATAGTGTATGTTTAAGCCATGCAAGTCCCATGACACTGTCCCAATCTGCCATTTGGGCTTCACCAGAAAGGGCATTATTATCTGATAGGTATGGCCATCCTTTGAAAGTTTTCATTTTTTCAAGCCTATGAGAAACTCTTTTCTTCCAATACATGTCAAAATTAATCCAACTTGAGCATTGAATTATGGCCACAAGTCTCTTGTTCAGTTTGTAGTAACCAGCATAGGATTGAAATATAGTTATCCTAAAATACCTTATAAGCTTTAGTGCCACATAGACAGCTGGAATACTAAGCCTAAGGAGTATGAATGACTGTGGTGATTTATATGGACACTGTGCTATCCAAAAATCCCCACTGAAGATGCATTGAAGGGTGGGTGACATGGTTGTAAAAGCAAGCAAAAACAATGTTAAACCAATGATAACAGTGATAGGTATGGCTACCCTGTTGTTGATTTGCCATGGAAAATCCAGAAGACCGCCAAAGAAGAGAACAAGTGCTGCCTGTAATAATAATGGGAGTACAGCTGTTATTGCTGGAACATGCCATGCTAGCAGACCACAGTATTTAATGTGTCGTAGGCCAATAGATTCCTTATGTGAAAGAGATGCATCACGTTCATATTCCCGGAGCCACTGCATGCATAGTGTGCCAATGAGAACAGTAGCTAAGCTAAGGACCAGACTTAGAAACCAGAATATATTGACCCGAATGGCAGATGTGTCAGGCACGTCAACACAATCTACTAAGAAAGTGCCGAGGTCGATACGCAAACTTTATCAACTTTAAGAGAAAGAGAAGGGAGGGGAGTGAAAAGTAGAGACCTTTGTATTGGCGGTAAGAAACGACCAGCTAAAGACTACAGAATAGAGACTTGTAACTACTACTATATATACTGGAAGGCCATGCACATAAGGTGCGACTAATGCATGTTCAATAATGAGGGAAACATGTGTAAGTAATATATCTACTGTGCACTGCGGCTGCGTACTGCGGACATGTGTTACAAGCATGTATCTAATAAGAGATCGAAATGAAATAAGTACTACTACTACGTGTTATCCTCATGTCGTAACATGAGCTGTCTTGTTTGTCTTTGTTGTCGAAATTATAGAAACTATTCCAGTAATTAGAAAAGAAAAAGAAAAGAATAATCAAAATAAACGGTTCATGACAAGATGCTGTTGGTGTATCTTGAAAAGAGTTCAAAGCTGGCACATTAGAAGTGTTATTTTGACCACTGATGATATCTAACTGAATAGTCATCCGATTTAGTAATTGAACAATGACATCTTCAGTATTAACTTGTAATGTCTTGTATGATTCAATTAAAAATGCAGTGACAGCTGCCGAGAAAAGACCAGCCTTGGAAGAAAATTACATTCGAATGTTTTGAGAATCAAATCAAAAACAGAAATAATGGTGATAAACATACAAAGATCAGTAGTTTCTCAATCTCATCTCACCACGCATTGCACATGTCCTTGTCATACTTCTCCACCAAGTCATGGCATATCTTCCAGGAATCTTGATCTTCACCAGGAATAGGGTATCTGTAGGGATCATCACAAGACCATCGATTTGTAGTCTATGATCTCAGATTTCTACAGTCAATCGATGCATCACGATGTATAAATCAAGTACCCACCTCATTTGCATCGTTTGACTCGGAGCCACTGGGCACATTTGCATCTCTGTTATTTCTATACTGGTTCATATTTGAGGGTGGAAACGACATATGAATGGAGATATTCAAGGGAAGTTCAAGATGGCGAACAGGCGAACAGCGAAGGGGTTGGAAGCAAGATTGCGAGCGCCCACCGTCCAACCACCGTCCACAGCACCAGGGTATTATAGCATTGATTACAAATAGAGACAAATGCCCGGGCCGTAAATTTCCCAAACACATTCGAACTTCACGCGATTTGTCAGGTAAACTCAAAGGCAGTTGTAGATTTCCTTGAACTTACTCGCCTTCGGAGATCCAATTGCATACCTAGTACTATGGCTCCGGTACGTCATTATTTGCTTTCCCCGAAAATTTCGCATCCTAACGTTTCATCCTATCCCGCCATCAATATACTATTGCGTCGTTCACCACTATTCCTCACTGACACGTCAGTCCGGACAGTTTACTAGCACATACGGCTCTTCCATACTCCATGGTCCAATTCATTTGCACCTGCTAGACCCCGTCTTATCAAAACTCGCCAACCACCCCTCCACCTGGGTGGTCTTTGCGTCTCGTGCCGTCCTACCTCCTAGAATATCGTCTGCTTCCTCGAATCTGGATGTACCTCCACAAGTAATGAAGTACTGCCCGCTCCACCTCCATGTTCTGTATGCATGGCTCAATACTTCAGAACTGAAGCGACGGGACATGTGAGCCAAGGCAGGAAGCTGAGCCGGTAGTGGAACATTACGAATCCGGCGCCTTTCAGAACTGCATAAATTACCGTCTTTCCCTCTTCAAATTCATGATTCTGATGACTGGTGATCAATTGTCCTAGAAATTGATATGGCTCAACTCTGTTTTGCCTGGCTCTTTCCCTAACTACGTGAAATCAAACACGGAATCCGTGAAATCCATCCCGGCAAACATCTAACTCGATGCTACTCACTTCGGGTTGTAATACAGAAACTGTTTGCTGAGCTGGCAGCGAGCGTCAAGATGCTTCATATAAAGCGAGATACAACCACGTATCGCTGTTTCGTCTATATATTCCTCGATATGGGACGGCGAAGGATGATATAGGAACCAAATTCATAGTGAGCGAGCCCTGTATTGTCTTCAATTTGCCGGAGATGTTAATAACTACTATGCATATTTGATTATGATATGTGCACAATACCTACTAAGAAATTTATTCGTAAAAATTTCAAGGTAGCACGACTCACCAGATCCTACGGGGGATCGAGTATGTGAATGTTACTACCCTCCTCTATCTTTCATTAGACATTCTTATCCCGTCCTTGATTTGAATTCGATTCTCGAACGGTTAATGTTCTTGTTATAATCGTGGATACAATGTCCCGCACTTCTGGACGACTGATGGATAGGTTATTTACATTCGTGTAGTCATTACTTAAACTTCTTGGCTTTCCGCTTTATTACGTCTGCTTATATCCTTGTTAGAGTTGGGCATATTACGGCTGACGGTTTATAATTCAAGGAATCGCAAAACCGGGAACAGGAGAATACGACTCATGTGCTGTGGTCCAACCAGGGGATATTCACAACAGTGCATTTTCGAGTGCACGGCTACTTCTGTTCTCTTGTGCGTTGTGATACTTTTGGAGCACAACATTGTTAGCGTTACTGAACAACGGAACGATATATAAGTGATCTCTCCACAACTATTCAGGATGCCGAGATCCGAAATAGATTCTAAGACTCCAGGCTTCTCGATCGTATCCACCCTCAGCCAGCAGCCACCGAGTCCACCTGGCTCTCTTTTTATTTTCGTGAAAGATCTTCTGCCTCACCTTTTAGTTTACCCGCGCTTAAGCCTAAAAAGCCATAATTAAATTGACAGGCACCGACAAGGATTCACAGGAACAACTTCCGCACAAGCACGCGCGCGGGCAGCTTCCGTCAGGCACATTACGAGTTTATGTTTCTCATAGTCACCAGGCCTCCTCGGGACATCAAGCGTCTTGTCTGTCATATGTGTATAAATACGTCGATCAACAGTCGTCTGACAGTGTCAATTTTCAACCCACCTTCACACAGTGGTCTGAACGTCCACCATTACATCTTGAAAGGCAAGGGGGATGGACATGCACAACATGCTGTAAGTTCCCCATGTCCTCCTGTCCTTTTTCGATTTTCTGATTTTGATATAGGACATTAGTGGGAGGATTCATCAATCTTTCGTGAGCAACTCCCACTTGCGAGCGAGAAATACTAATTACTTATAAAGCACTATCATATTATAGCATCGCTGTTTATATGGCGTCGTCTGCGACTAGTTTCCGAGAATATAGTACAGACGACATCTCCTGCAACAACCTCTCACGGACACGTTTTGTTGCCTGTGTATTCAAAGGGACAATGCTAGCATCGGGCAGCATTAACTTTGCTGGGGCATACTTCCGAAGCCATCAGATTGATTTCACACATCTGTTCCTAGACCTTTCAAAACAGGACTTCCTTCATCTATTCCTTTTCTCCACCTTCACCCTCGCTGCTGTCTTGAACTTCTTCACAGCAATCCAGGTAGACATCCCTTGCAAAGAGAGCGCACAACTCCTTCCCGTTCATCAAAAGACCAATACCCCAACAGAAAAACCTGCGGGCTCGAAGGAAGATCTAGGATCTTTGTGAGAGGGATGACAAGGCTGTTGGTTAAATAAGTGAATTGCGTACGGTAGGCGATGCTATGCAGTATCTGGGATTAAGTGCAATTTGTATATTAGACGCAATTTGGGATTTAACTGTATATTATAGACTAGAATTATAAACATTAATTTGGCTTATCATGACCACTCTAATCTAAATCTTCGGCTCAACGGTCTGTGTTCATCATGCCGGCATTAGACCTCGCTATCATCGGATGTTCTAGGTATGGGATACGAATTGCCTAACTTGTATCCATATCTTAATCGAAGAAAATTTTGACTCGACTGACTCTGATATGCAGAGTAGTGGTCTCTGTGCGACCGTGGTGACTGATATACAGAATACCGCAAGCGAAGTTCCGGATCTTCTTACGAAGGGGGGAGGTCTTTTGAATGTAGCCTTAACTTTGCCGCAGCAATCGGATTCAGATTTGGTGAGCTGAGTTGAGCAGTGTCGAGCCGGGCCACGAGTATAAAAGATAGGACTAACGGATTCATGACGCCCTTTCCCCTGCTTACCATACACCTGAGCTTGTTGAAGATTCTGGAACCTTTCCTCTTGGGATATCTTTATGTTAGCAGTCGAGTTTTACCGAGAATATTGGGAGGCTGCATTGTACGCACGCTCTACTTCAGTGGTATCAAAAACAATGCACTAACCAGGAACTCTGCGCAACAGTTGGGGTATATTTCCAACACTGATTTAGTAACTAAAGAGCTCACGATTTACATTAGCTGCTATGGCTCTTGTCAATCTATGCTGTGTATTCTGATTTGACAGAGCTATTAGCCTCGCCACTTGAACGCAAATAGAATTACTTACATGCTGTTTCGGATGGTACCGGAAATGCGTAGTTTATCCATAGCGGTTCGACACGTCGTCGAGAATACAACCTCTCGAGATGCCAATGATACACCCGTCAGTACCGTCTCTAAGAACAGCAACCGGAATGCGATGCTTTGCACTCCTTATGGATGTCGCTGGATTCCTCAATTTCGTTGGAATGATCTTGCGTATTAAGCGCACCGATTACGAAGGAACTATTCCGCACCCTACGGTAAATGATCCGCTATTGAGCCTTTCCATTGCAGCATGCTTCTTCGTCGCCGCTGGGTACAATTTTGGCACTAAGCAGGAGATGCGTCCTCACCAGGATGAATTTGAGAACAGGCCTGTGATAAGAACGATAATTAGCAGCAGTGCTGGGCTACCAGTTTATCATCGTGAGCGAGTCGGCACTTCAACTTCGGAGACGATCTCTAGAACTTCGCAAATTGAGTAGCTTTCTCAAAGATTTTTCCTTTGTCTCAGGTCGGATGGATCCTGAGGATGGATAAAGGGTTAAATATAAGGGGTGGACTATACGCGACAAATGAAGGCACTTTTAATATATCTGTTTATCCTTTCTCTACATGGTAAAATTATTATAATTATTTCAATGCAGAAGTGTATATCGCACATACAATATATCAGTCCTTTTCGTTTGATTCGATTCCGAAGTCTATGTCAATCCCAGCAAAGAAAGGGAAAGTCGCCGATGTTATATGTGTCTGAGCTGTTACCGGATTCAGAAAAGGTAATGAGTGCCCCACCTCTCAGGAGTGTCGCTTCAATATTGCTCGTTGTATGATAGGTATTCGAAGCTAAGATCCTTCCGGTAGAATGTTACACAAATGAAGTCATAAAGCACCAGAACACAGAAGGTTTGATTATGTCGCCCGAGATTCAATAAATGCGAATGTGATTTCGCGGTCTTCCGTCTAAGAATTTCATGGAACCCGTACACCCCCGAGCCACAAATGACCGTCGGGCTCCCGCTTGCACGCGTCAGAAAGAATCCTAGCTAATAGATTCCAAGTTCATCTGAAAGTTCCCAAGGATTCCTGGTAAAGCAGACCTGCACAGCGCTCAATGCTCGACGTTATGGTCGAAGTGATAAAATCTTCCAACTATGGTAAACAAAACCAAATGTTTAGTCGCATTACATAGGTCCGTTCACGGTAACACTTTTCGGTCACTTTTGATCTGCTTTTCATTTCACTTTTTTTGAAAAGTGAAATGAGAATGAGAACCAAAAAGTTCACAAAAAGTGTCACTTTTCCCAAAATGACGAACGCGTTCACTTTTGAAAAAAAAAAAGTCACTTTTAGATTACTTTTCGCGTTTGATCGATTAAAGCTCCGACACAGCCAACGTTGCCAGCGCTTGCTTCCCGTTGCACCCACTCTCCTCCTTACTTTCTAATCTACCTCTTAAATTATGCCTACCAAACCAAATTCCTCTTCAAGGCTCGGATTGCAGCGACATTGCAAAGCATATATACTTCCTGCTGTCTCATAAGTTGTGATCACTCTGACATCCTGTTCAATTCCCAAGCCCGTAGGCTGTTGTATGTGCCCCAAGGCCTTTTGAATTGATTAGGTACATGTAGACTAGTAGGAAATTTTATATAATGTTTTATTCATTTGAGCATGTAAGGCCTCCTACACTGTACAGAAATCATAGTTCTCCAATTATTATATAATTCTATCTACAACAATTTCAATATCCTTAAATACTTGGACTGATATCATGAAGAGGCAAGTCAATGGTAAAGGTGGTATGTTTAATTAAAATGCGGCATGAGGCGGGCGCGTATGGACCCTGGTGCGTGTTAAAGTCAGGCAGAGATCATAGGATCAGTCGGAGAAAGAAAGTGCCGAGATGTCATGCTACCTGTAGGTTTCATTTTGATTCACTTTTGATCCACTTTTGGAAAATTCGGAGAGGGGGGGATTCACGGTAGCCACTTTTGGGTCACTTTTAAACTCACTTTTGGGTCATCCATGTTGATAAAAGTGACTAAAAATGAAGATCAAAAGTGAGAAAAAAGTGCTACCGTGAGTGCCCCTATTAATTGAACTTCCATCCAAATCGACGCAAACTCAACTTGATTCGCTCCTCCATTCGAAAACTATTGAGCGGACTCAATTTATGACGACGCATACTGAATGAAACCTTTTGAGAGTGACTCAAAGTCCAAAATCTAATGATATTAGCTCCGCAGTGACGCTGCTCCTGACACAATTTCCATACAGTTCGTGGCAGCATATAAACCACTGTTTCATATATCCTCTCTCGACTCCAGCGCACTACCCATCGCATCAAAATCAATTTCTTATCATGGTCAAAGTCGGCATTAATGGGTACGTTTTTATTTTGATGCCTGAGCGACTGGGCTAATTAGATTTGTAGATTCGGTAGGAGAATGAGCAAGTTTGATTGAGGCACACTCACCTATTATAGGTCGTATTGGCCGTATTGTGCTACGGAATGCGTTGGAGATGAATAATCTTGACGTTGTTGCCGTCAATGAGTACGCTTTTATGTGTGCTAAGAAGTCATATTTCTAATTTTACGCAGCCCGTTCATCAATTTGGAATATATGGTATGCTTCCTCACAAACCTCTAATCGACTCGTTCTCAACGGTACTCAGGTCTACATGTTCCGCTATGACTCCGTTCACGGACGCTTTAAAGGCACTGTCGAAGCCAAGGACGGTAAACTATACATTCAAGGCAAACCCGTGCACGTTTTCAACGAGAAGGACCCCGCCGCCATCCCATGGGGCAAAGTCGGTGCTGAATATATCGTCGAATCTACGGTGCGTTGGTCGAAGTATTAAGTATCTGAGCTGATATTAACCATATACAAAAGGGTGTTTTCACTCACAAAGACAAGTAGGTCTTTGATTTGTTGACGTACAAGGGGTTGATTGATTTTATAGAGCCGAGCTGCACCTCAAGGGCGGTGCGAAGAAGGTTATCATCTCTGCGCCATCTCCTGATGCACCGATGTATGTTTGCGGCGTAAATCTCGAAGCCTACAAACCTGAGCACACCGTGGTAAGTATCTTATCCTTTCATCTTCTAATTTATTCTCACCATATATGGCTCGCCTAGATTTCCAACGCGTCATGCACCACGAACTGCCTCGCGCCTCTCGCCAAAATCATACACGAAAAGTATGGTATTGTAGAAGGTCTTATGACCACCGTCCATGCAACTACGGCGACCCAGAGGACCGTTGATGGACCTTCGCACAAGGATTGGCGTGGTGGACGCTCCGTCAACAACAATATCATCCCATCTTCCACTGGTGCTGCCAAGGCCGTCGGCAAGGTCATTCCTTCGTTGAACGGAAAATTGACGTGCATATATCCGTTAGCCTCTCCGATATAAAAGACTGATTTACTTCTTAAGTGGACTCGCATTCCGCGTCCCCACCCTGGATGTCTCCGTCGTCGACCTCGTCGTCCGTCTGGAAAAGGGGACGAGCTATGGCGATATCATCAAGACCTTCGAAGACGCCTCTCACAGTCCACAATACAAAGGCATCATGGGGTTCACCGACGAGTCCGTCGTCTCCACAGACTTCATCGGCAGCACCTACTCGTCCATCTTCGATGCGCAAGCTGGTATCGAGTTGAACGAGAGATTCGTCAAGTTGATCGCGTGGTACGACAACGAGTGGGGATACTCCCGTCGTGTCTGCGATCTCATTGCGTATGTTGCGGCTGCTGATTCGAAGGCAGGACGCAAGTAGGGTGTTGCGTTCGATGTGTCGAGTCACAATTAGATCAACGTCTTTGTAATATTTATTAACGTTTTGATATGCATCAACAACTTTGTGCTTATTCATTTTGTTTCGTCCAAGGTAGATCTCGGAGATTTGAGTTTGATTCTTTTCGCTTTCATGGCAGTGGATATGCGAGACTTCTTGTTGACGCGGAGAAATTGGAGGAAAGGAAAGAGAACATGAAGGCGAGTGGTTTCAGATGGAAGCTAACACCCCCTGATAATAACAACAGCAAGCAGGCCTTATCTTGTCATCGCAGCATCGGTGCCGTTTCCCGACTTCCGAGGCGCGTAGCATCTTCTCGAAGCGCGACGCTTGTAAGGACATATTCAGTAGATGTGAAGCCGCTGTCGCCACAGCCCGCGAACCCAGGAAATAAAATATTTCCCATGGAAGCTAGAGACAGGTGCGGCCTCAGGTTAGAAGTGTGTGCTATTTCTGTCAGGTTGCTTTTGCTCCTCTCGCTCCTAGGGTCTAACAAAAGCGCGGGCCTAGAACGGAGTATCGATGTAGCCACACTGGTACCACTTGATTGCCCCGAGTGAAGGAAGAGGTGCCACTTGTGGAATGGGTTGGATATCAAGGAGTCGAGTCGGGGCACTGCAGTCACCTATGATGGAATCCATGGATAGTCTGGGATTTAGCTTGGGGTTCCCGAAAGGTTAGGCCGCTGATGCTGAATTGCCCAATCCGATGATGACATATCCCTTTGATCCCCATCGATAGATTATCTTACCGACCATTTATAACCCTTCTTCACTCCTCTCCTCTTCCTCACATCTCCTTGTAACTCCACTCTTACATCCACTCACATCTTCAATCATGGTCAGTCTCAGCTCATTGCGTGTACTGGTAGAGTTATGCTAATATTGCTGGTATCATTCAGGTCAAAGTCGGAATCAACGGGTATGTAGTCATCGTCGAAGGTCTCTTGTCATATTGCTTAATTGTCGGTCACTCATTCTGATAGTTTCGGTGAGTTCTGTTTTCGACCTTGCAATAGGTAGTGTTCTAACGAGCTGTAGGTCGTATCGGCCGCATCGTCTTCCGTAATGCCCTAGAGAAGCAGGATATCGAGGTCGTTGCCATCAACGAGTAAGTTTCAGCACCTTTACAGCAATGCAATAGTCTAACCAATATCTACAGCCCATTCATCGACCTTGAGTACATGGTTCGCTGCATTAGTGCCGCGTTGCGAGAACAATATTCTGACGAAATCGCGATAGGTCTACATGTTCAAGTACGATTCCGTCCACGGCCGTTTCAAGGGAACTGTCGAGGCCAAGGATGGCAAGCTCTGGATCCAGGGCAAGCCCGTCACCGTCTTCGCTGAGAAGGATCCTGCAGCCATCCAGTGGGGATCTGCTGGTGCTGACTACGTTGTCGAGGCTACTGTACGTGCTTTGTTGGTCTATTTTTATCACAGGAGCTGAAATCGGCCGTTCTAGGGTGTCTTCACTACCATCGACAAGTAAGAACGCTCCCCAGCTGATTCATTATCTCCCTTGCTGATCCCACCGATTAGGGCCTCGGCTCACTTGAAAGGAGGTGCCAAGAAGGTCATTATCTCCGCCCCCTCGGCTGACGCACCCATGTTCGTGTGTGGTGTTAACTTGGACAAGTACGACCCCAAGTTCCAGGTCGTAAGTGCAGTACTCCTTGTTTCAGCAAAGAGACAACGTCTTGACCACTCCTGTTCAGATTTCCAATGCCTCCTGCACCACCAACTGCCTCGCTCCCCTCGCCAAGATCATCCACGACAAGTTCGGTATCGTTGAGGGTCTCATGACCACCGTCCATGCCACCACCGCTACCCAGAAGACCGTCGATGGTCCCTCCCACAAGGACTGGCGTGGTGGACGCTCCGTCAACAACAACATTATTCCTTCCTCCACTGGTGCTGCCAAGGCTGTCGGCAAGGTCATCCCTTCGTTGAACGGGAAGTTGACGTGCGTATATCCATTAGCTTCTCAATATAAAAGGCTGATTTATTTCTTAGTGGTCTCGCATTCCGTGTCCCTACTCTCGACGTCTCCGTCGTCGACCTCGTTGTCCGCCTCGAGAAGGGTGCGAGCTACGATGAGATCAAAAAGGTCATCAAGGAGGCCTCTGAGGGCGAGTACGCCGGCATTGTGGAATACACCGACGAACAGGTTGTATCCACCGATTTCATCGGCCACACTGCGTCCTCCATCTTCGACGCCGCCGCCGGCATCCAGCTCAGCCCCAACTTCGTCAAACTCATCTCCTGGTACGACAATGAGTGGGGTTACTCCCGCCGCGTTTGCGATCTCCTCCTATTCGCTGCTGCCAAGGATGCCGCCGCTGCATAAATTGCTGGTGCTATCCTGCAGATAAAAGCCAGAACGGTGCTTTAGATTTGGATGGGTACACGTATGGATCGATCCTTCGCCTTTGGAGACGGGAAGAAGAAAATGCAGAAAGCGAACTTTGTTGTACAATGATACCTATACGTTTTGGAATGCACGTCAACGCCCAAAAAACGAAATGTTGATATTAATCATGATTAGAATGTGCTGTACAATAAAAATGACGACTGCTTGAAAGAGATTTTACGAGTGATTTGCGAGTTTGATTGAGTTGAAGATAAACAGGTAATTGCGAAGAGATACGTTCGGAACGGAAGGTATGAAGATCGACCTTAATGACTCTCGATACTAAATCTCGTCGTGTCTAGTGGAGAATTATGCTGGGCCTAGGCACGTTTGAAAGTCTCCATGCTCCAGCCACAATATGCCAAAGATAGCGCCGCACCCACCATCCAATCGCACACCGACTAATTTCCGCCCACCAATCACCAGAGCGCCGTTACAGACAAACGTGCGGCCGTGAATGTTGTTCCGTCGTCTAGGGCCTGTTAGTATGTATTGATAGAAGAAACTTGAGGAAGAAGGAGCGGGCTGATCGAACTTCTTGCAAGGTCAATTTTGCGAGCGTTCTGGCCGGTGATAGTGCGATCTTTTGGGATTTGGGATTGGTAAGAATAGGATGATATGGGATTGCAGGTTGCGCAGTAGCGCTGAACGTTGAATTTTGACAATGTGAATCCAGGATTCGAGTTTCGACTTGGAATTTCGGAGCGTAGGACCGGGGTTTGGTGTAGTCGATCCTCAATATCATTGGATGGGGAGGCCCCACCACGGGTTTCGGTGCGGTGGTGGTTTGCTTGGGGTTGGCACAGCGTAGATATAGTTATATTGGTATAGTTGGAGCTTGTGGGTCTCAATTGCGAGCAGCCCTGCTGGGCAGTGGCTCCAGGTTGTACTTGAAGGAGGGATGCTTCGACTGAACCTCGTTAATGGCACATGCTGCAACCATACAGTGAATGGATGTGAGCGAACCTCGATATGCAGTGAGACAAGCTTACAACTCATCTTCGTAAACGGCGCTATGTTTGAGGCGAATACCAACGACCCGCCAGGTTGACGGACATTTCATGCCTCAAATGCATGCATCGACCTTAGGTTGCACAATGAGTCGCATTTTAGCATAAATAGCTGACGAGATGTGCTTACATTTTTATGAGCATATTTGTAGTATAACGTCGCTGACGCTAAAACGTAGGGCTCATGGGAAGCCTGAAGCGGGAGCTTGTTGCTAGTACTAACTTTATTTAGCCTGCACGCTGTCTATGAAGCTCGTTACTACAAGTGAGTAATAGAGAGTACGACCCGTTCGTAATGTGCGCCTTGTAAGCGACCAATTCGTCGGATCCGTATTCTGCTTCGTTACTGTTGAGCCCATCGCTCCTCCTCAGTGCGGTGCTTCGCCTTTGGATCTTCAGATCAAGCTGTGTCGTTGAGAACGCCAGCCAACCGGAAAACCGACAGACAACAGACAGGAATGGAAAAAAGACCGGCATAACGGCCAACCGTGAGCGCAGATGTGGTCAATGGTGACGTTTGGTGGGCGCGTTGTTGGTGGTGTCGCGTTCAAACTCGATCACGTGAGTGAACGCGTCCGTTGAAAATTCCGCGTTACGCCCATGCTGTCACACGCATCAGAACAAGGTCTTCTACCAACCACATCAACCAAGCTTCCCCCAGGTCCCCTCGGCGCCTTCCCACCCATCGTCGAGGCCGTCTGCTCATCGCCAACGACAACCAGGGGATCCTTGCGTATCTGATTTACATCAGAGATGTGGTCGAAAATCAGCCATGCTCTAAAGCCTCGTCAGACCCATGACGAGGAGCCGTCTTCACGGCTAGAAGTTATGTCTGGCGTATTAGAACAGCACCCTAATCTATCCGTATTTCATCCAAATGAGGTTGCACCGAACGCTACCAGTAGCAACAATAACCCAAGTCCACCGGGCTCACCGTCAAAGTCAGCATCACGCCGTGGCATGTTCAAGCGAATGTCCAAGGCACCACCGAGGGAAGACACCGAATCGATGCGATCTCCCTCGCCCTTCAAACTACCTATTGGATTACCGAAGAAGGTCAAATCTACTCTCGACTTTCATGGAAATGGTGTGTACAATCGTCGAGAGGCATGTCGAGTAAAGTGGCTTATATGCCGTTAGGTTCTCAATTATCACTAGCAACAAGTGGAATGGACGTAAGCCGTCCTTCTCAAGACATGGCACGGAGACCATCACAGGACATGCTGCGCCCATCTCAAGACTCCGTGCGCTCAACAGCAGATACTTTGCGCCGTCCATCATTAGATATGCTGCGTGCCGATTCCTCTCGACCTTCTCAAGATTCCCTTCGCTTGAATGGTGCCTCCCGCCTTTCACCCGACAACAGTTCACAATCACCCTCTACTCCCAACTTTGACGGCAAATTCAGCTCCGTCCGCTCCATATTGCGCGATCCCAAAACACCCGGCACAGGCCAGAACGTCCGCTTCTTCTCTCGTGATGCATACAAGGTTATCAGCCCAGATCAGTCGATGGAAGAGAACTTCATGTCTCTACCCCAGCAACCCCAGAGGCAGGAGCTGCAGACGGCGTTCTTGGACCGTCTTAATCAGGCTAGCCCGGAGAATGCGAGTATGCCTTCTGTTACACGGGCTGCGACGAACTCACACAAGTCGAGGCCTAGTGTGGCAGAGGTCTTCTCTCCTCTGAACACGCCTGACGCGTCGCATGACTCGAACAAGTCGGTCGTTGATATGTCGATGTCCAGTGTAGCACCTCCCGCCACTGATTTCACGAATCTTTTCGACATGTCCCAACAGCTCGAGCTACCTGCATTCCCACCAGGCTTGGACTTTGATGTCAATGCGCCTATGCTTGATAGTGCGGTTGAGTTGAACACTTCTGCTGACATGGATAACAACGGTGGTCAGATGACTTCGACTCCCTATAAGCCTAAAGACAAAGGTAAAGGGAAGGAGAAGTCAATCGAGGAAGCCGATGCGAATAAAGAGAACCTTGAGGTAACTGCACCGACAATTGTTGACGAAGCGGTCTTCCACTCCAAAGAGAAACCACCTCGGATGCCTACACCTCTTCATGACCGCAGCCAATCTTTCAGCTTCGGCCAGACCGTTTTCTATTCTATGGCAAATTCTACAGGTACCTCAAAGGGGTCTGTAGACTTGTCGGCCGCGTATCCATCTAGTGATCTCAAAGGTGACTCTCCAGCCTCCACTTCTTCAACCAAAAGCCGTAGTCGCGCATTGAGCGACAGTGTCTTCCAGAACATGATTCGTTCAGCTGCTGCCAATAAAGCTCCTGAGGCTGATATCAACGACGAATCCTCCTCAGAGCTCGTAGTGTATGGCTCGTCTGAACCTGATCCCTTCCGTGCGGATGCGAATACCTACTATACTCCACAGACTATGATCCCAGTCACGCCTCCCCAAGGTGCTCCCAAACACACGAGGAAGACATCCAAGGAGGAGAGCATCATATTCTCACTGCAGACCCAGCTGGCTCTCCAGACGGAGCTCTGTGGGCAGTACGAGACTGACCTGCGTGCTCGGGATGAGATGGTCGAAATTCTGAGCAAGAAACTCGCTGATGCAGAGAAGGAAGAGACTAAGCGGAAGAACGCGCTCCGGAGCTGGAAGAAGAAAGTCCAGGAGCTAGAAAGGGCATGTCGGCATCTTGAAGAGGAGGTCGACAGCTCACGGCATGAGAGTATGGAGAGGAGTGTTATGGACGAGGCGAGCGGTGAGGCCCTGCGGATGTTGCATCGACAGATCGCAGGTCTAGAAAGGGAGAGGGGCGAGTGGACGAGGAAGGAGGAGATGCTTCGCGAGGAGGTGGAGACGCTTGAGGGGCTAGTGAAGGACCGCACTGACGATGTGATGAACCTCAAGGAGATGCTTTGGAACCGCGACGAGAGCGAGAGGGAGCTGAAGGAGGGTCTTCGTGAGGCGAAGGAGCAGATCGACATGCTCGGGAATGTCAGTGTTGCGATGATCGACGAGGAACTTCTGAAGAACCTCTCGAAGGAGAAGGAGCAGAAAGGAGAAGAGGAGATGCACAGGAGTAGTACTGCTGAAGTCGGGTGGCAACAGGAGCGTGCCGAACTACTGAATAAGGTGGAGAGTGCGGAGGTTGCGAAGGCTGCGTTGGAGGAGGAGCTGGAGAGCGTGAAGGCGCAGCTGAAGGTCAAGGACGATGAGTATGCGATATTGAAGAACGAGTTGGAGGCTCAGTGGGAGCATACGGAAGGGGCATCTGAGAAGATCTCTGCGCTAGAGAAGGGGAGGAAGGAGCTGGAGGAGGAGCGAGATATGCTTAAGCGTGAGGTAGCGGAGCTAGAACAGAGGATGTCGAGTATGGAGGTTGAGTGGAATGAGAGTGAGAATAGGAAGAATGAGCTTGAGGCTGAAGTTCAGGAGTTGTGGAATGAGAAGGAGCTGTTCGAGAAGGAGAGGACTGAGGTTCGTTTTTTGCTTTCGTTCGTTATTTTCGTTTTCTAACCGCTCTCTTTGCAGATTGAGGAGCACTTCCAGCAAGAGCAAGAGCACTCCGAATCCCTTACCCGGACTCTTCAAGAGCGCGAAGACCGTATCATCCTCCTTGAAGAGGAGCGTCAATTCGCCACCGACAACGCTACTCGTCTGGAGGAGAATATCCGCAAGCACAACGAGGAGATTGCAGAATACTCTCAACGCATCGTCCAACGCGAAGCCGAAGCCGAGCAGCTACGCGAGGAGATGAGCAGCATGAAGCGCGAGCACTCGCGTCTCGTCGGGGAGCAGGCTCGTGCGCTCCAGGAAGCTGCTGGTCAAGAAGACGAGACCAAGAAGCACATGGAGGAGCTCGTTAGGAAGAAGGCACAGGCGGATGTGGAGATGACGACGTCTAAGGACCGTATTGGTGCGCTGAAGGAGGAGGTAGATAGACTGCGACGCCAAGTCCATGATCTTCAGCAGGAGAGTGCGGATAAGGAGGTGAAGATAGTGCAAATCACGAAGCAGCGCGCGCAGGATAAGGAAGATCTTCAAGGTCTGAATATTGCGCTTGATTCGAAGCAGCAGGAGTTGGAATTGGTATGTTTTTCATTCTTCTATTTTACAGGGTATTTCTGACATGTGTTTTAGCTCAAGAGACGCATTGGAGTACGCGGAACTGCTGGCAGTACGCCTGCTCAAGCTTCGAAGACGGCTCACCATCGTCGCGACTCTTCTGTCTTCAGTGTAACCCCCTCTATCTCCCGTCCTCCGTCTGCCATGTCGGATTCAGGCAATGAGGGCAGCACCGTGCGCAAAGAACGCAAAATCTCTGCAGAAGGACCATCGACTTCCAGTAAAATCGCAGCACTAGGGAAGAGCACAAGAATAAACGGGACACCATCAGCAACCTCATCTGCCTCGAAACGCATCGAAGGTTCGATGGGCCCGCCTCCGATGAAGCCGCGTGCGTCGATGGCGGGGACACCCACGCCCACGAGTCGTGTCTCCTCTCTCACCCGCTCGTCGTCTGCGAAGCCCGTGCATAACGCCACTCCCGTCCCGCATCGACGTGTTTCGTCCGCGACGCTGGAACAATCTCAGTCGCGCACGAGGGCACTGAAGTCGCCTATCACGGCGGAGAGCCCTACACCGAGCGTCTCGGAGCAGAGCGAGAAGGAGAACGTCGATAGCGCCTCGACGGCTGCTAGGAGACGTAGTTTGATTCCTGCCCCCGTGTAGACTCGCCCAACGCGTTAGTCGCGTGAACATACTGCACGGCTCTACTCGACCACTCCTCTCTGGTATCCCATTCCCCGTATTGAACAGCAATCTCATTTTTCATGGCCGCACCTCGTATGTTTTTTCTTGAACTTATTAACTTTATTTCGCTGTGATTATGCTTGCTTTCGTATCTGCTGTGAAATACACCCCCATCGCCCGTTCTTGCATCCATCACCCATCCCCATACATACATCCATACGCTATGCATTCGCACCCCCCATCCCATCCCATATTGAATTGATTTATGCTACGCTCTACTACCACTCTTGTCCAAGACTCACTGTTTCTTTCTAAAATTATCGACTCCGTTCCCCATCGTCAGCATGCATTTTTTTCATTTCCTTCCTCCGTCCTGCGTTCCGTGATATCGAATACTACGTTGTTTCGCACTGCTTTCCGGAAAGCTTGGGCACTGAAATCAAATCATATTATCATGTATCTTGAAGCTCGTATTTAGTTCTTGTATGTTATCTAGTCGAATGATATTTTCCCGGCGACGTGGGTAGCCATACGAGCCGAATTGATGCCAAGGGCTAAGCGAGGTGTATCTTGAGGCGGTATCGCTTGTGAATAAGCTTGACTCTTAAGAAAGACATTCGTATCTTGGAGTCCAGGTGTACCGAAAATTGATGCTTTTATGACTGCCTATGTCCACGGATGTCGAACGGAAGTATCGGAGAGCTGAATACACGTCAAACGCGTCAGTGGGGAAAATGAAGCAGCTCATTGCGGAGGGAAGTAATTTTTGTGGGGTGTGCACCGACTGGTAAGTAGATCTGCATCTGGTGGAGAGAATCAAACAGGGACCGACAAGCCAGAACCGTGATGGGTCTCGCGAAAGCAGATCGCGTTAGCTAGGCATCAGAAATGTACAATTGTGCATTCTCTGGGGATATGTCCTGAGAGAAATTTGACCTGCACTTGGGTCACTGGAAGTTGCAGGTTGTAAAAAATGAAAACGGCCTTTACCGCTTTTATAGGCTACGTACAGAGCTCACAAAGTTCAGACCTCATTTACTCTTAGCGCCTGAAGATAGGCTCGGGACTCTGCCAGGAACGGAAACATTAGCAATTATTATAGTATTTCTCGATCACGATCAACTTGGATTAACTCTCCAGTTTTCGGATTTTCAGCTGCAACCGAGCATATGGAGGTTATGTATACCCGCTCAGCCCGCTCAGAGTCCCAGCCGACGCTCCCCTCTCTCGCCCTCCGTGCCAGATCCCAGCGCGACATTCATCAAGTGAGCATTTTTGTATAAGAATAGCTCTGGAGAATCTTTGACAGGTCACCCCACCCCCGCCCATCTATCTGCTCTGACGTCGTCGCGGTTCTTATCTATCTACAACCATGTCCGACACAGACGTTAAACGACCCGACTCAATCGAGACCTCCAATGAGGACGACAGGGAGCTCCTCGCGCTGGGATACAAGCCCTCGTTCAGGCGCGAGTTCTCGAACTTGGCTACGGTATGCTTTGGGAAAGTTCTTGTCGTTGGATGATACTGACTAGCGCCTATAGATTAGCTTTGCGTTCAGCATCATGGTATGAATTTCGATGAACCAATGAATAAAGTCCTGAATGAAGCATTAGGGTGTATGCTCGAGTATTGCTACAACGTTCAATACGCCTCTGCTTCTTGGAGGACCTGCATCAGTGAGCGAAATCATATTAGTCCAGAAGAATCTGTTCCCAAGCCTTCATAGGTCGTATGGTGTTGGATTCTCGGTTCTGCAATGTGCTTTACCCTCGGTTCAAGTATTGCCGAAATCGTTAGTGCTTATCCCACTTGTGGGGGCCTGTAAGTCGACGTTTGCCCGTAGATGACATTTCTTGCTTTGACCATCTTTCACGCAGTTACACCGCATCTGCTCAGCTTACACCTAAGAGCCATCGTGCAAGGGTAAGCACGAATTTCCTTTGATCTCTCCTCTACATAAACTTATGGCCCTGCTCAATAGGTTGGATGGTTAGTGGGTTGGCTGAACATTCTCGGTGAGTTAATTTCCTAATTCAACGATACTCCAACCTAATTTTTTTCCAGGCCAAATTGCTGGAATCTCATCGACCGAGTTTGGTCTTGCCAACATGATTCTAGCTGCTGTTCAAATCGGACAGGTGGGTGGTCTATGGGCTCCGTCGAGAATGTAAGCTTATCGTTGATGTGTAGGGCGACAGCTTCACGATCACCAACGGCAAGGTCGTCGGTCTGTTCGCCGGGCTACTCGTTTTCCATGGAATTCTGGTGCGTAAAGCATTACTGTAGCCAGCCAGACAAGTCCTTACATAGATCTATTAGAACTCCCTGGCTACACGCTACCTCGCGCGTCTGACCACCGGATTCGTCTTCGTTAACCTTGGAACGACTTTTCGTGCGTACAATTTGCCCATCGACATCGACATTTCCTCTAATACACCATGTGTGATTCTAGTGATCATCATTGTCCTTCTCTCCACCACTGCCCGCTCCGACATGCATCCGGCAAGCTATGTTTTCGGGTCAGCCGGTATTGTCAACCAAACTGGAGGATGGAACACCGGCCTTGCGTTCCTCTTCGGCCTGCTCTCTGTTCAATGGACTGTACGTGCTCTCATCCCTCCTCCACCTGCAGTACTTACTGATCTCGCGTTTCTGTAAAGATGACCGACTACGATGCCACCGCACATATCTCGTGCGTTTTTCACCCCATTCCCTTCTTATCGTTATGGCTAATTCAGTTTTGCATCCCACAGAGAAGAAGTCCGTCGTGCGGCCTACGCAGGTATGATAGCCGCTCGTCAATCACGTTTTAGACTTGACGTGGGACTGACACTATCATCGTGTTTTCTTAAGCACCATCTGCCATCTTTATTGCTGTTATTGGAACTGGTTTGATTGGATGGCTGTTGAACATCGTTATGGTTCTGTGCTCGGGTCCTCTGTGAGTTTGATTACATCAAAGTTACAGTCATTGGACTAGGAGAACTGACTAAATTATAGTGAAAACCTACCTGGACCATCTGGATCTGCGTTTCTCGAGGTATATATTTTCTGCAATTCAGTCATCGGGAAATAAAGTTAAAGCATCATTCAGATTATGGTCATCCGGATGGGACGGACTGGTGCTCTGATTCTTTGGGTATGTCGGCTAATAAACGGGTTATGACGCATGTTCTGACTGTTCTATTTATAGGCCTTTGTCTGTGCCACTGCGTTCTTCGTCGTGCAAACTGCCCTCCAGGCTGCATCACGTACAGTTTACGCTTTCAGTCGTGACCATGGTCTTCCTGACCGTGGTTATTTCGGCAAGAACTCCAAGACGACGCACACACCCCTGCGCGCCATCTGGTTCACCACTCTTGTCAGTATCCTTCCTGGTCTCCTTGACCTTGCCAGCCCCATCGCTGCCAACGCCATCTTCTCGCTCACTGCCATGGCCCTCGACCTGAGCTACATTATTCCTATCTTCTGTCGAAGGGTGTTCCATAACCATCCCGAGGTTATGTTCAAGCCTGGCCCGTTCTACATGGGTGATGGCTACCTTGGATGGTTCTGCAACATCGCATGTATCTTATGGACGCTGTTCGTTTGCGTGGTCTTTTCGATGCCTACTGTTCTACCGGTGACACCTGATAATATGAATTATGCTTCGGTAAGCGCTCTTTTTCTCGGATTTGGGACCCTTGAAAGTATGTTTGGCTAACTCATATCTGAACAGGTCATTACTGTTGGTGTCATCGTCCTGGCATTTGCATGGTACATCCTTGGGGCACACAAGCATTACAGCGGGCCACAATCTAACATCCATGACGATTCGGTTGAGCAGATTGACCAGACAACTGACGCCAAAGATAAGAAGGACTTTGCATAGGACATGCGGACCTATAATAATAAAACAGGCGCCTACCCTATGCGTGGGCGTTTATGACATACTGCGTCGATATTCATGGGACCCGACCGGTTTACGGCTGGTCGACGGATTTAACTCTAGTAATGCCTATTACGCTTAGGATTTAAACAATATACATATACCATTTATTTCTAAATTTTGTTGTGTTTTGCTATTCATTCGCTCTTACTGTGGTTCGGACCTTAGTTTCTGCTGCCATACTGACTGTCTATTTGCAACAGGCATTGAAGTTCCGGGATTCAGGCAGACTTTATGCTCCCAATCGGCGAAATCGTTCTAACACGGAGCGGATCATTCGAAACAGCAGGAACTCGTGCTTTCTTGCTCCACTTCCTTCATCCATTTGGCGAGTCGCTTGTTTTTCCGACCGCGGTGCTCATCTTCACCTTTTTCGTTGTTTCCAGGCCGATCGCTGTGCATGTTATAGTTTTCAATGGCGTGTGCCTCGTTCTTCTCGATAGACTCTCGGATGTTTGGGTTATCATACAGAACGCTGAATGTCTTTGAACATGCCCAAGTTGGCCAACATCTAACGACTGGCGTCAATCTATGACAACGCCCACAAATCACAACCATAGTTTCAGTGATCGATAGGAATCTCGACGCTACACTGAACCTGGGTAGCTGTAGAAAGCTTAAACTGCGCTGCACGTCGGTAGCCGTTTGCGCTCCAAGACCCCCAGTACCCGCTGAAGGCTGCTTTTAGAATGGATATGCATCCTTGATCACGGCGAATCAGCATATGACTCTCATCCGGTCGCTGTTGGGAACAAGCGCTGCTAATGGTCTCCCAGAGGCATATGCATAGACCCGAAAGGTCAACTTGTTAACTCGCCAATGCCTTTTTTTTCTTCTACGCAAAGGTTAACTTCAAAATTTCTCCGAATCGCAAGGGATAACTCAGACTTTCATTTCTGATTGGAATGGATTCAAGACAACAAAAGAATTACTTTTTGAAGGCGGCACTCAACATTCAGGTCAAGGTTATGCCCTGTTGGCTGCCGCTAACCTACCGTGACATGTAATTGCGACAACATTAACGGCCCTTTATATTGTGAACTTTTGTTCTGCATTCACAGCGCATGCAAATGATCGGAGTTCCTTCGCGGGCTCTGTTGTTCTACATTTAACTGTCGGACTGGAAACAATATTATCGTTTACTTGAAGAGCTAGGACTGAATCTGTTGCTCTAAGCAATGTGCCACCCTGCTACTAGGTGGCCTATTTAACATGAGGCTCGCTATATCTCAGGTATCTGATATTTTGGGGCCTGTATACTGGAACTTTGGATATTTTTATCACATCATTCTACAGTTGCCGTACCCGACTCGGATACGATGCTGTTATTCTGGTGATTGCTCCTCACACGTACATGTGAGCATGTATATTACCAAATACTTCATCAGTTGGTGCCACGAATGACACACGGGGAATGGAGCCTAACGATTAATTGTTTATTCACCAACCGTTCGCCCCACAAAAATAACAAAACGAACAAAGGGTCAACAAGCTGTGAGGCTGCCTCGCTTTCTTCTTTCACTGCCAGTATCAAACTAACATGGATCAGCACCCTTACCGTCATGTCCACTGCCACGCAGCGGCGTGCAGGATGCCCATTACAGCATTCTTTCCCGAACGCTGACCTGTCCCTAGAATTTCACTTCGGCATCTTAAACATCGCGATATAGATTCGCGTAGACGTGTGTGTGACAGGCAAATACGAGGTCCATATTTTCCCGGCGGCGTCTCCAATTCATCCCGGACAGCGGCCGGATATCTACGGACTGTGACCCGTCTGCGCGCCACTCTACATCTTTGTCCCCTCAACGCCAGCAGCATGGCCATTTCTCCTGTTGTCTTCCTCGGCGGTGCTATCAGCTTCCGAAGAATGTTCAATTAATCTTCCGTGCTGTTAGCTTTCAACGTAGAGAAGCCCGAGAAATGGGCTTGGCCTACACCTCTCTGCCTTGTGCTTGAATGAAGATGTAACAGGAAGATGAAGTCCTGGAGTCACCTTCGACTTCTAACTCGTCCTTGGCTTTTAAACGTTCTTCTCACCGAGCTCAAGACGTGCTATTCAAGTAATCGGCCAACCATATGAACTAAGTATCGTCCTTGGCCCTATTAGCTTTCCTCTAGGCGCTTCGAATTACCATCCGAAATCCAAGTTACTAGGACACTTGACAAAATTCCTGTTCTTGTATCTACGTTACAAAGCGAACTTCTGTGGCGGATGTGCAGCGTCGATTTGAGTGCACTCGTCTTACGAGTTATACCACTGTTCGCTCGCGGATAAGTAAAATGCGTAGTGCAATTTTTAGCTTGAAATAGGTCTATCGGACTGCGCGTGAACTCTCTTGGCATTGTTGTGCGCACTATCTTCAGCAATCTGGCTAGCTATCCTCAGGCAATACTTCCCGATTCCACTGATTAGCATGAATATTTAGATATGAGCTGGGCTCCTAAAACATATGATCAAATTTTCTTCTATGAATGGAGTATCACAACCAGCTGAACGATTTGCTAAAATCACTTGAACATGCTACACACCTGATTCAAAACCTAGACCTTTTCTTGAGATAATCAGCCGATTTATCGCATTCTTACCTAAACCCATATCGTCTTCTACTTTGCAATTCCTCTCTGTCCACTCCAAAATACAAATATCGTCGTCCCCAGGTCGTCCACATGACCTTCCCCGCATCCTGCCCTTTCAGGTCCCCCACATTGTGCCTGATCATTGTTACCATCCAACATCATTCACATCTGAGCTCCATCATCACTATCTATCGCAGAAAACACACGGAACATGCACTTGCCTCTGAGTTCGAAAGCGATTCTCGATAAGAATTATATTGATGGAGGGAGTGCGCATTAGGAAACTACGGACCGATAGGGAGGCCGGCCTTTGTGCATATTCATGAGCGTTCGAGAACTCCGATTCAACAGCTTATTCCAGCCCAGCGACGGTTGCGCAACCTTTTCCCAGTATACATTGCTATCATATTTCCTACCCAGCAGATTTTAAGCACCGCGAGCGACTCGGATAACGTTGGTGTGCACAAGGGACGGAAGTACTTATGGGTTATTATTGGCAGCTGCGCGAGTCCTGGAGGGTCACGATGACGAGAAATATGGTTCTTTTCTTAACTTCTATGATCTCTGATCTTCAGATATGATATGTAGAGGAATCAGACCGAGCTTCGATAGACTGGGCATCATACATGATACCTTTGACGTTCACTACCCGGAGGGATAATTGGCCGATTGGCTGACCGGGAATATAGGACGCAGTGGCAACCGTAGGTGCTGATGCGAAAGCTGGATAGATAAGTAATTCTCGTACCACTTTTGCGCTAACGTTACCTGGCTCGTGCGTTAGATATTGGGTGCTTAATTCGAACGTTGGTGGGGTCGTGTAGATGCAGCGTATATCCACCAACCAGCCCTATCGAACGCCCTCGAACGTGCAATACATATTTAAGTATCAATGACGAGTGGGCTCACACCTGGGGTAACAGGTGCTCCGCGCTTCCAGCATCTTCGCCGCGTACATACACGACGACATGCGCGGGTTTGGCTGTACCATAACCGATCCAATCCGAACATCTTTCAACTTTGGAAATTTGGAAGCATAGAGCAACGCCGCGCCGTCACCGCCATGCCCTAGCTCGCGTCAGTCACGCTGGTTATAAAGCAGAAGGAACTATATGAATATCACATATCGTTGTACAAAGCAAGTAACGCGACGCATCATGCTGCACGATCGTGTTCCTCCCCAGGACCCTGGCACAATGCAGACGAAGGACAAAACAAGAACCCTTCACAGGCACGAAATCCATTCTCTAGGTCCACAAAGCCCTTGTTCAAGTAGACTTCTACAAATCACAGATCTACATCGGATGTTGGTAGTAGTGGGTCATGAGTGCTGTGATATATCATATGTATCAATAACCACAATCGCGACATCACCTTTACTTCCCGTTGAGTTTGGATAGCGCTCGAGCTATAAATGGAACAGAAGAAGATCATGTCAAGTCATTGACGTTCAGGAACTTCTGTTTACTTTCGGTGATCAACCGGGCGCATGAGGTTCAGGTAGAATTCGAATCAGGCCCCAGACCTCAGGTTAAGCGGGCGTCAGGAAAGATTGAAGGGCTGTATATGGACATAGCGCATTTGGTATGCCGAAATCACTGATTAAAGGAGTGGTGATCATAGAGACAGTCAGTGGCGAGTAGCGGCTTCACGTCTTCGGAGGCGTTGGGTTTGCGCGCTTCGGAGGCATGAGAATTGTATATAACCGGAGATATGGAAAGAAGACAAGGGGTGCGGCAAGAAAGGCTGGAAGTCTGGAAAATCCGAATTGCCTCGCTGCACAGGGTAGTCTGCGTGTTTATCAGCGATGAACCTGAACGCGCGACGCGTGTTGGAGAGCTTGGTGGGCCACGTAGATAAGTGAATGTCGACTCCGGAGTCTGGATGAGAAGAAGAAGTCAGTACTTGGGAAACTGATCTTCTCCGAGAAGCAAAGACGGTAAAGGAGAGATAAGTGAAGAAGTGTAGCCATAATCCTGTTGAAGAAATGAAAGCGTAAATCATTGAAGGGATGGTTCTGAAGAAGGGACGTGCCCCAAATCCCAGATATGAAAATGGTGATCCAGAGTAAAGACGTGACCGCGACGTAACCAGCTTTCGGTATGACCGTACGTTTGTAGGGATGCTTGGGAACCGGGATTGCAATATACGCGGGACAGCAGATAAAGGAAAAGGTCATGTAAGCCAAAGATAGCTTTGAAGAAGCTTTGTTCGATCGTCGAATGAATGGGAGCTATTGATAGCATGGGAAGAAGTTTTAGAATAGGAACGCAACGGGATGGCAAGGTGAACTAGAAGAGGAAGGTAAGAGCAGAAGGGAAGGCAAGGACAGGAACAAGAAGCACTCACATATAGTTACTGATTCAGATTTAGCTGAGCATTAAATCGAAATCAATGCATGGAATAAACGCATGGTTTGATGAATAGGAGGATAAGAAAAGGATGTGAAGCGTAACTGGGATAAGAAAAGAAAAGTATATTTCTTTGAAACTTGGATCTTGCATTCTCGAATTTGAACTTGACAATGAGAGTGAGGCTATCGCTGTCGGGCTTCGGGCGGACGGTAAGTAGCGGTGTAGGGAGTGTGATTGTGGGTATAACGTACCGTTCAAGTAGTGCCGTACATATACAATTCGTGCAGATCCGTCAATATAGTTCGCGTAGTGCCGTAGACTCTTCGACTCGAGCCTCGCTGCTGCGTCGCCTTCATTTTCGTCTTCATTGCTTGCTGTCCGTCTATTGACATGATTTCACGGCTGTAGCCTAAAGGTAAGCTGAACGATTCGATATCTCATGCTTACCATGCTTATCCGTAGCATTCCAGAGGTGTCGATCTCGATGGTTGGATGCTTAACTGTTGTATCTGTCATGTGGCTGAGTCCTCCGACTTACCAACCTACTGCGTTCTCTCTAGATTCTGTCCTTTCTTCGTAAGATGTGCTGGAAAGCAGGAGCGGCATGTGGTGAGTAAGGCTAGATAGATGTTTGTCAATTGCCACTGTCAAGTAGGATTGCTTTCGAACACGGAAAACGGTGAGAGAGAAAGGGAAGCACATAAGGAGAGTGGAGCAGCGGCGTTGGATTTCTCAGCAGGAGGCGATGCTTGAACGCGGAACGCTCACCTAATCGCGAGTCGGTAATGAGGGTGAATGAGAGCCCGGTGGTAGACGGTCGCGAGGGTTATAATGCGGAATACCGAATGAAGAACAGAGGATATGAATATGATTATGATTATCACAGAGACTATCATCAACGACAAACGCAGAAGGAATAGGTTTGGTTTTAGGGTGCGGCAGGTGAACATACTGATCGCTCATGATAAAGTAGCGTGACCGCGATTGATCAGGTCGCTTCATGATACATGTCGACGATATATATACCTCCACCGAAAATATCACCACGAAGCGGGAACTTTGTAGAACCGCCGTGCGACACGGAATAGACACGATTGGTAGGTACACTCTGGAAGATAGGTGCACTGATCAATTATTTAGCGGCCTGTGGTTTGGTCGGATATGGGTGAAGGTGGGTATGGGTGGACATACAAGGCTTTTCAATTGAACGAAGCGCAGTAGTATGTGGGTACACGACCTAGGACTTAGATGTAAAGGTTCATGGGAGAAGCTTGCTAGGAATGATGCAAAGAAGCGTTGAGGGGTTGATATGAGAATACTGTATGATATTTTGGTACTATCTTGCTCTCTTAGTATTGTGAACGTGTGCCGCGTAGGGACCTCCGAGGGTTCGTGGATGTCGGAGAGATAAAGTCGAACGTTGGATATGATAGAATCGGTGGTAAATAGCGGCGACAGATAGCTTGCTTGTGTGCGTTGTCGATCCAGCGGGACCGGAGGCGGAGAGGACCGGTACCGAGCTCAAACACCCTTCAATAGCGGCAATGGATATAGTTGGCCGTTGGTGGTTAGATGTGCTGTCGGTGGTTAGGACGATATGAACGTCGACTGTCGGCCACGAGGCCTAAGATAAGTACTAAATGCGTCCAGTCAGGCCTATAGAGAGGGTGACATCGTTAGTTTCGTCGGTTGAATTGAATTGACGGTAGCTGTCTGTAGATAGCAGGGGGGCCGCCAACGCCACACCAAGACGTTCGACAAGTGGAGATGTTGATTCAGTCCGGGAGATACGTTGATTCGCTGATTGATGTTGTTCGTGAAAGGCATCATGAGTTTTCATTCTGATTGGCGAGAGGGATTTACGCTGATAGTCAGAGTGAGCCTCATCCCCCTGGGTGCATAATATGAACGAAGAAAGGTAAAAACAAACACGCTGAGTTTGGATTGTGTTTCCAATCAGTTCCAGAACGTTCAGTGGACGCGTCCGTACTTTGCTCTAAGGAACAAGTCGGATTTCGGTACCTACGGCTGAATTGATATTTCGAATTCGAACATTCAAATTGGGATGTGGCTTTTTGCATTCGGGATGGATTTGGTATGTGTGCAGGTGTGCAGTGTGGTCAGTGGGAAAAGTGTCCGAGGACGCCTGGCAGAGGTCCGGAAGGGTTTGCGAAACGATACGCGTTTGAACAAAGGAGAGTCGCTGGAAGCGGGTCAGAGGCAGGATGATCCGGGGATTGCGAGGCGCCACCAGTGCCTTTGACAATAATGAAGAAATGCGGGGGAGTTGGCTATGTTCTGGACAATTGTTTGATTGTGAGCATGGCCGGGGATGTGGGAGAAGAAGCTGTGGGTGCTGGCAGAAGAATGAATTATCGACGCGATAACTGCGAGGAGGGTCGTTGCTGCATTAAGCAACTTTGGGGTGTGTTAAATGTGACCCGGGGCGTGACAGTAAGTGATAATATCGGGTGACGCAGCGGGCTGGATTGGGGCGTAAGTCGGCGTGACAATCTGGATCTGTGACGCAGCCACAATCTGGCAGGAGGCCGGCAAGAACGCGATCGGGGATAGCCAAATAAAGGGCCAAATAGCAAGCCACAGGCGTCAATGGATGCGGATATTTATGTCTGGCAGTGTTTTGACAAGATTTAACCACCCACCACCAACGCTTTCAAAATGTTTCTCGTCTGCTAACACAGAGTTTCCCATCGCAAAGCTCGGTGGCCAGCACGTTCAACGTTCTGCTCGCTGTCTACACTGTTCTACTCGCTGTTCTCCTCGTCCTACTTGCTTTCCCCACTATGTCTCCTCGCCCCATCCTCAAACGCTCCGGCTCATATGCCTCGCCCGCTGAGCAGGCCCACTACCACCACCGCCACCACCACCACCACAATCAGCCCCAATCCGTCCACTTCCCCCCATCACCCTCCCTCACGCGTGTTTTCTCTGCCCATTCATCCCAGGCATACGACCGCTCCCCTATAGTTGTCTCACCCAACTCCTGCGCCCTTCCAGAACGCGGATGCCCGGGCCGCACCTACGAGGTTGGCGACAACCCTGCACCATTGTCCAGTCCAGTGCGCCGCGGCTATGGTGGTGGTGATCTTCACCCGCGTGCATTCGCATTCGCCAGCAGCAGTAGTAGCAGCTCCTCGTGGAAATACGCCGAGGACGATGATAACCTCCGCACCCCCACCCGCACCGGTCCCACCCTTCCTCCTCCCCTCATTCCCGACCTCTCCTCTGAGTCTGACGAGAGTGATGGATTCATTAGTCCGCCCCCTGAGAGCGCATACACCTACGAGACGTACCACGTCCACGGACTCGCTGTTCCCGCTCCCAAAGGCTCCACCTCCTATATCCCCAGTGACATTTTCTACGGGCCTTCGAGTCCCACCGCGCAAGCGGCCCTCGCATTCCTCCCCTATCCCCCCAGTCCCCCCATGGGTCCCACATCCTCCCACTATTATCCCGCTCGTGAAGAAGATACCCAGCTTCATAAATCGCGCAGACGTCGTGATGAACGGGAACGAAAACATGAGAGCTCTGATGTGCCGGATCGGATACGAAGTAGGGAGGGGTCCTCGCCGACGAAGAAGAGGAGCTCGAGTAGTACGAGGCAGGCGTCGTATAGGTCGCTGTGTAGCTCGCTCTCGAGTATGAGTGTCGAGGATGATGGGTGTCTTGGTGGGTTCTGATTTGGGTTGGTTGGCTCTCTTGTTGGCGCTACCTTAGACGGCTATGACGGATTTTTGCAATCTACGACGCTCAGTCCATGCATTACACTTCCCTATCCACCGTCCACCATTGTACAATCCCCCTACATGGACACCTTCATACATCCGCATCCTTATCTTATTCATTACGACCGCGATGACCTCTTCCCCTACCTTACCATACGCAACTCCTCAACGACACGCACGCTATCTATTATTCACATCATACCCCCTACAATCATCAATCTCTCTCACACAGTACTGTATCATCACCCTCATAGATCACAGATCGCCCACTTTGACTGGCCTTGCACGTACTCTTTCTTCCCACACCGACCTCTTTTTTGCAGTTTGCCATTCTTATTATTCAATTTACTGTTCTGTTTATTCAGTTATTCAGTTCCGTCTTATTTGCCTATACGCTCACACGACCTCAGCAACCTACTGTCCTAGTGTTCTGGTAGTAGTGTGTCTATTCATCAGTGTTGATTCCGATTTCGTGTTGGTTTTGAATGCTGTTTGATTAATCCATGCTCTTCTTGGTGATGTGCGCTTGCTCGCTCCACAAGTGTTCAAAATTTTCGGGTTTCAAATCAGGCGGCAGTCGACAACGCAACAACTTCCAACTACAACAGCTCCAGCTCCAAGATCTATTCTTGTCTTCAGCGCTTCAGTATTACAACGCTTCAACGCTCCATTCCCTCCCAATCCCCAACTTCCAAAGTTCAACAAGTTTCACATGTGCTCCCAGTTGCTCAATGACGCACTAAGCAGCAGATAATCAGCCCACCTCGTCCTCCGGTACCCACTCCTGCTCCCCTCGCCCTGAAAACCGTAGGCTATCATAATAGAGTCGTGCCCCTTGCATACTCTTCTCCACTGATTCAACAAGCATACACATCAGTCGTCAGTAAGTAACTATTTACACTGCATTACCCGCTGACAGCACTGTCTACTTACTTTCTTCACATCTCCCTAGGGCCTACAGTCACAAAGCCCCAAAACAACGTTCCCCCGACTCGCACTCGCCTCACCCCAAGCAGTATCCTCGGCCGAATTCGAAGCGAGTGGCGAATATGGATTCAGCGCGTTCCTTTTATCTCGTGGTGCTATACTTATCTCATCAACCGTCAACGCGTCAAGATTCAAGACTCGAGGCGTTCGGTCAAACTCATACCATTCAATGAAGATGCAAGGCGCTCTTATACGCCGATATCAGCTCAGCTTCGATGGGTTATTTTGGTGATCTTCTCGATCTCAAGCACGTCAAACTCTCCTGCTTGAAGTTCTTCAAACCCGTAGATTAGGATCCTTCTGCAACCGCAGATTAAGATTCATTCTCAACGTCTGACGGGGTGCCTTTCGAACAGTTCGAAGTTTCTCAGCGTCTTCAGTCAACTTTCTTACTTATGGGCCAAGTTTACCGTAATATGCCAGATTGTTGCCGCGATGTTAACGCGAGCAAGCAGCGAGCTTGATTTCCCACTGGATGAAATTCCATGGTCAACCAGCAAGATTCCCATCCAGCCTTGCCAGCACGCCTTCTATCATTCTCGAAGATTCAGCCTGGACAGGCGTGTGACGTGGTATGATAGCCAGTCATGCATGGCGCACCTTAGCTGCGCTGGACAAGAACCTTGCTTACTTTCCTCTCTCTCGGCTGACTCCTTACTGCGGTTGCGACTGGTGGTATAGACCTTAACCACTATGCATATCGAGGTAGGTGTGACGAGCTGACAAGCATGGCATGGCATTACAGAGCGGAATAGGAGATCTCCGCTGTCTAAGACCGCCTAAAGTTATGCATGGGTTATTCTAGGCTCTGCTCTCGTCGACTTCTTTAAGCGTGTTTCAAGTTTGTATTCCAAAGCAAGCAAGTAAACACGACGGATGGACAACGGGATGCGACGGGTTCTAAGTATATCTAATGACGATCCTCTCTTCTTGTCTTCTGTCTGTCTGTCATGAAGTCAACGTCGGATGTGATATGTTACCAAGTCCAAGTCACTGGCTCTCCGTCCTTCCAGCCTACAATCACCCGCTCGACCATGGGTATAGTCGGTAGGTAAGTATAGGTGAGTATAGGTATATAAATGCATCTACGGTGCGCATGGCATGTATACTTCTTACACCCACATCTGCAATGCAAGAAATAGACAGGAGGATAGGTGTCCCATGCACGGATTGGTTGGTATTTTCGCGTTTGCTGGCTGTTTTCGTTATCCCAAGACGGGATGTGTCAGGGAGAATTTCGACGCATGCCTGACTCCCGCACGCCTCGTGTGAGTCCTTCCCCCGTATTTTTTTTTTTGGTGTGAATACCGTACATACATAACAGAGGGTCGACGAAGGCGCATGTACTTACATAACCTATTAGTGTGTTACATACGCTGATCCACGATGCATATTATTTTCACTCTTACGCAGCGTGTGTCTTACACTGTTTGATTGCACCCCCTCGATACTGGTTGATGTGATTGTCTACTCGCCTCCTCAATTCACGTTTCTGGGTCGGATGGGGGAGGGGAAACATATATGTACATCCCATCCCCTCAAGGCTCTGATTTCGCACCCAAAAACATGTTGTGGAGCATCATTATTCGCTTAGAAAACGATAATTGTTTTCACGCTGGCGGCATAGACCATCAGGCGTAAAGAGGTACCGTAACGCACATGTGCTCTCCGGATGCCTCGCCGTCATCTACGGTGCGCCCTCGCCCGCATTCCACTTCCTTGGGCGGTAATGTTGTGTTCTTATTCATCACAATTTGGAATTTGCAGAATGGAGGTGAACGGAGAATGAACTCGAGAGAAGGAGAGGCGGAATTTAGGCCCGACACGCCGGCGACAGTCGCGACCGCCCGATTCCCGACATACCATGCTCATCGTCGTGCACCGTGACCAGCAGCCCAACTCCGCGAAGGTCCGCCGCAATATATCCCGACTGAACTCGCCCGATTCTATCCCCGCATTCGGGCGGATTTGACGTGTTCTCTTTGCGCCCTGTTTGGTCAATTTTCACGGCTCTTCCTCGACCCGGAAATGAAACGGAACAGATGTGATTGGCTCCGTGCATAATCGCTGGTTCTGATTTCAGCGGAGGGATCAATTGCAAATAAATATCGATGGACGGAAGAGGGCTTATTGGCTGTACGGTGCGTATTCCGTTCTCCCTTACCCCTTCCCTCCCGCATCGATAAGTAGCGGTGACAGCCTCAACATGTTTTTTTAATTGTGCTTTTTGTTTTTTAACCTTCGCGTGGGTTCTGGAAAAATAGATGTTGTGTACTATGATCCGTACTTCTTCGCCCTCTGACCCATTCCCTCTTGATTCTGACTGAAGCGCGCAACATCCTCGGATTTTCATGGCTCTTGTTCACGGCTCTTGTCCCGCGCATCTTCACGTTCAAGCTCGCTGTGTCTGAAATTGTAGAATTTATGGGCCACTCAGACCACCCAAGTACGGTCAACTATAATCATGATTCGCAAGTTGGCCGAACCTCCGCATGACACGAAGAGCTCGACGTGGTGCTGGGCGACATATGACCTCCTGTATGGCTTCTTCGTAGTCCAGCTGACCAGTTTTTAAAATTTCTACCTACTCTTCTGGCACCTTCCGACCGCGACTTTAAGACCTCAAGACCTCAAGTCTTGAGCAAAAATCGATCTGCGCGCGATTCCCAATGCAAATTTCTTTGGTAGATCTTCTGTGCAGGCCTTTCTTAGGACTAGGAAGTAAATTTGCCTCAGGCCGGAACACTCCTAGCCAACCTTTATGACCTTCTGAGTGTTTCTCATTGTCGATTGTGATGCATACAATTACTGTATATTAACACCGTATGATTATTCCTTCGGGCCACCAGGTCTGGCGGTATAGACTTGAAATACAAATTACATTTTGGAAAAGATAATCTTAGTCGTCGAGAGGCTGATGTGGGCCTGGAAGTGGTTAATTGAGGCATGACAGGATGAAAGTATAATATCATATGACGGGAAGTAATTTGGCTCAACGTAGTCTCCAGTTCTTAGGTACGGTGAATTATCGAAGGAGCGGTATATGATTTGCCTGAGCAGGTCAGTTTTTCGCTCTTTACTTTCCTGACTTTCCTGAAGAATAAATCTAAGATCATGATAACTCTTAGCGACTCCTGTCAGTGCCCCTACATTGTCGGATAACCTCCTACGTTTCCTCTGGTCACTGGTTGATCGATTCACGAATCACAAGCGCGCGAGAAGATGACCGATCATCATTGGAAGTCATCACAGTGTGGAAGTTGGAAGTGGGATGAAGAGAGGTAAAGAACTTCGTTAACCGGCATCAAGCGCGAGTAGTTGATTGGTATTTAGGCTTTGTCGACTGTTCGGGGTCGGAGGCTTTGAGTGCTGTACTACGTAGCGAAGGAAGGAAGGATAAAGAGAGGAAGTCGGAAGAGGTCGGTCCGTTAGCATCGCTATGTGGTTCTCGAAGGTAACGGTGGATGCGTTGCTTCTCCTATAGTGGCTTCAGCCTATGATCCACGAACATCCTCATCCTTAGACTCTAAGCTGTAAATACTCCAGCACCGACAATACGAACTTTTTATACTTGAGGAGATTAATTTTAAGCTCTGCTTCGATAGTGGTGGAGGGATTTGCTGCAACGTTCATTTGCCTTGTGGTAAATGATGCATACTGGCAATCGAGTCCTATTTTTATACATACACTTTCGTTTCGCTTTGTAAATTAAATCGTTTAGGAGTCAGAATTCACTGGGCCTCAGCCTGTGTATAAATGGAACGCAAGGAAAGTTAGGTTGCAAAGCAATTCGGGCCGTCTTGGTATTTACGTGGGCAGAAATCAAGAATTGACGTGTATATCTCAGAATCGCAAACACAGATCGAAGCACCATTGTCCTGATTAAACTTCTAGCATAAGATAACTCGACACTAGACCAATCGTCCAATGCTGCTAAACCCGCTTCCAGCGATTGGGCCGACGCGACGCGTTTATGTCACGTGCAGGGAATATATAACAGCAGAATCGTTGCCGGAATGCGAAAATTCAACGAACTCTCCAAAGTCCTCCAGAAGTCCTCCGAGTAGATTGTGGTCTAGTTTATTCGATGCATATCTTCCCAGAGTCCGAATTCACTGATGATATCTTCAACTCAATTCATTCTTTGGGGAGGCCCCGGGTGAGTCCTCGGCGTAATACGTAGCATCCAACACGCCATTTGCCGCCAGCGAGCTCGACGTTGAGTATCTTGGGGTTCATGCAGTGCTATCATTTCCGGTTTGATCCCACGGCGGAGAGGATGGCGTGATAAAGAGGACATTTACAGCAGGAGTCCGGGCTGTCGAAGGGAACTCTGAGCCATTGCAGGCCGGTGGCGGGAAGGTGATAGTCTTGTGTTCCGTGGACTTGCCCGTGGACGGAACGCAGAGTGCTTCTCGAATCACGTGAAACTGATCGTAAAGTACTTGATTCGGCCCGCCGTATCGAATCGCGTCTTCGTCCATCCCTCCATCTCATCCACCCCCATCCCACTCAAATCATCCACTATGGTCAAAGCTGTTGTCCTCGGAGCTGCTGGTGAGTTTATTTCCTGTTGAGATCGTCGTTGTCTGACCCAGTCTCAGGCGGTATCGGCCAACCTCTTGCCCTTCTCCTAAAGGCGAACCCCCTCGTTACTGAGGTGCTTAACCCCGCATCTAAACGATAAGACTGGAGACTAACGATTTGTACAGCTCGGGCTCTATGATATCGTCAATACTCCAGGAGTTGCCGCCGATCTCTCCCACATCGCCACACCCGCAAAGGTTGAGGGCTACCTCCCCCCCGATGATGGTCTCAAGAAGGTTTTGACTGGTGCAGACGTCGTCGTGATCCCCGCTGGTGTCCCCAGAAAACCAGGAGTACGCTGATCTTTCTTTACGTGCTGAAAATCGCGTCTAACATTCTGTCATAGATGACTCGGTACGTACCTTGATAAGATTGGCAGAATAGGCTATTAATATTGGATCGATTGGTAGCGACGACCTGTTCAAGGTATGTGTGTCGATTACCGATATAAAGTAGATGTTGATTACTTTGCTGCAGATCAACGCTGGTATCGTCAGGGACTTGGCCACTGGCATTGCCACCGCCGCTCCCAAAGCATTCGTCCTCGTCATCTCCAACCCCGTTAACTCCACTGTCCCTATCGTCGCCGAGGTCTTCAAGAAACACAACGTCTTTGATCCCAAGCGGTGAGTACGATGCACTGGCCGAAACACGGATAACTAAACCACGTTTTTAGCCTCTTCGGTGTCACCACCCTCGATGTTGTCCGCGCATCAACCTTTGTGTCTGAGATCCTTAACGATCTCGGCCTCTCCAAGGATATTGTTGTCCCCGTGGTTGGTGGCCACAGCGGTGTCACGGTAAGTTTTCGACGCGTCTCTCCAGTCCATAGCCATTAACTAATCGCCCGCGTACAGATCGTTCCCCTCCTCTCCCAATCCTCACACACTCTCCCATCAAGCCTTTCCACGGCCCAATACGACACCCTCGTGAACCGCATCCAATTCGGCGGTGACGAAGTCGTGAAGGCCAAGGACGGCGCTGGCTCTGCCACCCTCTCCATGGCCTATGCCGGTGCTGAGTTCGCTGGCAAGATCCTCCGCGCGTTGAAGGGTGAAAAGGGCATCATCGCTCCCAGTTACGTCAGCCTCCTCGCCGATACTGAGGGTGCTGCTGTCCTCACCAAGGAGCTTGGCGAGACTGTGCAGTTCTTCTCCACTCCTATTGAACTTGGTGTATGTGTTCTTGTTATGCCGTTAATGTGTTAAATGCTGATGAGAGGAATCATGTGTAGACTGAGGGTGTCGTCAAGATCAACCCGCTCGGCAAAATCACTGAGGCTGAGCAGACGCTCATCAAGGCTGCCATCCCCGAGCTCCTGAAAAACATCCAGACTGTGCGTTATCCTCTCCCACTGCCCCGTACATTTTATTAATACACACTTCAGGGCGTCGAATTCATCGCCGGTGCAAAGACAGAGGAGCCCAGGCTCTAAATTCTCGGACCTTGGCGTTGAATATTACATTGACTTTTGGACTGCCATCCATCTTTGGCCAGCGAATAGATTCAGGATTATAAACTGTATGTATAAGATAAGATAAGTAGACTGACGAATACAAAGTAAAGTAAAAATCGAAATGCGTGTACCATATATAAATGGCGAATTTTCTGGTTATAACAGATGAGAGAATGAGAGAAGAATGGATGAACGTGTTCGGAAATCGGAGCTTGTGTGGATGGTCATCTAGATGAAACATGGACAAACAAGTTGTTCAACGGTTCTTGAATTCTTTAACTCATCTCGTTTCCTACTCGTCGTCTAACCCACATATATAGTTCCGACTATATTCCTGCCATTTTCAAAATAGTAAGATGGAGTAAACTCATGTCACAACTTGAAGTATCATAGATGAAAACTCCCTCGCCCAATCTTACCAGGAATGTTTGATACTCGTAGGTAAAACCTAACGGGATACTTGTTATGACAGCATTAGCGACTCACGTTAGGGGTAGACTCACTACTTCAAAAAACAGAGTTCAGCTTGTTCGATTCAAAAATAAACGAGTGGTATTCAAAAGAGTGGATGCGAGATGTATCGCAACAACAAAGATCGTAAATTCGACACTATCGTCGAAAGCCAGTTCGATTTCGCCCATATAAAACATTACCGACAAGTATCAAGCTTCCACTTTGACCGAAGGTGCGGGCGAAGTATGACCAACCGGAAGTGCACCAATGTCGTCTTGATGGAGAGGCAGCATCGGCTTCGCCTGTACTGCTTTCCTGGCACATAGATATTGATACCAGAGCCTGACTGTCATGGCGAGATCAACAGCAGAAGAGATGATGATGAGAATGAAGAATGGGGAGGTAGATCTGGAGCTGAGATATATAATAGTAATGCCGAAGGGCACAGAGATGATGGAGGAGCCTAGCAAGATGTTGAACCTCCTTTGAATGCTTTTGACGTACGGGTCGTTCGGGTCGCTGGTGTGTAATAGCTCGACAACGGTACGGACGCGTTTAAACTTGAGCATACAGGCACAAGCCCAGAGACGGCTATTTTTTTTGTGCGTGTATTAGTGGGGGAAGAAACGCTTTACGAAGATTTCTTACACGACGGCAATAACGATGTAGGCAAGGACCCTAAATTAAATGAAACAATAGTTTAAACAAAATTTCACGGGAGAGAACGAAAGAAATCAAGGACTTACAGTGAAATTAATGCTAGAGTCATTCCTCTGGAGTTCCCAAAGATACTCCCGGAATCCTCATCTAAGGTGTATGATGGCATAAGATCGAATAAATCCTGGGGTACTAATATCTGGATGTGGCGCGTTGACTGAGCAGAGCGGCGTATATCCGCCAACAGAAAGATACACTTGCAATGGTAGTACTTTAATTGTCCAACAATGCGAGACCGGGGAGAGGGAAGGAGAGAACAACAAGAGAATGAGGAGGAATAAGAGAATAAGATGAGTCGTCGTGGTTCAGACGTGGAAGCTGATGGTGTTTGATTATATCCGGACCCGACAAATATCCTTGGCATTTGTACCTTAAGTACTGGATGATTAAGTTTCACGATCACCGTTATAGACCATAAAATCGGTCGTTTCAAATTCATTGAAGAGCTACCGATACTCGGCGTTCGAGATTGGTATAATCAAAAGCCTCGGTATCATTATGGCTGAACTGTACATGTAGATCGGTAGGCAACCACTAAATTATTAATGAGGGAGTATCCAACCGAAAGACATATAATGATAATGATTTCACTGCTTCAGTAGTCGAAAAGAACCAACGATTTTGAAATATACACTCTAGATTCAGGCAAATAGTTAATATACTCAGCTTGTTGTTATGGAGATAGGCTTACAGTTACATTAGCTGCTTTTGTAGTGTTGAACGTCAGTTTTTTCAAATCGGAGGAAATGGATCTTTTCATTGATAGTGTATTCGATAATAGAAGTTCCTGTGTAGTGCATCAGGCCGGGGGTAAAATCTGCAGCAAATGCTCCTTTTCTTGTACTTCTCCATTTGATGGACATGGACAACCTGAGAGTGATGCGGTGAGAGCGCCAAAGAATTAAAGGAAAAGGATCCAGATGGGGACTTGTGGGAACTAGAGCGTATGGACGAAGACGATATTCAAGCCGAGGGTGATTAAGATCAATTTGGAGATTCTGATAGCTGTTATTCTCCTTCGAATACTCACAACGAGCGGGCAGTTGAGATCAGCTTCAGCGACCGGGTGAATCCCGTTCCGCGATTTCACGTTGCTGTAGTTAAAGAGAGAGAAAAGGCCCCCAGAGCGACTGATGCATGAGTAAATAAGACAAGAAGTAGAGATGAATTTTATGTTCCCAGAGAAGACGTACATGGCCACTGAAAGAACGTGGCCTGCTATACTACAAGTGAAACGCTCAGATACAAACTGAAACCGTATTCAAAGATATCTTGCATGCATAAGAGCAAAGTTCGAATCTCCACGATGTTCTGTATGAGTTTGGTCAGACCCATTGCCATGGAAAGTACTTTTCAGAAGTTTATTACGTTGTAAAGAAAGGAATGAGAGGGAGTGTCGATGGGACCTTTTTGGCTACGAATAGGCTTTTAAAGATTTTGCATGTCGATTGGACGCGGCCCTTGTCTGTTCAGTATCTGGCTTTGTGTAACTCGTTTACCGAGTGGGTCAAATCAATGAAAGAATACGTTTCAAGTTTAAGCTAGCCAGCTATTCCAATATGAAGAAAATACGAAGATATAAGAGTGTGTGATTGAGATACAGATAATAGCCTAAGGAAAAAGGCAGTTCCATGAAGGACAGAGTTGGAAGGACCAGAGAATAGCAAGACGAGACGTAAATCATCGCAAATAATCAATAAGCTTGGATTAACCGATTTGATGTGTAGACATAAACCGTCCAGACGGTTAATTCAAACCGTAAGAAAAGTGAAAGGAATGATGAGTATCTCACTGCATGAGGGAAGGTGTATGTTTAGCCATAGTATATCTTACAACATTCTAATGAAGGAGACGTACAGAACTTTAATGCTCTCGTCCACTGTTTAAGCAATACCCATAGCTCTAAGATTCTCTAGTAAGAGGCGATCCTTTTCGTCGATAAGGACAGTTGACTCAGAGTCACAGAACGTATCAGAAGCATGTTCAGCGTTGAGGGCTAGTGTCTTGTAAGCAGACTCAAAACGTCGATAACTGTCGATCAGCTCGGTAAGAGCGCAGTGGTTCTTATACTTCCCAGCGGAATAAGCATTCAATGCCCAAAGTGATAAGGCCACTATAGAGTCGACGCTGTACAAGACAACGATCGAGGTAGGCAAACCCGGGAAGAAAAGTAGGCACGCGGTGACAATTTTCAGAGCGAGGGCCAGTGAGAGATATCCGGCTATTTTGATAGCGAATATCCTCCTTTGAATGCTCACAAAGAGCGGGTGATTGGCATCATTCACTGCGAGAGTACCGATTTCGGTGAGTGATTCAGTGTTGTTGTATTTGCGTAGAGAAATGAGTCCTCCAGCGCGGCTAATTGAACCCACGAGTTAGTAAGTCGAAAGTGAGTGTACGCAGGAGGCTTACACTAGACTGGAAATGGCATGAAATATCATACTGAAAATGACCGTCAGAAAAGAGAATCAAAGGATATAAAAGTGACTTACAGGAATGCCACGGGCAATGGCAAGGTGAAACCACTCTCTAGGTCTACAGGAATGGGAGCCATAAATATATGCAATGTGGGATTATGGTTCAAGGTAAAGACAGAAGGGGGGTGTTGGTGTGAGATGCGCTAGCTAGATTCTAACTACGTGAAGGCCATGCGCTCTTTTAAATGATTCGATTTTTCAGGTTCACGGACGTTCGCCTAGTTGGCGCCTATTCGTGCAGGGATAAAGCAATTGAAGAGCACGCCAATTGAATAGGTATGCCTTCTGATCATTCCTGAGTCATATTCAGTAACCCAGTTACTGCATAGTTACCATTAGTGAGGTCAGTGCCATAACAGTCAACCCCACAGAGATCCAAGCAATGTTTAACGTTGTCCGACTCAGTTAAGTATGTAGAGAAAATTTAAACACACAAAGGCCATCCCTGTCGAGTCTTGAACTAATACAGAAGAAAAAGAGAGAGCGAGATCCAACGGGATGAACTAGAATCTGAGCTGAATGAGCCGAACCGAAGCTGGAAATAGAAGAGCGGCTACAGTATAAGCTAATGCAACGGCACATAGCGAAAAGGAGAAGATTCGGAGTAGAACAACCGGCGAAAGACTAAAGTTGTATGATAAATGCGTTGTTGAAACCATTTAGGGGAGAGGCCGGCCGGTCCGTGAACTTCAACGAGAAAGAACCGAAAGTGCTGGTTGTTTGTGGCTTATAGGAGATGTACGGAAGTAATAATATAGGCTAGGTTAATTAACACTGATGTAGGTACTCACCGCTCTTAGCCTCCGCTTTTTCTATATCTTGCGGCTCATATCGTTTCGTCGGGAGGGGAAATCCAAGTAGTAGGATCCGTGGGGGTGACATTGTCGATATTTGTTGTGTTAGAAGCCTGCGGTAAGTTGATGTGATGCAGCGGGAGGACGCCAAATTTCTATCGATTACGCCGCTTGAGTATCCACTGTTACCGTAGACGATTTATGGACTTGAAGTATTTATAGCATATGAAAATTCGACCATGAGGACAGACCTGAGAAGTAAAGAACATGCATCCAGCAGGTAAATGGAAACGATCCTTAATTTTGTTTGAATGATTTGAGCTTCTTCGATGAAATTTTGTGCGTGACACTTGGGAAGAGACACAGAGAAGGCCATCATTTGCTATATAATTAGTCTCTACGTATTGCTGTATGTCATTTATAATGTTTGAAAGATCCTAAGGAAGCCAGAAATACGGTCACCTTGACAGAAAAATAGCTTTAACGAAGATGCATAAGTTTGAACTCTGTGAGACATCCAACAGTTCCGAGGTCGCGTCATACGTTGCAATGTGAAATGAGGTCTAAGGAATACTGCCTAAGGAATACTGCCTAGGACTGCCAAGTTGCCACCGAGAATCCTCCTGATTTCTTTCAAGCGTTCCAAGGAGCAAGCACAGTGAAACAAGTAGAGCGAGGAGCGTGGAAGTAACTGGAAGCAGTGATCCGGAGAAAGAAATGATCACAACATGGATCATGTGACAAAAATCTCTAGATTTCGACGTGTCTGCCACGACACCAAGGCGTTCTTGCTCGGTGACCCGTTGCTTTGCTCATAACCACCACGTAGATGCTTGTTTCTGCAAAATATCCCCTTTACTAATCGTCTCTGGCTCTAATTATCATGCGGCTCCTACATTGCTGGAGTTTTCTATCTCTTGTGGCCCTCATTCCGCAGGCAACATATGCCTCCGTCCTCGCGATCGACTATGGAAACGACTGGATAAAGGCCTCGCTCATGAAGCCTGGCATACCCTTCGACGTGTTATTAAATAAGGACTCGAAACGCAAGATACAGTCGGTGGTTGCGTGGAAGAAGAACGATAGATTGTTTGGGTCGGATGCGTTTAATCTGGTGCGTTAGGAAGTTATTGACAATTAGAGCACATTATTAATATAACACATCATCGTAGGCTGCTAGATTCCCTTCAGATTCCTTCCAATCCGTTAAGCTGCTAGACGCGGCTCCATTTGACTCTGAAGTCGTTCAGTATTACACTAAAATCTCCACCGCAACCGTGGTAGAGACGCCCCGCAAGACTGTTGCACTAAAACAATCGGACGGAACGGAATGGAGTGCGGAGGAGCTCATTGCCATGCAGTTTGCTTACGTCAAGCAGCTAGCTGAAACCCTCGCCGAGGAGAAAGTCCGCGATGTCATCGTTACTGTCCCTCCCTATTACTCCCAATTCGAGCGTGACGCCATCGCAGATGCGATTGAGATCGCTGGTCTCCGCACTCTTGCTCTCATTAACGATGGTACCGCTGTCGCAATAAACTACGCCATGACGAGGACTTTCTCAGTTCCAGAATATCATATTATCTACGACGCCGGCGCTTCATCTATCCGCGCTACCGTCGTCTCCTTTACCACTGCTACCGACCCCAAGACCAGCATTTCTGGCACACATCTTGCCGTCACCGGAGTAGGGTATGATCGCACGACTGGAGGTGTCGAGCTCGACAGACGTCTACGGGATATTCTCATTGAAGCTTTCAACGCGAAGCATAAGAAGGATGTTCGTCAGGATAAGAGGGGGATGGCGAAGTTGTGGAAGGAGTCCCAGCGTGTTAAAGCTATCCTGAGTGCGAACAATGATGCTACTGCTACAGTATGTGTCAGACTCTTGTCCTGCTTCTTGAGTGCTCATCCACAACATAATAGGTCGAGAGCGTTGCTTGGGACCTGGATTTCCGTACGAAAGTCTCTAGATCTTCCTTTGAGGATGCGTGCGAAGACCTCAAGCCTCGCTACGCACAGCCCATCCACGACGCATTGAAGAATGCTGGATTGACCTTGGTACGTCTTTTCAGTTCAAATTGAAATCATCCTAACTAAGTTCATGTATTAGGATAACATCACTTCTGTCATTCTCACTGGTGGAAGCACTAGGACGCCAATGGTTCAAAATGCTGTGAGAGCAGCTGTGGGAGAGTGAGTTCTTACCCCCCACCAGAGTCAAAACGTATACTCATTAATCTTCCTTCATAGTGATAAGATTGCTTTGAATGTGAATGCCGACGAAGCTGCTGTTCTTGGTATGTTGTTATTACCATGTAGCACAAAACTTTAATTTCTGATTCTTCGTGCAGGCGCTGCTCTTCATGGAGCCAGCCTGAGCAGGCAGTTCAAGACTAAGAATATCAAAGTCACCGACATCATCGCTCATGATATCCAGGCCTCATACTTTGCTGCTGCTACAACCTCCAACTCCAGACCTAGAAGCATTACCACACTCATCTTCCCCGCTGGATCGAAGGTTGGCACTAAGAAGACTTTGACTTTTAAGCGCAAGGAGGACTTTGCCATTTATTTGGATTATAAGAACTCTGTAGCTCCGTATGTCTATTCAGCGCCACTTGGTATTCTGCAGTTGCTCATCCGATTTATAGAGGTTTCCCTACGCGCATGCTCGAGGCCGAACTCATCGGTGTAACTGAAGCTATTGGAAACTTGACTGAGCGAGGTGCTACCGATCCTGTCGTTAAAGCTACCCTCACCCTTTCAGAATCCGGATTCGTATCTGTTACCGATGCCATTGCCTTCGGAGAGATCAAGGATGATAGCATCACAGGTATGTGCTTTAGCATCTGAAATTGAACATTATTCATGTAACAACAGGCAAACTCAAAGGTCTCTTTGGGAAAGGTTCCTCTTCATCTGAGGAAGCTACCGAATCCGCCGAGAACACTCCCCCACGCGACACCGATACTACTTCATCGACTTCTTCTGCTAACGCGACACCTTCTGCTGAACCCGAGAAGAAGGCTGCTCCGGTTGAAAATACCATCCCTCTGAACATCTCCATTAGCTTCACCACTATTCCGCCCATGACGGTGGATGAGAAGAAGATTGCCCGCGGAAGGTAAGAGAATCTATAACATGTTCTCGTAACGATGTACTGACTACCCCGTGAAGACTTCGTGCAATTGACGCAGAGGAAGCTGCCAAGTACCGTAAGGAGGAGGCGCGTAACACTTTCGAGAGCTATCTCTACAGATTGCGTGATTTACTTGACGATGACAACAACGACACTCCTTTCAAGAAGTGCTCTCAGGAGTCGGAGAGGAAGGAAATCGCTGAGAAGCTTGACGACTCCTTCCAGTGGTTGTTTGACCGCGGTGATCTTACTGAGACTTCCCAACTTCTCGACAAGCGCATTGCTCTCGAGTGCGTTCTTTTTTCCGTCATATTTGTTCCTTGTCTCACGAAAGCTACAGGACCTTGGAACGTCCCATCGTCCACCGTTACCAGGAGATCGAAGCATTCCCTCAGGCGTTGAATAACAGTCAAATGTGGAACTGGAGCACCCGTCTCTTCCTCACTGAAGCCCGTCAGAATCTCACAGCCGAAGCCACTGCAGACCTTCCTTCTAAGTGGACCAAAGAGGAACTCGACGCGCTAGAAAAGACGCTGAAGGAGCACGAGACCTGGCTCGCCACCTGGGTTGAGAAGCAGAAGTCTGTCAAGCCTAATGAGGACCCGGTTATCGAGACAACCGAGATGAAGGCACGTGCTAAGGTTTTGGAGACGCATCTGCAGAAATTGTGGAAGCGTAAGGTGCCCAAGGTGAAGAAAGTCAAACCGACTAGCACCAGTGCAGAGCCCGAGCCTACTAACGGAGCTGGAGAGGAACAAGCTGAGGGTGAATCTATAGAGGATCCCTCGGCTGGGGAAGATAAGCAGGTTCCGTTGAAGGAGCCGGAGGAGGAAAAGACGCATGATGAGCTATAGTCTGGTTGTGATGATGTCAGACATGTAGATGATAACTTATGATTCGCGATTTAACGATAACCAATCACTGCTATACTCAGATATTATTTTGTTAGAAGAGAATATAACCAGCTATAGTTACCACAAAAGTGTGTTGCTAGAGTAAAAGGCGAACTGTCGAAACGTCGCTTTTGATGAGGGTGCTGCTTTGTGTTTGGCTGTGCTTGTCAAAGACCCTCCAGTTTCGGGCCTGCCGCAATGTAATTACAGGGTACAGTGCCGCACCACGACCAGCCCAGATTATCTTCAACGCGGTGCAGACGACGACGACGACCTTCTTACGACCTCCTTTATAATCTTTTAACCACGAATAAGCCTTCGCACTCTCTAAATCTCTCTTATCGCGGCTCATGTCACGGCGAAGCTATGAGAGTTCCGCCCAGGACAAGCGGTTGTCGAAGTATCGCGTTACCGACGATGAGTTATTCGAGTATGTACTCATTGACATAAAGATGAATGCTTGCTCATGCTCATGATTGGTGTCTAGCTACGTTCTCCGTGTAGCGTAAGCACAAGTTTATCTGCTCGATTACTATATGCCAACGTCGGGGGTCAATCCTATAGGATCTTGAGCTACATGATGATACCCAAGCCTACCGAATCACCCAAGGTACCCTCTTCTTCTCGAGATGATGCCCGAGAACGAGAACATTCCTCAAGGCTGTCTGCGCTGGCAAATTTTTCGATCGCGGACATGTTCAGGGATGTCAGAGACGGATCAAAGAGCGTAAAGTTTCCAGAGAAGCTGTTGAAGGTGCTAGAGCAAAAGTTGCAGGATATCGCAATGGGAAAGGATGCAGCGTGCGTGTTTCTCTTAACTCATCCGTCGAGGTCGCGGAACTGATGCCCGTAGCAAGTTACTCTGATCAGCTTGTCCGCAGAACGATGGCCAAATTCTACGGACAGTTCATGGTCGACAGCTTCAAACGTCAAATGAAAGAGAATCGCAAGATTGAAGAGCTCATTCTCATGTTTGCAACACATGCTACTGGGGTGCTGAAGAAGGAACCCTCTCTCGCGGGCGACGGATGGAAACTCGAACTCAACAACCAGATCGCGCAGTTCGTCAAGATGCTTCGCGAGTGTCTGCGGAACGTAAACCATGTTTCCCCCGAACTACTCTCACGACTGGATGTCTACACCGCAAAACTTGCACCCGCAGCACAGGCCCAGGGGTATTCATATAGCGATTCTGGGTATGACTCCGGTTCTACCTCACGCGACCGGGATTCGATGTCCGTGCCGACTATAAGCGGCAAGATATCTGATATGCAGCTCGTACAGACAGTGGCTAGTCTTTTCAAGATTCCAGAACAAGCCATCCAGACAGAGGTAGATCAGCTGCGGGGACAGATTGTGACGGAGAAGGTACGCCTTACCGGCTCACATCCCGCGTTATGACGCTTATGTATATTCCCAGGCAGCGCTTACAGACTTGAAGGTACTTCTCATCTAAGAATAACGTGTGGCTGTTAACATACTCGTGTAGACATGTCTGAAGAATATCAACGCTGGTGCACCCTTCCCTGGCCGACGAGAAGACTTTGACAGTGAGGCAGCATGGCAGCATTGGAGAACGCTTGAGACAACGCATCTCCAGCAACTCATGGTGATCATGGTCCAGTTCAACCCGGAGCTCGCCAAATCTACGCCGTCCGATATCCTTCCATCCCTTCAAACAAACAACATGAACCGACCAGGGTCTCTCTACTCAGCCATGGACTCGCCAATAGGAGGAACTTCACGACACGCCTCTGTAGGTAGCCGGCGCTCCCTCTTCGGTATGACCGGGGACTTGAATGTACAAGATGAACTGGACGGAGACGATGAAGTCCCCGTCGGACATCACTTCACATTTATCCCTCCAAACCCGAAGAAGTTCTATAAGCGCCTTGTCGAGTTCTGCCTTGTAGCAGATCTCGAGGTTATGTTAAGTCCAGAAGTAGACGATAACGACGAAGTTTCTCTGGGGATTCTATCACATGCACATATCGAGCTCATAAATGAATGTGCTGTACGATGGCGGATAGGACATTCATATCGTGCTGCGTGCTTCCTGGACCTAGTGAAGCAGTTTTATGAGCGAAATGATGTCCCCATGGAGTGTATACCCGAAGCATTACAGAATATCAGCAAGGTTATTCAGGAGACCGAACTTGAGCTTTGGCCAGTCCCTGATGTGAGTCTAAAATATCCCTCACCTACTTAACTCTTATAATAATGCCACGAGCAGGTGGATTACCTAGCTAACATCTACGCCGGCCTCTTCAACCTCTTCCTCTCCTCACTTTACCATGCGATGGACGCAATACCGAATATCAAACGAGCGGACATCGAACCTTATCTTCAAGTGCTCGAACACGTCCGCGACAGTGGCCTGATTGAACGATTCAATGTTGATATTGGTGCACGAATAATGGACGTCCTGGAGAAGATACGCCAAGTGTGCGCCCACTGGTACGAACTGAAGCTGCAGGAGTTGCAGTCTGCCCCCGGGGTCAACCGTGCACTGCCACTGCTGTTGATGACGGATGAGATCGAGAAAGCTGCGAAGCTTCTCGATAAACGGTTCCCTGAGCCTCTCTTGGAGTGAGTTTTGTCATTTATCAATGGGAATGTATCTGATTATTTTTTTTGCAGTAAACTCGACATTGTATCTTTATACGTCGAAGTGACCGTACCACACTTGTTGACTGACTTACAGAACTCGCAGAAGCGATTGTTCGAGTCATCAATGAACGGCCCCACACCGGACGTGCCTATTGAGCATATTTTCGCCCTTTATCGACGGTCCAAAACTATCTTGGGGATGTACAAAGCTTTTGTACCAGAGTAAGCCTATTAACCTCTGAGATTGGATTTTTTTCTCACTCGTTTACAGGGGTGACTTTACATTCGAAATCTCCGCCTTCTTTGAACCATATGTTCGTCAATGGCTTATTAACACAGATAATAAGACAGGTCAATGGGTGGATGCTGTAAGTCTTCTTATGCCCACTATGCTTTGGACACTGATCAACTTTTTGTTAGGCTATCAAAGCTGATAACGTCAGTAACATTACGACATCATTTTTATAGATTCGCGTAACTGACCTTAAATAGTTCGTAGCAGAGGAAGGCACCGAGGGACGCAGTTCCTCTATTGTCGACTTGTTCGATTCGTTACGAAGTCCTATCAATTTCCTGCAAGATCTCGACTGGGAGGATTCATACCAAGAAGCTCGGTTCTTCACCAGTCTCGCTAAAGTATGTCAGCAGCACTGTTATCTAAATAACATACTAAGTCCCATATAGTCCGTTTCCAAAGCCGTCGATCAATACTGCCGCTCCGTCGAAAACCTCTTCCTCGCCGAAATGTTCCCCCGGCCCACCGAGTACATCCAACCCCAAAAATCCTCCGCGTGGCTCGAAAAAGCCCGCCAACTCGCACTAACAGGCGAGAAGCGCGTCGAGCCGTTCAATTTCCAGCCGCAGACATGCGTCAAACTCAACAACGTCGAAGCGGCGCGCAAGCTGCTCGATAAGATGTACGACCAGATGCAGGCGGATAAAATGGCGGAGGTGCTGGAGCAGCATGGGCCACCGGTGCCAGAGAAGGTGGAGAGGGAACGGGCGTTGTTTTCGGTGAAGATTGCGATTGCGGAGGGGCTGGTTACGCCGGATGGGAGCCCGAATTCGAAGTTGGATACGTTTGTGACGTTGAGTGATGAGGCGGGGAATAGGGTGGCGAAGACGAGGACGATTTATGAGTCTTTGAATCCTCGCTGTGCGTTTCTTTCCCATTTTCTTTGCATGAATCTCCAAATAAATTAACTCTTTCATATAGGGGACGAAACATTCGATCTCTCAGTCGACAAACCCCTTTGGTTAATGGTCAGCGTTCGGGATCGCGCACTGGTCGGTAAGCACGACACCGTCGGACGTGCATATCTCTGCCTCGACCCGCGTCGTTTTGGCGACTTCCTCGCACACGAAATCTGGATGGACCTCGACACTGCCGGGCGGATCCTCGTTCGCGTGAGCATGGAAGGCGAGAAAGATGATATCCAATTCTTCTTCGGGCGCGCGTTCCGGTCGCTGAAACGCGCAGAGGCAGATATGTTGAGGATATTCATCGATAAGATGTCACCGTTCATTCAGCAGTGTCTCTCGCATAGCGTGTTGAAAACACTGATTAAGTCGAGGGATCAGGGGTTGGATTATAATAAGGCGTTGGGGAATGTGACCGCTCTCTACCGCTCTGCGCTGGGTGCGTCTTCGAGCGAAGTGCAGATACCCCTTCCGTCTGGGGAGAAACCCCGCGTTCGGCCGGAGGAGCTCACGGATGTGGAGATCGAGCAGGCTATTTTACCGCTGTTCGACTACTTTGATGCGAACCTGCAGACGCTCAATACGTACTTGAGCGATACGGCGAAGGAGATGGTGATGAGTCGTGTGTGGAAGGAGATCTTGGCGATTGTTGAGGGGTTATTGATCCCCCCGCTGTCGGATGTGCCGAGCGATATGAAGCAGTTGAGTGATAAGGAGGTGGATATCGTGTTTAAGTGGTTGAAGGTGTGTTGTTTTTTTTTGGTGAGGAATGTACTGATGGTGGTTCGGTAGTTCCTGAGGGATTACTTCTATGCTGGAGGTGAAGGCCCAGTACCACTTGAGGTTATCCAGAATCAGAAGTATCGCGATATCCTGTCGATTCGTCTTTACTATGATTGGCATACGTGCGTTGTTCAGCCCTGCTTTCTGACATTACCTGACCTTCTGCTGCAGAGATGCTTTGATGGAGGAGTGTGTACGGATGATGCAGCAGAGCTTCCGTGCGGCACCGTCGATGAAGAAACGCGTCAAGAGTGTTTATGCTCAGAGGAATCTGGGCACTATCAAGGAGCGTAAGAAGGAGAAGGAGAAACGCCAGGAGACGGAGATCACTAGCGAGCAGACTATCATGCGTATTCTGCGGATGAGGTGGGTATTCATTTAGTGAGTTGTTGGATGGGGGCTAACAAATGAATGCAGACCGAGAACTCAAGAGTTTATCGCGCAGCAGCTGCAGATCATGGCAACAATGCAGGAAGAGCAGCAGAAGCGAGCCAAGGAGCTTGAAGAGCGCAAACTCAAGCGTCCCTCTGCTAATCGACCGAAGAGCGAGATCCCGCCCTTGCCGCCTCTCCCCACATCATAGACTTCCAGACCCATACTCAAAGACATTATATCCCTTTCTATTTTTCTTTCTAATACCCATGCATCTTACCTATACCGTACTTTTCTTCCCTCTTCGTGCGCTCGTTGCTCGTTCTTGATATTGTATACGGGACATTGTACTTACGAGAACACTTTATTTTCTTCGTCTTCTTTTTTGACACGATCATAATTGGATCAATGATATTACCGAACGGCCAAATCGACGACAAGAGCGCGCGTGAAGCGAGAACGCAAAGAACTGGGCGCAGAGACGTCGCCATGGCTGCCTTTGTTTTTAGACTTTTGTGAAGGGTGACGCGTGACGAGATGTGACCAGCGCGTGAGTGACACAATAATGGGAGACCCTTTGAGGTTGTTCATTGTTCTGCCTCATTGTCCTTCGTGTTGGCCTGCCATTGACTTCTAAATCCACGCACTGTCCTCACCCACACGACCCGGGTTTGCCTTCATACATAAGCCAAAATGCGCCTGTCTGCTGCATTCTTCCCATTCCACCCGCACATCCTCCGTGCCACAGCATCCGTCTCGCCCTCCGACTTTCCTTTTTACGTTCTTTTATCCTTCGGTGCTGGTGCATCCGACTACGAATCTTATACTTCTTTGCCTGGCGCTTCATATCTTGCATACGATCCATCCTAGACGCGCCTTCAGTCTTTTAACGTCAATTTCAATTCACAATGATGCCTCCTCGTGCTTGTACGTTCATCTCGCTTTCTTTCGATTGTTCCTCGAACTAATTACTAGGATGTAGACGCTTTCATCGGATTGAACATCGTCCGCATCCTGAGCATCATCGCTCTCCTCCTTGTGTTCGCTAGTAATATCGTCACGCTCGTTCATGACATCCAGGCTGTCAACAAGTTCATGGCGGCTGGCAAGGTCGCGGAGGACTCCACTATCCCCGGAACTACCAACTCCACGTTCGACCAGATGATGGACTTTGACTATATCTCGTGCGTTACATTGCTTCATTCTATCTTGATTATATTAACATAATGTTATTGGACAGCGGAAGCACCGTGCCTAACCAACCCGCAGGCGCGTTCTGGGCGGTCCTTAACCGACTCTTGATAATCTTCCAGACCATCGTTCTGATTATGTCTGAGTTGGGCTTCCCCTCGAGCTTCTTCGTCAAGTACTTCCCCGTCCTCGGCAAAGACTTTGGTCTCGGTGCGCTCGGCCTCATCCAGATGCTCATTGGCGCGGCTGTCCTCTCACACCGCGTCGACACATTCACTCTCGTTTCTGCCTTCTTCCTCTTCTCCCTCGGGTGCCTCAACACCTTCCTCGGGCTTGTCTTCCGCGCCTCTGCAAAATCCAAACGCTCTGTCACCTCATGGCGTGAACACGCCAAGAGCGCCTTGCCCACGCATGTTGCTGGCGTAGATGTCAGACCAATGATGCCCTCGTCCCCGCCATCGTTCGTTTCTAATATGTGGAATTCGAATACGGATGGGGAGAAGAATCGTGCTTCGGATACCCCTTCAGGCAAATCGAGCACGGGCTTTGGGTTTGGGAGGCAGGGTGAGAAGGCGGCGGGGCTGAAGGGATATTTGATCTCAAAGCCTATTGAGAGTCTCCCGAGGTATATGCCTAAGCCAATGGCTACAGGTAATACTGAGTATAGCTCGACGCCAACTGCGGCTTGAGCCATTCTCTTGAAGGCTACATGAGCTGCTCCTTTGTGAAGACTGGACGATGAAAATGTGACGATCCGCCACCTAAACACGACGACTCAACCGAATCGCGAGCGATCGACGCCCCGGACATTGGTTTATTGACCTGGACTATTCTATGATGTTTCTGTACAACTACTGTTGCTCCCTCCTCTTCCTTGGCCTCTGTCCCCGCTCTCCCTTCCTCTCATCTCTCTTTCCCCTGCTCTGCATATTCATACGTCTGCTCTGTACAGTATATGTATCCTTCCGCCTCCCTGCCTCGACTCCACTGTACGCATCACTCCCACCCACTCACTCGCATCCACCAGCACAATCCTGACGCACGCACGCATCCTTACACCTTATTATCATACGGCATTTGTAGCATTACTTACTTACATAGTGAATATACATATATTATACGTTATTATATACAGTGAGAGTGAGCTCGAATTGATATGGTGGGGAAGGATAGACAACAGCAGAGCGGAAGAGGGATATTGCGAATGCTGTTACACATAACAATATGGTCGTGAACTAGTGAATACTTATGCACTCGGTCGAGTTAGTTAGTCATATAGTACAATGAAAACCTAATGGAGCGAATGATTATGTATAGCTGATACTATGGTGAAATCTTCAACAAAGGCAGTAACACAGTTATTGGCTACATATAAGTATACAATTTAATTCATCTGCGCAATTGTCATGTCCAACAGAGACAAGACAACCTCGTGTGTGATTTCCACAACAGTTTCGTCAAGCAGTGGGTCTAGATGTATCGCCATCGCCCTGATAAGAAGCATCGACAACTTTGTTATAAGAGTGGACATTGGTTCGGAAACGTGCTGTCTTAACTTAGGAATCTCGAGTAGTCCTAGCGGCCTCTCCTTGAGAATGTCGTCAAGCCTCATTCGCCCAAATACTGAATAGAATGAACGATGGAGTCTTTCACGAGTGTGTTGGTCGAAATTCCTAGAACCAAGCACCGACTTCCTCATCACACTGTAACCAAGGACATACACAAACGACTCGACGTCATGCCGAGGCTCACGTTCAATTTGTTCATTGCCTAGAATCGCATCCAAAATTTCTCGGGCCATGAACTGAGCCGTTCCCTATGTAGAGATTATATCAAAATGTGAGAAGATAGAAGTATGGCGAGATAACCCTACCGTCATCGTGGCACCGCGCTTAACATCTTCAAAAGATGTATGTGACCTTTGTGTAGGAGCTGTCATTCTGCCCCCAGGAGCGCGTACAGGAGGAACAGCCGTATGGGTCGTGATATCGAGAGAGCTGTGCTTTATATGAGCAAATTCTAAATCCATAAGAAACCCTTCCGCTCCCTCCTGGGGTTGAGTCCCGGCAGACGAAAGCATAATATTGCCGGGGCTTATGTCACGATGCAGTATTCCCTGGTCACATAGAAACCGGTGCGCTATAGGAAACTCGTTACAAGAAACAAGAAAAAAGTGAAGAGAACACATACCACTGAGAGCTGCACGTATGCCTTGAAGTAACTCTTTTTCTGAAGAATACTCCCATAGTGGTCGCCCAATACTGTGGAGAAGTAATCGATGTAAAACAACATCTCCTTCGGAGCTTGGGCTGATGCCACGCAGGTTATCAACTGTGATATATCGTCCAGGATGTCCTGGAAACACAACATCGCCGCCATCATGAAATTCCGCAAGCGCAGGGTGTTTGCCTTTGACAGAACGGTAAATGTTGGATTCGGGAGATCGTCCAGCACTCCTCCAAGCATTCTTAAGCACAAAAGTATTATCAGTGCCTTTCTCTTGTACCAACCAAATGGATGTTCCACGGCCAAGCAATGACAATGAAACCCAAAGTGGGAAACCGATCGTATACCAACAAGGACTATCTTGGCTGCCTGTTGTAATCGCATATGTCGGGAAACTCTCTGAGACTTTATAGACTAACTCCGCAGTGTCCTTTATCCATTGTCGGCGGTCTTCGTCAGGTAAAATCTGTACTGATGGGTCTTGACCGAGCTCTACAGAAGACAAATGACACGTGAGGGAACGAACAACACGGATGAATATTCCCGTATCCGTCCACATATCATGTATGGGAGAGAAGCGAACACCGCCACGGTCGAAGATGGCAACGCAAAATTGAGAGCCAAAGATGAGAAGTCCGATTGAGAAGAGCTGGAATGGTCGGGCGGACATATGAAGGCGTGCATAATCTGCAGCCTGAGCAACTATTGGTTTCACGATATCGGGGTCTGTAGATTTGGGCCCTTGTTGAGGAGTGGGTTTCACTTCACAGAAAGAACTCTGATGACGCGAAAGTGCAGAGGGCTTCTGTCCAGAACGTCCAGGTGTGATCGATGAAAGGTCCAACATGCCAAAATCAGGACTAGCTTTCGGAAATCCCCACGTACTTGCATCCGACTTCATATCCACGGAGTCAGTGGATTTAAAACTATGTTTCGGCGACGAGTCCTGAAAATTTTCAACATGTCTGAATATGTTCCTCTACGCCAATCGTTGCGTTCGAAGAGTCAACGACTGTATAAGTTTATTATAAGAACGATATACCAAGGGTCTGTACATTTTCTTCTCCTCGGCCTTCTTCTTTACCGATATTGTTTCCGTAAGCTCATCAACAGCCTCCAAGACTTCAATTGGCTTTCCAAGCGCGGCGGTAGTTATTTCTGTGAGGGCTTGCTTCGCCTCAAGGATTAAAGGCTCTGTCTTGAATGACTCCTCGCAAGAGGCAGCTAGTTGTGAGGGGATACTGTCTAACTTCAAGTGCCGAAACACTTGAGGATCATCAAATACAAGCTTGTGAAGAAGTTCGTCTTTGAGAGCAAGACGACTTGATCGGGCACAGGCGTCAGGAGATTGTAGCGACATGTAATTCTGTACCAATCCAGGACTATATTGGCGAGGGGAAGTGGCAGACATCTTGTGAAGAGAGTTAGAGAAGAAGCCGGTACTGACAAATCATTACATGCGTGCTGCAGCACGATCAGCGAAGTTTCAATATTCATTCATTGTCACCAGTTGTCACATGCGATTCTTTCACAGCTAAGTACTCACTGCGGGCAATTGCCCATACATTCACCGAATAATAAGAATAAAAATAAACTAGATTCACAATAAAGTTCCTAAATGTTGGTGGGCTTTAAAATCGAGGAAGGATGAGCAACAGCTGAGCGGAAGACGGATCAGTAAGTCCGAGAGAAGCTTTTTTGGGGGTTGCTTCCGCTCATGAATTAGGGTGAACAGCCTCTTCACCTGAATTTCCTCCTTTATGAAACTCATGATGCCATCTCCGGCCTGATAAGAGGGGAATGAGTGAATATCGCTCTGTCCCTGCGGCATCCAGTGCCATTGAACCTGAGGATTCTCAGCGCTTGAAACTTGATGAACGCTGTGACGTTGTCACCAGGCCAATCGACTGCAATAGATAAACCTTGCTCTCACCGCGTTGCTCTCCCTCTCTTGGACTTGCTCTTTCCTACCTCCTTCTCTTTTTCTCTCTGCTACCCACCGGTAATCATCATAACAGACCAACAAGGGTAATCCTTGATTTGATCTAAAGATCGAGTCTTCGAGATGGCACCCACTAGTCCACATACTGGTCTACAAGAAGAGGATGTACACAACTTAATAAAATGGTTGTAAGTGCATGCAATTCGATATATGTATCGTTTTACAAACTTACAAATGTTTTTAAACCATGATAGCACTGTTATCACTAAACTTTTTTCTAGCCTCCTGTAATTATTTTACCCCTCCTCTCACCTCGCCCAAGTCTAATCATTCATCACAAGTCTCATCTGTTCAGCTATCACAAGTCTGATCATTAGATGTAGACTCCCGGCCGGTGAATATGCCGCTATGGGAATGAACCATCCGCGTCTACAAAAACCCCGGAAGATCGCCATAGCATCTATGTATACCCTCGCTGTTACTGGTGTCATATCTATCGCTTTCCGTCTATATTCACCTACGCCTCAAAAACCTGACTCCGAATCTTCCTCAAATTTCAATTTGATGAATGATTGGCTATTGGTATATTATGGGATTGTTACTTGGTATCGCGACCCGCTGGGTGCGTTACAAAAGAGATTCATGCGCTTTTTGGCGTATGGGAGTACACCTCTGGCTGTTGAACGCACTCATCCAGAGGTATCTAGTTTGGGTAGGGACAGTGGGCTGAAGGTGGAGGATAATCTAAAGGATGTTTCTAAGGATCCAGGTACTATCGAGAATACAGAAACGCATAATATAGATCCAAAGGAATCTCAGTCCAGCGATGGAGGACCAAAGTCTTAGATAGATAGCCAACACATTCTATAACATTTTATTTAAACCATTTTGAAACATTTATAATTTACTTTCAAGTTTCGATATATTTTCTCCACTCTGGAGGGAGAAAAAAGACGATGCGGGCCGCCCGTTCCGTCGACCATTCTGGTGCCATTGGCATACAAAGCCATACAAATTCTTCTTCAACCACCACCATACTGTTAAACCTGTGTATTGGAATACTGCTTATGAACTACTACAGCTCGGCCTGAGAGCCGTTAGCACTGTCTTCGACGTATCCCCTTCCACTTGTCGCAGCTGTTGACTTTCATGAATAATCGGAATCGGAATCATAAGTTATTAGCTGGCTGATGCATCTGCTCGGGAAGGAAATAACAACAACAAAATCATCAGACGATATGCTTCCTAGACCAGAGTCTTACGTGAGCGACAAACACTTCTATAAAATTTAACATAATACATTTGTATTGCAGATGTATAAGTTCCCCTTGTCAATGTCCAACCTGTTGTAACAGCCCTCGTATTATAACTTCTCGTTGTCAACAATCGTAGGGTCAACAGCTTCGATAATATCTGCACTTGAGACCTGCGTCCCAGTGTCCGTAATCTTTGTAGCGTGGAGAGGAAGTATAGTCATGTTTGCTTGTTTCTGCCTTTCGAGCTTCCTCGTGCGTCTGGCAGCACACCGTAACCCAATCAAAATCATGCTGAACACAACAACTACGTAGATGTCAAAAGCATCCATGGCTTCGGCCGTGTATGTGAGCCTTAACCCCGAGTAGATGATTGGTGTGATGATAACTACATGGTAGCCAAAGCTAGTTAACCTGAATACCCAGTGTTTATTTGCATTGAAGATAGACAATGCTAATAACTTCGTTTCCCCATGTAGGAGATATACGACTAGCTTCGCGACAATAACAGATGAAAGCATTCCCCTAGAAGACAACCTAATTAGAACTGCGATTCCGAGTAGGTATCGAGTAGATATTGTATATCTAAACTGATAAAATATTGGAAACTTACACGCCTGCGCCTAGTACCAGCGACCTGTTTACATCTATGATCAGAACTGAAACTAGGCTATAACTACGGAAAAGCTACCCACAAATATTCCAGAAGTTCTGGGATATGGGGGTTTGTATATTGAGTCATGGTGGATGGCTAAGCTGTTAGAAAAGAATTGGGGAGGGAGCTCTTGGAGACTCGACCTTGCCACCAATATTAGCTAGAGATGTACAGAGGATGGTGTGTGTAAAACAACTGATCTATTTGAGTTGTTCTGAGTGAGGAACAACTCACTGAAACGTGTACTACTTATACAAATCGAGCAATATCTAATAATATTCTCGGTGACAGTGGGAAGAGATGTCAGCTGCGTGACCAGATCTACCAGATTCCCCGATAGAGTCGGAGAATCTAACATAAGCGTTGACTTTTGAGCACCTTGGTGTACTATGATTAACTGGGTATTTGCACATTTTTGTTGATCAATGAATAACGCAACCACCACTGCAATTTCGGCAAAACAAAGTTGATATTTCATATCTCACACATCTTATATGCTCATTCTCAAAGTTTCAAATATTTTCATTGAGGTCTTCACATCGTACAACGCGACGAGAAAACTACTTAGTAGTTGCACATCCGCACAACTGTGGAGCTCGTGGCATGACGTTTTATCATCTCCGATTGATTGCCGACGCTTGGCTCGACAACAGCCAGTGACAGCTTCGGTATGTGGGAAGGTCGCTAAAAGCGAGGCTTCAAATTTAGCCGCAGAAGTATGTGTGTTTGTCGTAGAACGAAAGTGTGTTCATTTGTGAGGACTCTTACACTTCTCTCACCTTCGGCAACATGCAGAATAACTGATATAATACTGCTTATGATGTAGAGAAAAAACTATAATATTATGCGTTGAATAAAGTTCACAATTCGCCATTTATGTAATTTATGGCCATTTTAGAACACCTTTTGATTTTTTGAGCCACAACAGAGCATTGTAAAAACACGAAAATTTGCATATAGGTCAGAAGTGACTTATCATAAACGCAGTTAAAAATTATAGTGTATCAGGCCATTCTATGATGAGTTAGAAGCCAATATGCAACTACCCGTACATGTGCAAAATCCCGTTTAGGCAGAGTACGCCTACGTACGTTGCAGTATATATATAAAAGAGAAGAGAGGGCGGCTGAGAAATCGCATGCATGCCATATCTAGTGTGCTTCCGATAAGAATCAGGCGCTCGAATTACTCTATGATCCATGTTCACAGGAATTACGGTGTTTTTAGTTCTCGTCCAATATAAAGAATATATCTATGATTGACATGCCTGAGAAAACGAATATACCCACTACTTTTTGCGGTGAACGTACGGTGCGTCATCTTGCAGATGCTACTCTTCTTTCTGCCGAAGCTTGAATAATGAACGAAATGGAGAGCAAGATCTAATAGTATAAACTAAACATGTCCCAATGATTGAATACAAGCAAAGCGAACCAGGTATAAAGGGCGTGGTTGTGATAATAAAAGAAAGGGTGGAGCCCAGAACAGCAAATGAAGAACTTGAGGACATTCTAATGGTCAAGTATACCCAAAGACGTCTACGGACGCGAAAGAATGAATGATGTCGCATCAATTAAGAATCTCGGAACTCAGTGAACAGCAAATAATCACAAGGCCATGATAAAATTTCCCTCCCACTGGCCAAAATGACACTGGCTAAAAATACAAAAGATCCTGTGGACATGAATCATCAAGTAATTCAGGTGCCTGCTGTTGTTGAAGCACGATAGATAAGGCTTTCACAAGAACTCTCAGCCGCCCTATCTTCTTTCCCTTTATACTGCGACACACATACACCCTTGAAGGTGCTCAGAGGTCGACTAGTCGCCAATCATGACGAAATATACAAACCCCCAAATTCCAGAGATTCAGAGATGGTTGTACGTAGCTCAACCGTAACTACCATACACATGTCGTACTTACGCTGACCATAGGTGCAATGTATAGGTCGATAGTGTCGTGCCTTGCCGCCGTGGGGTAAGTTTGCAGTATTGTACCATCTCGCATATGGCCCGCATCAACATGAGATGTCATTACTAATTGGCTTATTCTCTAGGGTACTACTGTCATTTCTTGTGATCCTCGGGAAGCTGGTATCGATCCGAAAGGCTATACGGCAAAAGACACCACCACCACCTAATGAACCTGGTATTAGCCACGCAGTATTCAAAGTAATCATACTTTGCGGCGTCATATATGCTGCTACAAAGATCATTTACTCGAGCGTGGAAATCATGTTTACGTCTGAAGGCCCAGCTACTTTCAATGTTTGTGCAGTTATCCTGCACAGCATGATTCTAGTTATGATTCTAGTTGCCCCTGCCCGCATCAACATCGCGAGGGATCTCGAGCGGCAGAATCAAGCTCATGCCCCCACCCTTCCTCGCTATGTTATGCCTATCACTGGCACTCAGGTTTTCGATACAAAAAACGCGACTACCACCGATTCTTGCAATGAGAAATAGACTTCGAGATTCAACGTAAAGCGAAGAGGAGTCCGAGGAGAGGATCAAACAGAAATTCTTGATTTTTCGTGGCTTATTAGCTTGGTATTACTGCAGAGTACCATAAACGCGGCGCTGAATGAGTTGACCCCCTTCATATTTCCCTTAAGTCACAAATGCTGTATACAGTGCTACAACACTTCGATTATGATCGGGTGTCTATATTTAGTACGTCGAAGTGCTAAATAAGGTCAGTCCAAATCGCGACCGCCACAACTTCATGTGACCAATCTCGCCCAATTCGTCTCGCGTTCAGGAACGGATATTTGCCCACAATTGTACTCTAATAGAATACATCGAATCATAGCATGCTCTCAAAGTCAATTGCCTCACTGAACACTTCTTCCAATTTCAAACTTACGCCATTTTAACGACTTCTGCAACTAAAATCGCATATAAGTTCCGTAACCATGACGCTTCCAATTTACATGTTTCCCATGTGTCAAATAGAATCCAGAAATCCTCAACTCATAATTCAAAAGAATAATGTTTCCTCGATCACCATTATTTCCCTTGCACCGCCAATGCCCGAAACCTCACATCATCTACTAAAAATATTACCCGATTGTAATCATGGAGCATGGAGTGATTCGGCGTCTAAAAAGCGTTGAGAAACTCTAGATAAAGCGTTCACAAGAACTGTTCTGCATCCCTTCTTCTACTTCTCTATATACCGTAACGTAAAACTATACCAACTTGGCGCCGACTGAATCATTAACCATGACGGAATACACAAACCCCAATATCCTAGATATCCTGAAATGCTTGTGGGTAACTCACTCTTAGCTCTCGTGTTGTCCTCACTATAGGTGCGTTATAGATCGATAGTGGTGGATGTTGCGTCCATAGGGTAAGTCTATAATATTTTATCCGTCTATTAATGGATATTCATTTCAGTAATTTGGTGCTAATGGGCTTTACAGGATAATATTGTCATTCGCCATGATCATTAAGCTGCTCCTATCGCTTCGTGCTGAGCAGAGAAATATATCAACCGCACCTAGTGATCTTAGCAATCACCCATTATTCAAAGTTATCAAAGCATGTGCCAGCGCATATGCTGTCGCAAAAATTATCTCTGGGAGCCTAAAGCTCGCATTCACATCCGAGTCCCCGGTTGCTTTCGACATATGCGTAGTTACTTTGTACAGCATGATATTGATTATGATCCAGCTTGCTCCACGAAGCATCAAGAGAGAACTCGAAAGACAGAAACAGGCAAACACTGCGTCTCTTCCTCTTCGCAGTGTGTCTAATGACCCCGAGGTCAATCCTCCAACTACTCGCGAGGAAAAGTTGTAAGAGGCGCTGACATGAAAGGCTCGGCAGTCCCAAACAAAGGAAGAGGCAGAGGCAGAGAGTAAATGGTTCAGAACGCTGTCTATTGTAAATGTAATTAGTGATGTAAGTGGTATTCAAGCATTAGTATTCGCGGGAACGGGTTGCAACTGGCTTCCTACTAGCATAGGAACGAGCAGTGAGATAGGCGTAATATATATCGAAAGTTCTGAATCCATGAGTCCCCGTTTGTTAGATAGATTTGAAGAAAATTGGTTTCATGCTTGGTTGGCAGTACTGTATGCGAGTGTCCACGTTTAGTATGTTAGAAGACTAAATAAGTCGTTGCTCTAAAGACCGAAAGCAGAGAGTCAGAGCAGAGAGTCAGAGAAGATAGTCGGGGATGTAAGGTTAAGAATGCTTTAGAAGCAGTGATCGCATTTGTCGAGCGTACTAGACATCCCAAATTCCAAATATTCACACCTGTGCTCTAGCCAAAGCTCAAGATAACCTTCGGTGCGCGCAAAGGAGGAGGCTGAATGATACCCGGATGATGGGCCATCGATGGAAGCAGCTAAGAGTAGAGTCAATCTTTGGTTAATTCGGCACTAGCAAATTTATACAGTACATCTTGTCCCAAAGTCGGAGAGGTGAAACCCGAACCCGGTACCCTTGTGTTGAAGATTTCTTCGCTACTAAAAGGAAGTAGAGTGATGAGGGCAACATCAAAAGATCTGGCTGTGCGTGAGGTATTGAGGTATTAGAATTGTTGTCCACCTTCATTGTTCCTTGGAAAACTTCCTCCCAGATTGGTAAGTCTTACGAGAAAGCTATCAGGCTTAACATCTAAATAGAAATCAGTTCACTTGTAGTACTGTTATCATAATGGTATTCCTACCAGTGTGAATACTTTTATATTACTATTATGCTCAGTGTACACAGCACATGTACCTGACCTAAGTTATTAAGCGGGTAATGTCGAAGAAACCGACAACTTCTCAACGGCGAAGCGGCATGAATGCAGTGACCTACAGAGAAGATGAACCATCTCAGCCAATCCTGCCATCAAGATAACGGAGTGATATTTTTTGCCGATTTTCTACGTCTTTTTCTGATTCTACCTGTTTTATGAAGCCTACCGTCATTCGATCTATGTCATGGAGCACTCTGGGTGCTATACTCATCGTCTCCCATAGGTTGTTGCAGTTTGTGCTTGTACACTTGCGGCACTAGCACGAGCGAGTTCACTATGATGACACGTTGAGTTAAGGAGATGGAGACTTGTTGGAAAGACGTACTTGAAAGCGCCCTCAATACACGATTTGATTTCCTTATAGCTGACAACCAAGCAACTCTGTTCATCCCGAGCAACGAGCATTATCTTTTCCTCTGTGCCAGCATCAAGCTACAAGAGAAGATGTAGTAGATATCTGATGTTAGTAGAAAGATGGCATACCTTATTCAAACAAGTAAGCACATGCGAAAGGCTAAGCACAGGATTTCTATGCTCATCCACTTGGTGGAACACATAGTCACGGAAGAGTTTGATAATATATCGATCCCCGGTCTCCGACCACCGGGGTTCCCGAGCGAATCTGCACAGGAGCCTGTCAGTACACTCCACGGTACGTCAAAACGTGGTCAACTCACTCAGGTCGCTCGTTAATGAAACCGAACTTGCATAGGAGACGTACGAGACGTGCATTCTCCAGCTCACTCAGGAGCTCGTTCTCAAGGCGGTCGGTCGCCCTGCGTTAGGGATCAGAAACCGAGTAAAAAGGGAAGGAAGGTGGTACTTACATGAGTGCCTCGTCCTGCTCCACAAGCACATGTCCCCGGATCACTTCTAGGAGTTGATCGATAGTCTGCACAAATATCAAATTCCTGCCAGAGATGACACTATAAAGCACATACCCGATGCGGAGAGCCTTTACTAACCAACCAAAGCGCGACATTCTTAATCTCGGGGCTGTAGAGCCTGCCCATCATTTCCAGACTCTTCTGGAAATGAGCTGCACTTGATGCAGCAAGATTGTTACAGCAAAGGGCAAATACCAGCCGACCGAACATGGTCAGATCCTCTTGCTGGAGGAGCATTATGTCCTGTGGGGTATCATGCACCAGCACGTCGATAATCCCACATGAGCTTATTCGGATTCTGAAATGAGAAATGGGTGATTTATTACGGCGTGAAGGGGGGAAGCACATTGATCAACGTACCGATTCTGCCCAGTAAGCAATATCTTCGTCGAGTCGATCATGCGCACTGCCTGACACATGTCATGTACCTTCTTTATCGCCGAAGCGATCTGCACAATGTATGACCAAATAGTGCGCTCGGGGATGACAGTGGATGGGACCTGGAGGATGTGTGAACGGCCGTGGGGTTGGTAGGTGGGTGCCTTGGGTTTCAGATGAGCATCGAAGAGTGTCTGTGCGTTGGCGTAGTAGGCATAAACAACGACGAGCGCTGGGGAAATATAAATACAGAGTAACTGAGAGTGTGGAAGACGTACAATTATCGTTAAAAGACCGCGTCGTGAACGCCTCGCGAATAGGAACAATCCCAGGATGCCGGATATTTGACCACATCTCAATGGGAGCGAACGCCGACGGGTGCATCATCCGATAGTTTTCCACCCGCCTTAGTGTGTATGGCATTCCATCCGCTGTCTTTATCGCACGGTACACCGTCGAGTACCAATTTCCCAGCTTCCTGCGCTCGACCCCCGTCCCCGAAGGTTCCAGCGGCACCAGCGTATGGTATCCTTGCAGCTCCTCTGGCAGGCTCACACCCACTGGTGCGACCCCACGTATCGTCTCACTGCGCATCTGTAGCGTCTGGCGAAGCTCCGAAGACGGTGGGACGAAGTGACTGTTCGCGCCGTTGGGCATAAAGTCCGCGGGGATGGCGGGCGTGTAGAGGTGATAGTTGAGTGGCTGGCGCATGAACACAGGCGGGGCGTTGTAGAATGCTGCGTGGTCATATTCGGGTTGGTAGTGTCCGAACGAGGTCTCGTCGTAGTATTGCTGCGTATCGAGCTCTTGCATCTGCTGCACCAGGCCGTCCACTGATGTCTCTCCACCGTGGTAGTTCTCATACGGGTCGTGTACTTGGTAGTCGCCCTCGTATTCCTGGTGCTCCAGTGATGGTGGCGAGGGTCTGTGGTTGAGTCAGTGCAGTCCACGCACGTTAACTAACCGCTTACGAGTCCTCAGAACTCCTGTCAGTCGTCGGTGGGGGTGACGAAGCGCTTGGAAACGAAGATTTGGGCACGAATACAGGCGCATTGACAGCATGGGCCGAAAGTAGGCCTGTTGCAGGCGAATCCGAACGGGGGCTAAACAGCAGTTAGACGGAAACTGCGCTGCTGAAACTCGACATACGCAGATTCCGTTGTTCCTGGGGCCTGTAGCTTGAGACTTAGCTGCATTCACACGAATAATACCACGAATACTTACCGGTGGATGGTAGTAAATACACCCCTTGTCCTGGAACTTACAGTGCCTATCGTAAACGCCGTAAGCTACGATTGGCAGGTGCTTCTCCTTCTCCCGAAGCTAACTCACCCGTATATAACGATATTCCGACACTGCCGCTGAACGGAATCCTTCCGGGGCTGGGGTTGTTTAACCTGGGGACTAGCAGGAGTTGAAGACGAGGGGTCATCCTGGGTATTTGGGTTGACGATCTTAATTGCGGTAGAACTGGGTCTAGCGAAGAAAGCCATTAGGAAGAAGAAGATAAAAAGGTAGAAGTACAAAGTGGCTTGCTGGATGCCCTCCACACCCTGCTGCCCAGCAGAAATGATCAGGCCAAAGTATCTGGCAGTGGCAAGGGTTCACTTCAGCACCTACTCATGTTACCCACACGCGTATCAGACAAATACACGTATACACAAATCTAAATTGAGCGGCGCTGAGGTCGGGAATTTTGGAGAACCGTTGCTGTAAATGAAAGTGAATTGTTAGAAAGGAGGGGAGTTATGTTTAGCAGAGTGGTATTGAAGTACTCTGATACTCATTGAAATATACAAGTCTATTACAGCATAACAGTTATTTCTATAACAAGAAAAGTGAGTTTGTGTTCTAATTTTCTTGGTTGGAAACCTCCAAATTTATAATTCCCGAATATAAAAATATTCAGGAACACATAAAATATTATTTCCTGTGATTAGAGCATCTGTAAATGATGGATTGGGACATACTTGCGAGTAGTACTTATTTGTGATAAGTGAAGAATTGGTCATCGTTTATCAACAAGCTAAAACAAACCAGACGCGTAGGGACGTGTGTCGGGATTCGGACTTTACCCTTCCCCTTCCCCCATGTCCATCCAACTCTCCATAATTGCTGAAACGCGATCCTCTGTAATACTAACCATGATACGCAAGGAATATCATTATCAGAAGGTACGCTGATGACATCATTCATCCGTCATCCCTGCTTATTCTATTCCCTCTTTACCTCCAGCGACGGCCTGAACGGCTCCAATTAGGTTACAGCTAGCTTTTCCCGATAATATACTGCTTGTTTCAGGATAATTCTCTGTGTTTCCTCGCGGGCCGTCTTCGAAGCCTGTGGATCGTCTTTTTGAAGCTCGTGGTCGCCTTTTCCGAAGCTCGTCGAGACTCGCCCTGAAAGCTCATAACACGCGTATCACACCCTCGTTATAGTTCGAACGTTTATAACAATCTGGCAGTTCCGATACTCTACTTCCCCGTTATCTACACGGGCCCGCTTTCATTTCGGGATCGGAGCGGACCAGGAGCTCGAGTTTGATTTAGGAATGGCCTCCTGCCCACATTGTCTCATATTCGCTCGTGTGTTTCTAGTGCTAGCGAAGCTTGCTGACCCGAATGGCTGTACGTTCTTTTGGTTACTTCTTGCGCAAGCCCTAGTTTCACGTCTAGCGCATGTTTTCAGATATTATTTTATTAGTTCCCCGTTCTCCGGCGACTGCTTAATGATAAGTGGACCAGGGACAGAGTGAAGGGAAGCACTCACGGAGGCACCGAACCAATGGCACCTGACGCATTGACAGCTTTTTGAGTCGGGGTTGCCCCACGTCCTGTGTGCTCACGTATATATTTATAGGTTCTGCCAAGGTTGTGCATATTTTTGAAAGCGGATAATGGTCTCGGTGACAGAGATATCAGCGCGGAATGTTAAACCGTCTGCCACCGAATAGTCCGGGTACCCACTGTGCACAAAACACTCAACTGCCCGCAAACCATTGTGCTGTAATGTGGAGAATGCATCCCATCGCATAGCTCGTAACGCCATTTATTTCTGGCTCGTTAAATCCACTGAGTCAAGTACGTACACTACTCGTAAGTCTACTGGGACTTCCAAGCTAAGGAACGATCTTCAAATTCGTTCCATTTTGTCTCCGCTTTGGGTCGATGGGATTATCAGCCTACCGTGGCACTAATGAACTTCGTAGACTCCTGTCAGATGTCTTCCCTAAGCATCGAAGCCGACGAGGGTTAGTCGGGGGAGATTGTGCCGCCGGGTCCGCTGGTACAATGACTCGGACACTAGGCGAATGGGGGAGCTACCGATATGTTTCCGGACTTGCCTCCGCCCGGGGTTACTTTGTGCCAATGTCAGCAGTGATTGTGGCACGTTCGAGGAACGGGCTTGGGCCTCTGGATTGCCGTTATTCAGTGAGGCAGAGTCCTTCTTTGGCGCCTTCTTTAAGGCATCGAGATTTAGGCTGGCTCACATGGTTCGGGCATGGGAAGAGGCACTGGTAAAGGTTTGGCAAAGGACTTTAGGCGAGGATTTTTTTGTGTTTTCAAAACAATAAGACTGACGTCTGGATGATGACGATGAGTGATCCGTTGGTGTGCAACCTCTATCAGTGCATCGATGGGACATTGGTAGCAAAGAAGCTTTAGATAGACCTCGATAGAGACCACGCTGCAGCAATGCGTTGAGTGCATGGGATGTATCTGGTGATAGTGATGCGACGGTGTAGTCCGGTGAGAGGGGAACGGCGATGATGCCTTGTTTGGCGCCGTGCCGGGGATGTGTTACCATATTGAGCGTGCTGCTATAACGGGAGGACGCATCTTCTGAACCTAGGCGTTGGATTGAATTGGGCTGAGCTGCTATTAGAATCCACAAAGCAAGAACAGCCCGTCACTCACGCTGCATCAGTCTGCCCGTGACTGACTGTTTGCCCTCCGTCCCCAGCACAAGTCTGCTGCACGGCTCCTCCTCCTCCCCCGCCCTCGACCATGGCATATTCCCAGCAAATGGCCAGCCCACAGTCCCCATATCGCGATGGCCACACAGCAACCGCTCCCGCCCTCCAGCGCAGGCATGCCTCTAAGCAGCGCTTCGTCGTAGACCTCTCCCAGTGCCTCTTCGATTTCGTCATCCAGCTTCTCCCAACCGTAGAGGAAATGGCAGTCAAAGAGGACGTTCGCAAGCTCCTCGAACGACTCATCCGCACCATAGAGCCAGAGAGTCGTCTACTGTCGTTCGGCAGCACTGCAAATGGATTCAGCCTTCGAAATTCTGGTATGTCGCTCTACCACCCAGTTCTCAACACCATTCACTCATCCGTCACAACAGATATGGACCTATGCTGTCTGATCGATTCAGACGAGCGCCTTGCTGCTTCCGATCTCGTAACCATGTTAGGCGACCTGTTGGAACGCGGTATGTCTTCTCCGTCGCTTCACAGGTACATCCCATGTCCATATGCTAAAATCCTGAACTCGCAGAAACGAAATTTCACGTCAAGCCCTTGCCCCATGCGCGAATACCAATAGTCAAGTTATCCCTCGATCCATCACCAGGCCTCCCTCAGGGTATTGCCTGTGACATTGGCTTCGAAAATAGACTGGCGCTAGAGAACACTCGCCTACTTATGTGCTATGCCATGATTGATCCAACTCGTGTTCGGACAATGGTCCTCTTTCGTGAGCCCCTCCTGTTATTTCGGGTCCTTAGTACACATTCTGATCATCAGCCTCCCCTTTACGCGTCTAGTCAAAGTCTGGAGCAAGAGGAGGCGAGTTCTTTACGTCAACTCCCATTCGAGCGATGTATTGATGCGTTAAAAACTTTAGGAAAATCAATTCACCATACAAAGGAACACTCTCATCTTACGGTTATGTTTTACTTGTAATTTACTTTCTCGTTCACGTCAAAAACCCTCCTGTTTTACCTAATCTACAACAAATGCCGCCCCTGCGTCCCATATCAAAAGTAAGTACCATTCTTTGCTGGCGAACATAGGCTTACTATTATATAGGAGGATACGCATGTCGCTGGATTTAATACCTGGTACTGCATAGTCATCATGGCTCATGATTGTGCTATACTTACATTTCTTTCAGGTTCTTCGATGATATCGAGCTCTTGCGTCAACGATGGCATTCTGAGAACAATGAAACCGTAGCTGAATTGTATGTCCTCTGCTCGCAAGCATTGTTAAACGTATCAGCTAACTTATGCTTGTCAGGCTTATCGACTTTTTCCGTTATTATTCGCGTGATTTCTTGTATAATACCGGGGTAGCTTCAATACGAGCAGGCCTGCTCAAAAAGGACAGCAAAGGCTGGCAAAATGACGTGTGTTTATTCCTCTTCGGGCGTTTTTATTCTCTAAAGCGTCCTTCTAGCTGTCTGGTGGTCGATACAACGACGCTAGGGAGCGCAATCGGTTATGTATAGAGGTAGCGCTCTTCCTTATCTTTTCTAGGGTGCCTGAGTTGATTGCCATGATCAGGATCCATTCGAAACTGACTACAACGTCTCTCGATGTGTGACAAAGGATGGTCTCTACACAGTGAGTGGTGGCGTTCCGCAGATCATACCTACTGAGAACTAATCGAACATTCAGATCCGCGGCGAATTTATGCGAGCATCTCGAATTCTTTCCACTCGTCCAGAGCGTGCCATAATCGCCCTTGCCGAACTCTGCGAAGAACGTAAAGAGGAAGATCTCGTCACTGCGCCTCCACCTCGGTTGTCGAATCTTCCACCGCAGACGCCGTATACCGTTGGTAGCCAGTCGATGCGACCGAAGGGTGCTCCCGCAGCAACTGAGGGGTTCTCTCCTCCTACCACCTTCGAGCCCGGACCGCGCTTAGCCGTTCAGCAGGTCACCATCCGCCCACCGCCTGAGCACATGGCTCCGAAGCGTTCCAAGTGGACGAGCCCCCCGCCACCAGAAGCGCCACCAGCAGACCACTCTTCGTTCGAGACGCAGCTTGGGAAGAGTCTGGAGCTGGCGACTTCCTCCACGGAGGCACGGGAAAGGGAAAAGGAAGCGGCGTACTCCTCGGAGGGCGGTAGCGAGGTGTTCACCGACGATAATCGTTCGGATGCTGCCGAGTCTGATGACATCGCGTCGGTGCGCTCGTTCACTGAAGGATCAACGTTCAATGGCTCTGGTTCGCTGCGTCGACCGTCCTGGCACAACCATGACACGGCTATTCGAATACCTCAAGCTAATCTTAGTCCTGTTTCTTCTGCTTCTCACGCCCGGTTCGTACCCAATGGTCGAGGAAGGTTCCCGCGCGCGGTAGAAAAGGTAGAATCATCCCCGCCTGTTCCACTCCGCCACGGTCCTCCAGAACCATCACCTTCATCCTCACCACGCTCAGAAGTCGCGCGGCGTTCTATATCAGGTCCTCCCCGATCGCTGAAAAATCCAATGTGGCACTCTGCTGGCACCCCATTGGCGCTTGCTACCCCTCTTCCTCCATCTCCCGAATCACCTCAACATGAAGCTTCTACTACTGTATATTATCAAACGACTACCCGGTCTCCCCGTCCCACAGTCTTATACCCAAGTCCTGGATCGCATTCATCTTTCCTGTCGCAATATCAGTCTCATCAGCCGTATCATATCAATCATCAAGTTCCGCATGACATCTTTCCTTCCAATCTTCCTCCAGCATTAACATCAATGAACCCGCGCGGAGCTGGCGGCCCAGGATGTACTGGTCGCTCGTCGGCGGGTCCGGAAACTCCAACGCCTACTTCGTATGCCTCGCACTCGTCTCGCCATTCGCATTCGCATTCCACTACCACCATTACTGCACCAACACCACCACCACACGCCACCAAGTTCCCACAACCTGTACTCAATAGTTCTCCTTTGATAAACGGATTACGATCCCACTCCAGGTCGAGGTCGACCTCGCCGACTGGCCATTTTATACCCACACAACGCTTCTTGACGCAGAATGGGGCTGGCACGACGTCTCCCCAGCCCTCTGCGTCTACGTCTAACGGAAGTTCACCGACTCCTTCGTCTACTGGTTATTCCACCTCTATATCGAGGTCACCATCCCCACATTCCCCGTCTCCGCCTCCAACGGCTATGCCTCTCAAACAGAAGGATGACAATCTTGTCTTTCCAACTTCGTTTTCTTCGTTAACTATTCAAGACGGTGCCTCCGATGATATCACAACCATCTCCACACGCGGCCTTGTTGTTGGACTTGAACCACGGAGAGACAACGGCGAGAGTTAGCGGCGCTTGGCTACTTTTTCTCTCAAATCAATGAAGGATGGACTGGATGTATTGCCTCAAAGGTCAGAATCCAAATATCATCCGCGCCCCGCCACTTGTACATACATTGCTTGCACCAATTGATCGGGAACGCTACCAACCAACCTCCGTCAATGTATCGAGTACGAACGCTATCTGTCTGCCTCTTGAACGGTCTGGCAACTCTCGCAAGAAAGCGTCTCGTCGTATCTTTCACTACCTTATATCACACCATTATTACAAGTAGACACGCGTTCCCCCCCCCTGTTGCTTCATCCTTGGATCTCATGTCACCCCATTGCTGCAGTTCGTACATATATACATATGCGAGTACATCTTTACCAAATTGAATTGCAGTTTTTGCTCGCCCAGAGTGGTCGGATCTTGAGTGAGAGTTTACAAAAAAAAAAAAATCGGCTAATTATTTAAATTACAAGTACATCAGCCCTATCACGAACATATTTTGTAGCGAAATACATCAAGCAGCATCGAAGAGGCGTGTCTGCTGCGTGTAAAGGTACCAGCTGCTGGAACAGGCTCGGGGGACTATTGCTCCTGCGCCAAGAAGGGATTCGCGATCTCCTCTGAACCATCCACCGGGCTCAGCAGTGTGATCGTTGGCCCTCGTAGCACGGCGAGTCCTAATGAACGCGTATGGGGTTGAGGATCTAAATAGATACTCAGCGACATATCCATCTGGTTGCCCGTCGTACTCACCTGCAACTTCCTCCAGGACCTCATCTAACACGAGATTCAGGAGCTGGTCGTAGCCCTTCAGGATTCCGGTAACTATCAGTGTTTCGTGTTAAGAAACGAGATGCCTGCTCATAACGAATAATATATACCTTCTCTACCACCTGTAAACTTCACTCTGATCCTCTCGTTCACGTATTTAGATAGGTCGAGGATGGCTTCTCGTTTGGGTTTGTCCAGAGATGGCTGGTTTCCTCCCGGTCCTCCCGGACGCTTCATCCCGCCAGGCCCACCACGAGAGCCTCCTCTAGCTGCACCGCGTCCCTAAATAATCAGTTGATACGAAAAGAGAGACGAAGGAAAGTAAAGTACGAACCCGATCTGCCATGATGTTGCAAGATGTGTGTGTGTGGGGGGTGAGACTCGAATACAAGGGCGTGAGTGGGTCAAAGCACGACGAATAAGATGCCTTTGGGCAGTGTGTAGATAGGGAATAAGGACTGTACGTAGAATACCAAAGGGTTGTGGATGTGGTCAGATGAAAGACAAAAATCGACAAATGGAGGGCAACCGTGGTGGAAAATTAAACTTCAGCCGCAAGTGCTCTTTGCTCAGAAACCCCATCACCATCACTCCTTCCTTTATCCCTGCCCTTCCACCTCTTTTTTCTTCTTCCTCATCGCTCGCCAGAGATCTCTATCCAATCGTACAAGATATCGACATATCGCCCTACTCTATTCAAGTAATAAATCACGAAATAGCAACAGTTGTGGCCATCGACAATGAACGCAACGGAACTTCTTTCCAATACCCTATCTGCGGGTGCGCCACTGCTCCTCGTCGCGTTTTTCTCTCTGTATTGCTCAATCTTTCTCTCCTTCTGTCTCTCCCAGATGCGTCTACGCGTGACGATGCTACTCAAAAACTCGAGGTCGCTGCGCGCGACAATTACGTGCGTCTACTTTTGTTCTCTGCACTAAACCACATCCGCCTTATATCTTACACGATGTAGCCAGACTACATGTTGATGCTGTCCTCGGTTCTCCTGGAAGAAAGCACGCCCATCTATGTACGAAACGCAGCTGGTCTCGCTTTGAAGAACTCCTTGTCTGCTCGCGTACGTCGCCTTTTTGGAAGTACATGATCTGCTTCGACTCACATTCGCCTTTCGGATCTTAGGAGAGCACAAGACAAACTGAACTAACCAACAGATGGCTCAATCTCAATGCCGAAGTCAAGCAGAAAGTCAAGCAGGACGCTCTTCTCACTCTCGCCTCACCACAAGCAAAAGCCGGTAATTTCGCATCGCAAGTCGTCGCTGCGATCGCTGCGGTGGAGCTTCCCCAAGGACATTGGGGAGACTTGATTGAGATCCTCCTCGGTTTCGTCAACAACCAGCCCAATCCCAATCTCAAAGTTGCGACTCTGCAAACTATCGGTTACATCTGTGAAGCGATTGTGGGTACTCTCCGATATGAAATCGGCGTAATGACTCATTTTGATAACCGTGTTAGAAACCTGAGATTTTGAGCCTACGTTCGAACGAGATTCTTACCGCCGTTATCCACGGTGCACGCAAGGAGGAACCGTCTTCAGAGGTTCAGTTGGCTGCTATCCATGCTCTCTATAACTCTCTGGAGTTCGTGCGGGAGAACTTCGAGCGTGAGGTACGTATTGAAGCATCCTGTCTTACACCAACATCTTATACGATTAACAGGGCGAGAGAAATTACATCATGCAAGTTGTCTGCGAGGCCACCCAAAACTCTAACGTTGCCGTCCAAGTCGGTGCATTCGAGTGTCTAGTGAGGATCATGGGACTGTATTACGACAAAATGGCTCTGTACATGGAACAAGCCCTCTTCGGCGTATGTCAATTTTAATTTTTGCTCACCCACAACGTCTTCTGACATCTATGCAGCTCACTGTCGTTGGCATGAAACACCAAGATGAGCGCGTAGCTCTCCAAGCCGTCGAGTTTTGGTCTACAGTCTGCGAAGAGGAAGTCGATCTTGCTATTGAGGCCCAAGAGGTACGTCAGGCAAAATTCTATGATCAAGAATGGTTGATCAATACTTATTAGGCTGCGGAATACGGTGAAGTCCCTGAGACAGAGTCCAAGTTCTTCGCGAAGATCGCACTCCCGGAGATCGTTCCCGTTCTCCTTCTTCTCCTAACCAAGCAAGAAGAAGATGCAGATGATGATGAATGGAACGTGTCTATGGCTGCTGGTACCTGTCTGTCCCTACTCGCCGGTGCTGTACAGGACGCTGTCGTCCCCGCCGTGATACCTTTCATCGAGGCCCATATCAAGTCGGAAGACTGGCATCAGCGCGAAGCCGCCGTCATGACCTTCGGTTCTATCCTAGAAGGACCCGATCCTTCTGTCCTCACACCTCTCGTCAACCAGGCTCTTCCTCTACTCATCGACATGATGACAGACAGCAATGTCCATGTCAAGGACACCACCGCGTGGACGCTGGGCAGGATTTGCGATCTGCTCATCACCACTATCAAGCCTGATGTACATCTTCATCCTCTTATCTCTGCCTTGGTCACCGGCCTCCAAGATAGCCCTCGTATTGTCGCCAACTGCTGTTGGGCATTGATGAACCTTGCGGATCAGCTTGGAATGTACTACGAGGATGACAACGAGCCTGCACAGAGCGGACCGTTATCGCCATACTACGAAGGTGTTGTTCAGGCTCTCCTGAGGGTCACTGAGAGGTACGCATCTCTCGAACCATTTCTACCTTCATTTCTAATCTGCTATTAGTGCGGGTAACGAGGCCAACTACCGAACGGCAGCCTACGAGGCTATTACTTCGTACCTCACCCAAGCCACTCCCGATGCCATCACAGTCGTTCAGAACACGGTTGTCACTATCCTGCAACGCATGGAGCAGCTTCTTGCCATGCAGGTTCGTCCTTCCGTATGACTTTATCCTTACTTTGTACTGAAACATTTACTCAGAACCAAATTCTTGGTGTCGATGACCGAAACAACTGGAACGAGCTCCAGAGCAACTTCTGCGGTGTTGTCATTGTATGCGTCTGTTATCTGCTATCATGTGAGACTGTCTAACAGTGCTTTCAAGTGTGTCATTCGCAAGCTCGGTGACGGAATTCAGCCTCTGGCTGACCGTATTATGACTTTGCTTCTCCAATTGATCCAAGCTGCTGGTAAGACATCAACAGTGCTTGAGGATGCGTTCCTTGTCGTTGGTTCGCTGGCTTCCGGTATGGCTGTTTGTCGTCGTTCCGTGTCTCGTCTCTTGCTAACATTGAGCAGCTCTTGAGGCCAACTTCGCACCTTACATCCAGGCCTTCCTTCAGTTCCTCTTCCCTGCACTCAAGGCTCATGAGGACACCCAGCTTTGCACTGTTGCTGTTGGCATCATTGGCGATATTTCCCGCTCTCTTGGCGAGCAAAGCGCTCAGTATGCTGGTCCTTTCATGACCGTTCTCCTTGAAAACTTGCAGAGTGAGGTCTTGAATCGCAATGTGAAGATTACCATCTTGTCATGCTTTGGCGACATTGCTTTGGCCATCGGCCCTGCATTTGAACCATATCTCGACACAACAATGGGTGTGTTGCGGCAGGCTGGTGCTGTTGAGCCGAACCCGGTATGTAATGTTCCTTAGTACTTGATTGCTATTAACACATATACTCTCAGTTGGATTACGATCTTGTTGACTATGTTGGACAACTTCGTGAAGGTATCCTGGAAGCTTATACTGGCATCGTCACCGGTCTCAAGAAGACGGATAAAGGTGGGCGATTTTCAATCCTTAAAAATCTATGCTAAATCCCGTTTCTAGTGACACTCCTTCTGCCATATTCTCAATCAATCCTCGAGTTGATCCATAGGTGCCTGAGTGACGAGGAGAGGACAGACTCAGTGATGAGGCTCTCTTTCGGTCTTTTGGGCGATCTTGCAGATTCCTTCCCTCAGGGCCAACTCAAGCCCCTCCTCCTTGCACCTTGGATTGTAGATGAGCTCAGATCGAAACACCGTATGCCTACTGAAACAAAGAAGACCATGCGTTGGGCCCGTGAGGTACGTTTTCATATCCAACTTATAACTAAAATCTGCGTTAACGACGTACTCTAGATGGTTAAAAACGCCACACAGTAGAGAATTGATTCCCACTCTTCCTTTTTCTTTTCACTCTTCTACATTCTCGTTTTCCACGGTTTTCCCTGTTTTTTCTCATTACCAGCATGCATGCAATCTACATTCCCATTCTTTAACTTGCCCGCTAGCCTCTGAAGGAGGCGCATTATACGATCATGACTTGCATGTAATAGAACGCGGACTACAGTCGTCCCGTAGCACTCACGATAACGTCGTTTAAATCCTTTTGATTTTATTCCCACTCACTCCATCACGTATCTTCCTTTGTATCCTTTACTTGCCCATTCTTGTTCAATCCCATTGCCAATACTAGTTCCTCTCATTTAAAACTCTTGCATCTTAACGATTCCATGGGTTATTGGGTGTCAGATTGGAGCTCCCCATACATACGCATTCACTCCTTCCAAACTCTTTCCAACAACTGAATCTCACCAACTGCTGATCTACTACAGCAGGTACACGCGGTGTATAATACTCAAATAATACGTGTATCATAAAATAACAATGTTTTCTGACTTCTATATCGTGTCACTACGAGAGCATTACTACTTAGGCGCCGGTGAAGAAGGTGTGGCCCTGTGTGGCCTTGGGGCGCGACTTAGTTCAAACAAATCGTTCATTAACCCTCCATCACTAGTTCTTTTACTGGCCGCTTCTCTTTCACGCCTCATCTCCCTAGCCTTCGTGACGATAAACTTCTCCAAGTGCAAACGATTTATAGTGCTCCATGAAGTGCTAGCATGGATCAAACGTCTCAGTATTTCTGGTCCTCAACTTCAACTGTGATCTAAATATGATGATCCAGGTCTCTACCTTACGTTGCAAATCGTCGCTAGCAGTTTGTTTCTCTGTTCGTTTATTCAAGATATCATGGGGACTGCAAGCGATGGGATACTCGTACGGTCAACTTCACTGTTCGTATCGAGCAGAGTCCAGACTTCAATCGTCTTCCAGGGTCTCCGTTGACTGTTCGAATGCTGGTCGAAGAATGGATCTCTCTCCAACTTCCAAGATATTCCTGGCGCTGCCTCTTTAGAAATCTGTGAGAGGGATATGACGTTGGTCTGTGTCGTTATGGCTTCGAAGTCCTACAGATGCGGATCATAATGCGATCAATCATAGAACTTATAACCTCGAAGATGATTCTTCTTCGACGAAGAAGACTCTATTGATATTAGAGAGTTTGCGCAGTACCCATCACCTGATATGCCGAACGAAAGATATCACATCAAGTGATAAGCGCAACGAAATATTACACGGTGTGTGCGCGTGAGTGCGCGATGGAGCGGAGGCTACGACTCGGACGATGCACAAACTCTCTATTAATAACCAAAAACGATCTCACAAAAATAAACTGAAGAGAACATTCAGTATAATAACCATATCATGTTGGTGCCATGGAACCTTTCCCAAGCTTTTGTCCACGTCTGTCAGCAAATAGCAAGCACTTAACTTGTGGACAACCATGCCTGCTGTAGTCTACCCTCCGTTTCCTGAGGGCGTTCCTGTCCACGATAGCCTTTCTACCATCGACTATGCACGTATCAAAGCGGGAGATGAGTCAGAAATTCAAGCACTTTGGGAAGCAGCCACTCAGTGGGGTTTCTGGTAGTAAGTGGATCGGTCATTCTTGCTCGTTATTTGCGATTCTCACAGAGGGTTTACTTCCCTAACAGTATGACAAATCATGGGGCAGACCACTTTTTTGAACCAATGTTCGAAATGGGTCGAGAAACCATGCTATTGCCATTAGAAGAGAAAATGAAATACCGACAGGGGGATACAGGCGACTCATTTGTGTACGAGAGTATATTCTAATTGTAATGGAAGGTGAATCACTCATCCGTTATATAGATACAAAGCTGCCGGTTCAGCATATACCGATGCGAAAGGCTCGAAAGATTCTGCTGAGTTTTTGAACGTGTCCAAAGACGACGTTCTCTCTTACCCTCGAGTTACCCATTTCATTTACCCTCAGACCGTCAATGCTCGTATGGAGACTACTATCAAGCCATTTGTCGAAGCATGCGTCGAAGTAAACAAAGTTATCTTGAACGTATTCAATAAGAAGCTTGGACTTCCAGAGGGGTGTTTGAACAAGCTTCATCCGGATAACGAGGAAAGCATCTGTGAAGCTAGATGTGTCAAAGTCTCGGCGTCTCCAGGTTCGAGCCAAAGTGTAGCTCTAGGCGCTCATACGGATTTCGGCAGGTGTGAAAATCTTTTGTAGGGCATCTACGCTACAAAACGGATATTAATATTTGGGCTAGCCTTTCTTTCCTTGTTAACAAGCTTGGGGGATTGCAAGTTCTCCGTCCCGGAGAAACAGAGTGGAAATATGTCAAGGTAAGGCTATAATTACATGTTTCATTATAAAAAGGTCGACTTACTGCGAGCAAAGCCTCTTCCAGGCCATGTAATCTGCAATGTAGGCGATGCCTTGACATTCCTCAGTGGAGGGATTCTGAAGTCTTGCATCCACCGCGTTATGTACGTTTACCTATTTCATCCTCGGATTTATTTTCAATCTCATATGCATGCCATATAGGCCCCCGCCTTTGGAGCAAGCACAATATGACCGATGGTCACTTGTTTACTTCCACCGTCCAGCAAATTCTATCCGACTCAAGCCACTGGCAGAGGATAGCCCCTTAATTGCAGAAGCGCTAGCTGCTGCAGAAGATCAGAGCCAATTTGACGCCATGGTAACGATGAAGGAATGGTATGCTATTAAGTACAACCGAGGTCGGACGAGCGGGGAAAATGTAGGTGGTTATCCTCTCAATTTATTTTATTTTACTCATCATCTCCTCCCAATATAAAGGATATGTCGAAAGTAGGGAAAGGAGGTATGATTGCATGATTTGCAGTTAGTCTATGTGCTGTAAAGTCTCATTGTGTATCGCA
>ML213612.1:492440-503323 GCA_004379715.1 Crucibulum laeve | reverse complement strand
TTTTCTCATGTTGAAATTCAGCATATTAAAGCTTTGGTGTGGATATTTAGCATGAGAATTGTCTTTTTTTCTCATGTTGAAATTCAGCATATTAAAGCTTTGGTGTGGATATTTAGCATGAGAATTATCTTTCTTTCTCATGCTGAAATCTAGCATGATAAGGCTTTGGTGCTAATATTCAGCATGAGAATTGCCTTTTTTTCTCATGCTGAAATCCAGCATGATAGAGTTTTCATGCTGATATTCAGCATCATATTATTATTATTATTATTAAGGATGTGCAGGCCTACTATACAAGTGATGGAAATGCAAAGGGCTTTTTACAGTAAATGCAAAGGACCCTCTAGTGAGAATGCAAAGGACCTTTAGGTGAGAATGCAAAGGACCTTTTGGTGGTAATGTACAAGGCAATTAAGGCATTTTGAAAGTGCTGGCTGCCCCTGGGGGTGGATGGTGTTCATTGATGTTGAAAATGAGATGGTGGGGTGGCCATGTCTTTGCTGACATTGAAAATGAGCTGGTAAGGTAGGTGGATCTTCATTGACATTGAAAACAAGCTGGTGGAGATGGGTGGGTCTTTGTTGATGTTGAAAATGAGGTGGCAGGGTGGCTGTGTCTTTGCTGATGTTGAAAAAGATATGTTGGGGTGGGCAGATCTTGGTTGACATTGAAAATGAGGTGGTGGGGTGGGGATGTCTTCACTGATGCTAAAATTGAGGTGGCAGGGTGGGTGAGTAGCCACTAATGCTGAATGAGGTGGGGTAGATGGGCACTTGCTGATGCTGAACAAGGTGGTGGAGTAACATTGAATGAGGTGGTGGGTGGGTGCTCATTAATGTTGAATGAGGCCATAGAGTGGGTGGGCACTCCACTGACATTGTACAAGGGCAAATAAGCACTGAGGCAGTAAAGAGGGAGGGAGCTTACATGAGGTGGCAGTGGGAGGGCCCATGCTGACATGGCAGTCAGCATCAATGCTATTGCAGGTGATCTTGATGTTGTGGGAGGGTGGTTGATATTGTCATTGAGCATGGCAATGTCAGGCATGGGGCATGGGGCATGGTGGTAATGAAGAAGGGTGGTGATGGCACTGAATAGGAGGGATGGTGGTGGTGAAGACAGGAGCAAATAATGAAGCCATACACAAAATAAAATCATGTGATATATTACCATTTTAGAACATAGAAAAAATGATTTAATAATAGTATTAAGGATTCATATCAATTAAAATATTATTGCTTCATACACTAAATATGTGACTATACAAGGAGTCCATGTAGAGTAGAATGGATTATACATGGACTTTACATGGGTGGACTCCCAAGGAGTGTACATGGATCATTCCAAAAAAGGAAGAATCTACTTAAAATGTACATAGATTAAGTAAACTGTATGTACACTAAGTGTACATGAATTGAGGGGAGCACCACCAAAAAATAGTTGATATGGAGTGTACATGGAGTGTATATGGAGTGTACATGGAGTGTATATGGAGTGTACATGGAGTGTACATGAACTCCATGTATACTGTTGTGTTAGTGTCACAAGCTCAAAAGGCTATGCAAACTAGAAATCAATTGTAAGAGAACTATGGTGATGAAACATATTTACAAATAAGGAATAGTGAAAATCATGAATGGAAGGTCAAATGGAAGGAGAGTTGGAAAGAAGTTGGAAAGGTCAGAAGGAAGGTGTGAAATTCCAGGATGTGACAGTATTAGATTTTTCGATGGAGTCTAATAAAGTCTAATAAAATCCAAATAAAGTATATTACAAATAATGTATAATAAATATCTCTTCTACTACATATCTAATCAAATACATGATCATTATCACTGCTTTCAGTTGCTTAAATATTTGTAAATTTCTTTAGTACGTCTTAACAAACAGGTCCAAATAGAAATAAGAGTTCATTAACAAATATTATTTAATAAAAATCATAAAATTTTAAGTATATGATTAAAAATAAAAATTAAGAAAAATTAAGAGAACCAAATAGAACCAATCAAGAAAAATAAAAAATGTACAAATAAAATATATGATTTTCTATCTTATGTAAATTAATACAGTATATTAGTGCTCACCTATTTGGACTTGTTTGGTTCTATTTGGTTCTGATTACTTGTCAAGTTTTCCTGTTTTTATCACTGTTTCAGTAACAGTATTAGCCAACAGGCTATTATTTGTATATATTTAACCTTATTTGGCTCTATTTGTTTTTCTGATTTATCCCTGATTTTTCCAATTTTTTTAAAAAATTTTATGACTTTTATCACTATTGTAACAGATGGTTATTTGGACTTATTTGGTTCTAAATACTTGTCAAGTTTACCTATTTTTATCACTGTTTCAGTAACTAGTATTAGCCTAACAGGCTATTATTTGTATATATTTCACCTTGTTTGGCTCTTTGTTTTCCTATTTATCCCTGATTTATTCCAATTTATTTTGAACTTTTATGATTCTTATCACTATTGTAACAAATGGTATCAGCTATTATTTGCATTTATTTGGACTTGTCTGATTTTATTTGGCATTTTCCCCAATTTTTCTCATTTTTCCTGATTTTTACCAAGTTAGTTCTAATTAAAAGAAATTAGTATTATCAACAGTCCAGCAGTTGAGTTGGAGTATTCAATTACTATTGATTACATAATAGTTGTGAGAAGATCCATATTCTATTGGACACCATTGGATTCCAGATGTCCAATAACACCAAAGTCCAGCAGATTCTAGGAGATTCCAGGAATTCTTTGGAATTAATGAAATTTTGTTGGAATCCATTGGATTCTATTGGACTCTATTGAATTCCATGGATTCCAGTGGATTCTGCTGGAAAGAGGGGGGGAGTGTAAAGACCTCCTTTAAATAGACCCTTTTCTGTGACCCTTTAAACCCTTTTTCTGTTCACACACACCATACACAGCCTCTTCACATGCACCATATATGGCCTCTTCACACACACCATATACAGCTATTCCCCACACACCATATTGGGACTCATTGTCTCTTCATATATAAGATAATGTCTGGTCTGTTAAAGGCCAGTATGCTAAGGCCATTATAGAAAATGAAACAATAGATTGAATAGCTTCTTCAAGAGGCCAGCTCACTTTACCTATTCTCACAGTGGGAGTTGACTTATATATCCCATAGAAATATTTAAAATATAATCTCTATATCTTCCATTATATAGTCTGAATATATTCTGTGGATATATTTAAAATATGTTCTATATTATATCAAAATACTGTTTATTATGTCTTCTATATATATCCAATTGATAATATTTTGAATGCAATCAAAAATTTCACACAGTTTATATTTTGATGGTATTCAAAATATTCTCAAATTATCCCCAAGAGGATAAGAGACCACTTAAGAGCAGTATAGAGATGATGTGTTGACAAAGGAGCAAGTTGTATTCATAAGGCTGCATTTGGCATCACAATTTAGTATTCTCATCACATGACACTAGTGTGACATCCAAATGCAGCAACAAGATAAGATTAGATTAAGATAAAGCAGCACTCATTATGTAATCATGAGCATGTGCAGTAATGACCTACAGTAACTAGTGACAAGCTGTTTAGACCCATGGCTTTGCCACAGGGTGCTTGTTACCTTGCACCCCTAGCTATGCCTGGGTCAACAGCTTGCTGGGGGCTCTGCCTCCAGACCCTCAGCTTAATCCCACTAAATTACACATCTTCAATCCTAGTTTTTAAACTCATGTCTTATCCTAGTTACTAAGACTCATTTTTTATCCTGTTGTTTGATTGCTGGGGGCTCTGCCTCCAGACCAGTGCTTTACACTCCCCCACCAATCCAGTTGGACTCCAGGTGGGGTCCAGGTACTATAGTTGACTCTATATGGACTCTAGATGGAATCCAGGTGGATTCCACCTGGAATTGATGTATCTAAATAAATAACAATTCATAGGGCTGGAAAACATATATGTTCATTGTGAAAATATATACAAACAAATACAAACAAAATTGGTTTGGCATTACAAGAATACTTACAACTTTTCTTGGTCAAAATAATTTGTATTCATATGTGTTTGTCCTTGTTTGGTTTAATTTGGTATTTGCAGTTACATTAAATTTTAATACACTATATTGATACATATATAATTGAATTTTTGATACTTTTATTTGTACATGTTTGGTTGATCCTTTTATTTACAAACTCCTACAAATAAGGTTGAGTTTTACTAATGTTATATATCACAACAGTGATGAAATCAGAAAGAAATTGATAAAATGATCAAAAAAGATTGATAAGCCATCAAAAACAATGCAATTATATACAAATCACAGATTATTTATATCTGTTTCATTTTATTTGATTCTATTTAATATACCTCTCTATACTGAGAAAGTTGTTTAGTGCAAATATTTGTACATATTTGTTAATACCTTAGATTGTAGAGAGTGTAATGAGAGACATGACATTTTTGGTCCCATTGAAATTGAATAAGAATCACATCTGCAAATCATAAAATACTGTCCCAATCGCAAGTCTTTTAAATTTGCTGACATCTATTTATTATAATATTTTATTGTAATAATGCATATAAAATGGAAACTCCAAATTCATTTATGTTTGTACATATTTGTCTCATTCCATTACTGTTGTAATAAACACTATGGATGAGCTTGTAATTTTTCCATGTATATGTATTGTTACAATATATTAAAGGTCAGAATGGTATTACAATGATGGATGATTCTCCCATAAAGATCTGGATATGTGTCCTTCACACTCACAGATATCAGTATAAACATTTAATCAAGTGTGCATGAAATTTACCAAGATTCCTGCCCAAGTTGATTGACCTCCAGGGCATGTCCTGTTGGTACCTTGTGCAACACTGAGTGCTTCCATTGGGAAATACCATTTGCTTTAGCTTCAGGATCAATCCATTGCCCAACAGCTTGTTTGGTGAGCATATCAAAAGTGCTCCCTAACTTCTTTGCTTGCCTACAGATCTCTCTCAGACTCTATGGCTTTCTGCAGTCTCTATCTATAGCCAAATAAGGATATTAAACCAATTCATCTTCTTTGTGCCCTTCATCTCAACTATCTGCTTTTGTCCCTGAGGTTTCTTCTTCTTCTTCTCATCTTGTTTAAACTAATGTTTTGGTTGTGATTGTTTAGCAATGTCTTTATTTAATTTATCCTTTTCAAATGCCTCCAAATGCTTCTATGTGTTTGACCATGTAAGGAATGAAATCAACAGGAGTAAAACTTGACTGACCTGTTTGATTCCAGCTTGAGCAGGTACTCAATCTGATACAAGCCTCTCATCCCCCTCCTTTGTACAATACTTATGTTGCCATTCCTGCATGTCTTCTCTAACACTAACCTCCTTTTTTAACTTCTCCTCAGCCTTGTCCAGTTCTCTTTTCCCTCAAGTTGCACAAAGATCATCAAATGTGTGCAAGATACAGTCTGCTTTGTCCTCTGCACTCTCTTTGAAAATAATCTTTCAATAATAACTTCTTACTATTACTGGGAATTGTAGCTTCTTTGCTCTGTACTTTGTAGACTGTAGTAAAAGCCATGTCTTCTTCATAGTCTGATTCAACCAATGCAGGGATAGTGTTATCATCATAATTATTAACAAACTCCATGGATGAAGTTGGAAATGGAAGTGGATCACTGCATGTCTTGTCCTTGTTAATCACTGAGTGGTTGGAATCATTTTTCATGGTGTATGATAGGGACTAACATGGATACAACTGGGCCTTATCCAAATCCAGAGCATGGATAACCCTGGATTTGGATTGGATATGGATCAAATCTGAATGAACCAGATTTATCCACTCAAATCCATCCTTGTGAATTAGTTATATTTCTAGTATTTTACATGTAGACTACTTGTATCTTCAGTTTGCTGTGAAAAAAGTCACAATAGCTATTATGAATTAATGAGTAAATCAAAATGAGTGCCAACTACAGCACAGTGACTGAAAACTATTTCCCATGTCATCATTCTGCCATTGAGCATCTGTGTCAGGCACATCAACACAATCTACTAAGAGAGTGCTGAGGTCAATACACAAACTATCAACTTATGGAAGGAGGAGTGAAGAGTAGAGCAAATAGTATTGGCAGTAAGAAACAACCAGCTAAAGACTACAGAATAAGAATGTAGACTACTACTATATATACTAAGTGGCCATGCACCTAAGGTGTGACTAATGCATGTTCAATAATGAGGGAAACATGTGTAAGTAATGTATCTACTGCAGCTGCATACTGCAGACATGTGTTATAAACATGTTTCTAATAAGAGATCAAAATGAAATAAGTACTACTACTGTGTGTTATCCTCATTTTGTAACATGAGCTGTCTTGTTTGTCTTTGTTGTCAAAATTATAGAAACTGTTCCAATAATTAGAAAAGAAAAGAAAAGAATAATCAAAATAAATGATTCATGACAATCTGGAATATTAATTCTTTGTGCAAGTACACAGTTTTTTGGTCAGATAAAGCAAATATTTGATTTTGATATGGTGTTAAGTGCTGTGCCAGAAAAGGCCTGACTTAGGTGCAGAGTTGTTGGGTGGTGAGTGCAGAGTCAGATTGCCTTGAGGTGGACTAGGGACTTCAGCTTCAGCTTATGTGCTGTGCCCCTTTCCACTAGCTGTCCCTGGATTTCAGAGGACAAGAGCAAGGTAGAGACAGAACTCAAGATGGAGTTCTGAACAACAAAGAGAACTCCTTGCAGGAGTTCTACAGAGGAGTGTGGAGCTGGTGCAGACTCAAGGTGTGTTTGCAGTGAAGACTAAATTGATATTCAAACTGAAGTTACAAGTGAAATAAACTAAGTTTAAATACTAGGAAATTTGGAAATGAGTATTATGGAGTAGAAACAAGTAATGCAGAGTACAAGGTACAAAATATGAAACATGTATGAGGATGGAACAGAGTCATGAAATAAAACTAAAAGGAAATAGATATAAAACTGAGAGATAAATAATATAGATAAAAGATAATCAAGATCTAAATAGAATTCTGTGAGGGATGAGTGGAGAACAGGATCAAGAGTGCAGAGTCATGTATGGGATGTGCAGAATCAATGGATAACATGCAGAGTTGTGGTTGCCAAGGCATGGATGTAACATATGGATACATGACTCTATATATATGATTTGTGTTGAAAATTGAAGCAAGATGCAATATATGAGACAGAGATGATTATAAACTGAATTCATGTTTGAGATACAAGAGATAATCATCCATTAAGAGTTAAGGAATGGATTCTTTGACTTGTCAATATCCTTAGCAATTATATCACTGACATATTTAAGTCCTGGATTGAGTGGTGAGTCAGCTTGTGCCCAGGAGCCAACAGCCATCTGTGCCTTGAAGGTCTGAGATGACATGTTATGCTGCATAAAGTTAACTTGCCAGCAACCAGTTGAAAATGATCATTCAGCATCAACAGATTTCACTAAGAATAGTGAGAACAATATGAGAAACAATTGGCATAAGCAAAAATGAATTTACCAGGTGCAGAGCAAAAATCAGATGCCATCCATGCAAGATTAGGGTGTGAATGTGATGCTGGATACCAATACATCATATAACCACCTGCTTCCTTGATTACCATTGTGGGGAGTAATGGCTCTTTAAGGTAAGTTGTGATGTTATCTTGAGGATATTGAGTTTGTGGGATAAGATGGGCATAGTGTGAGCATCATGTCTGTTGATATGAACATATCCATAGATATTCATGGTGTAGCTGCTCAGAGTAGACAGAAATATCATAATAAAATTAATTACCTTTGTTCCAATTGTAGCTTCTGCTACTACTTCATCCAGTTCTTCTGTACTTACAGGTTGATAGTTATTCTTCCATTTTGAAACAACCATCTTTTCAATGTCCTTGATTTGTCTTGATGTTCGTCCATGATCTTTAAACCATTTCAGTTTATGATCTGGGCACATCACTGTCAAATAAAATATTAGCTGAATTATATAAATGTAAATTTAAATACTTGTACCAATAGCAATGATATAAATATCACAATCATGTGCAAATGCTGAGTATTTGTCAATCAAAAGAAGCCCTGCTTGGCATGCAATCTGAACAACTGTGGATATATTATTTTCATTGTCATCACAAGCTGAAATTAACCCTTCATGCAGTTCTTCTAAAACAGGAATAGCATTGACAATAAGTGGAGTTTTGGCAGCAGAAAATATGTGTGTTAGCTCATCAAAGAGCTAAACAGAGGAATCAGCTTGAATTAATATAGAAAATGATCATTCTTACCAAAAGAATTTCATAGACATCTTCTGCCATCTTCCACTGATCCAAAGAAAGACTGTATGCCTTGAGATTCAATGAAGGAATGGCAGTCAGCTGCTCTAAAATATCCCAAAAATATAAATGAGACTTTAAACAATCAAGATCAGAGTTCCATCTTGTGGTTACTTGGTGTGAAAGTGTTTGTTGACTATTTTTTAACTCTGTATCTTCAGAAACTAGTTTATCAAATTGCTCTTTGAGAGTTGGTGAGTCATGTACATGACAGGCAAGTCCTGATGCCTAAATATAAAGATATTTAAGTTATAGTATAATAGAAAATGCAGAAAAAGAAGTACTCACCTGAGGAAAGATTTGAAGTGCAATTTTTGCTTCATCTGAGTCCATAAGGACACCTTTATCAGCCATATATTGAATTGCCTTTTCACAAATTGTTTTGGCAACTTTATCATTGTGAATTGCTTGGCCTTCATCTCCCTCATCCTCTTCAAGTGAAGCATCTACTTCTTCTTGAATAGCAGTATCATCCTCACCATCTTCATATCCCAATATATCAGCATCATCTCCAGGATCCAAAATAATTTCTTCCTTTTCACCAAAATCAGTAGACTCCCCAGGATGATGAAACCCACCAGATCTGGCACCTGCACTTACACATGCCCATCATGAGTGACTGTGATTATATAAGCTGCACAGTGTCAAATTTGCAACCAGTTCTTGTACTATGTATTCTACAACAACAATACAAATATACCACTGCTTTTATATCAGAAAACACTCCCCCAAGATGCAAACATGGATCTGAAATCAAGGACCAGCTGATTGGAGCTATAAAAGTCTGTCCAATGATTGCAGAAGCAGCCTACCAGATTGGCATCAAGGATGCCACTGCACATGGCATCCAGAAAAAGTACAAAAAATATGGAATGACAGACAACCTACCCTGTACTCATCTTCCAACCAAACTTAATGACTGCACCATTTGCCAGATAGTCAGAAATGTGGTCAAATTGTGTTGCAAACCCTTTTGGGAGATTGGGAATGAGTTGGATACCCCCTTGAGTGAGTCAACTATGTGATGTGTGCTGGCATCAAAGGGATACTATCAGAGGGTTGCACACAAGGGCCCCTTCCTTACAAAAACCCACAAGATTCATAGGGTATGATGGGCACAGCTGTATCAGTGGTGGAGGAATAAATGAGAGAAGATTATGTGGTCAGATGAGGCATACATACACCTCTCTGACAACAAGGGCTGCATCTATGTCACTCATAGCACTGAGGAGGAATATCTTGATGTGTGCTTACTCCCAACCTTCTCCCAGTCCCCAATACACATCATGGTATGGGGTTGTGTCATGCACAATTGTAAAGGGCCACTTGTAGTGCTGGAGTATCCAGGAGGGAGAGGTGGAGGGATGAACACTACTTGCTACCAAGAACAGGTTCTAGATGGGGTGTTAAAGGACTTTTATGACAAGATGAAGAGGGAGAGGGGTCAGGTTATGTTTCAGCAGGATGAAGCACCATCTCATAGTGCTAAAGCAATGGAACAATGGCTCAGTCAGCACAACATAATACAGATCTATCACCCCCCAACTTCCCCTGATCTTACCCCTATTGAGCTGATTTGTCATGAGCTCAAAAAGAGGCTCCATGATCTCCCCAACCCCCGAACTACCCTTAAGCAACTCAAAGCTGCTGTTCATGCCATCTGGGAGGAGATACCAATTGAAGACATCAATAAACACACTATTACTATGCCTGATTGTGTTGAGGTTATTCTTGCTGTAAAAGATGGACATACACAGTTTTAAAGTCATATATACATTCACATGTATGTCTACTATACATTTGCATAATTTTGTATTGAAATTCCATCCCAATCCAATGTGGTGGTGAGATGAGCAGGAGGAGGAGATCTGTGATTGCATGGAACACATGATCACAGTCACTCATGATGGGCATATGTATATGAACTTGCTTCTTGGGCTTGGGCTTCTTGAAAAAGAATCAAATAAAAACCTTCAAGAGGTTGACTGGTATTTAATCAAAAGATACACCATCATATTCAAATTGCTCAAAACTTGCCTTTGCAATAAGATTAAAGACATGTGCCAGGCATCTAAGTCAAACCTGCTTTCCTAAAAAATATGGGGAGATGATTTGGTAGCAGCTCTGCTAGCTTATCACAATTTGTTGCATTATCCATGCATACTGAGAAAAGCTATATTAAAGGAAGTTGAAGTTATTGAATACAACAAAAAATTTGGTTACTAACCAATTTATCAAGTCCAAATTGTTTAAGACATTTTGCAACAACCTCTGCAAGATATTGTCCATCATGCTTCTGTGTTAATCTATTTTTTAGACAAAAATTGTGATTAACATAGATAAAAAAAATTGTGGAATACAATCTCACCTAATAAACTCCAGTATAGCACAATGGATGTGGCCTTTCTCATACCATATCACAACTAATCCAAGGTATGATGACACAAGAGGTGATGTCCAGCCATCAAGAACAAGATGTACTGTGCCATTTAATGTCTAACTCTATAAATGTCAGGCACGTCAACACAATCTACTAAGAGAGT
>ML213612.1:470093-485710 GCA_004379715.1 Crucibulum laeve | reverse complement strand
TTGTAACATGAGCTGTCTTGTTTGTCTTTGTCGTCGAAATTATAGAAACTGTTCTAGTAATTAGAAAAGAAACAGAAAAGAATAATCAAAATAAACAGTTCATGACAATAAATTAGTTGTTATGCTGTGAATATATAGTGAAGACTTACCATAAGGTATTCTTTCACATGATGTGACATCTCAATATAGATCTTGTTAATATCACAGCTGATTGTGATTGGATTTGGAATGATGGTGTTTGGACAGAGCACTGCTACTTCTAACTGATAGTCCTCATCAGTTACAAAGTTAAATGGCCTCAAAATTTTTGCACATCACAGTGCAATAAGTGCTTGGTGTGTTGCTGGACTGAAATGAGGGGCTATGGATGTATTGGCAGATTTGTGAGGGAATGTGACACCCTGTGATTCAAAACAAGCTTTAATAGCCTTTATCATGTTGCTTGTACCCTCACTGGTCTTTGCATTAGGGCAAAGAAAAACATAATGGCTTGAAGGATTTGAGAGGCAGGTGAACACATATGTCAGACTGACAGGAGATCCATCTGAGCTGACTTCACACTGAAGTGTGATATTGAAGTGATCATATGCATCTGAGTGCCATGCAGTACATGAAGCATCTATTTTCCTATTAAAACATCTGGAGTATAAAAAAAATGAAAAATCTTCGTACTGATAATGGCAGAATCTTCAAGACCCCAGACTTCTAGATAAGACTTTTTGTTGATAACTGGAGCATTTGTACAATTAAAATTTCGCTTTTTAATAGGATAAATGAGAACTGGTGGGGGTTCATCATCTGAAGAGGTATCAGAGACTTCAGGAAAATTTTCTGTACTAGTGGCTCATGTATGAGCTTGTGTTGTAACAAAGTTGATAGAGTGGCCATACATGGCTCAGGTTGCCATCCTGAAGGAATTATTTTGTTGGAATGATTCTTCAAGCTTGATTGGTTCTGAGTGTGCAATTTTATACTCATTTTACCATTCTTTAATTGGTCAATGCATATGAATGGGGTTTCAATGGTGAATTAAAAGATCAAGCATGTATGTATATTCTAAAAGGGTAAATACAGGATATACACTGGTAAAAAAGCAAAGGACCCAACCAAAGCTATCCACAAGTAGCAAACCCTTGAATGGTAGTGTTCAATTGACCTATGGAATAACTCTAGATGAGAACTGTCTAATTGCTAAAAATACATTACATAGTTGGATAAATACTAAAAATACCCAGATATCCCTGGGTAGCTAATGGAAATATCCAAATCCAGACATTTTCCCATGGATCAAGATCCACTGGATAAATATCTGAATTTACATAATCCATGTTAGTCCCTAGTGTATGATAGGGCTTGCATAGTACCTTGGCTTGGGGAATCTATCTCAATGGTAATGTCATCATCTGGTGAACACTCTTCAGCCTCATTGGTGATCTATGATGGTGGTGAGAAAGCATTACTTGAACATTTATTTTAAATAACTCACTTGTTCCAGAACATGATTTGCAAGCAAGTTAAACACTTACATTCTTGCATTAAGTATATCAAATTCATTGCTTAATGGATACTGTTTAGGATAGACAGCATGTTTCAAAGCATAGATAGATAAGATCCCAAAAGAGAATCCATCTGTCTGCTTAATTATAGGAAGTCCTTCAATATTGAATATCTCACCACTATGTTTGGAGATCCACCAGCTATAGGCATTAAACAGAATTGTTGGAATCTCCTGTCTGAGTGAGTCACCATAACAAAATTTTCTGCCTTTTGTATCAATAACAATTGCTATCCAGTGCTTCTGTTTGTTTGAGGATCCAAGATGCCCAACTATCAATAGGACCTGCTTTCCCAGTATGACATCATTCCCTAGTTCACAAATCCATCTACAGCTCTGAGTTTCTTTGTAGTCCTTAAGATCTCTGGAATTGAACTCAGAGACAAATTTATCTGTAAAATCAACACACTTGACACATAGGCAGCACTCTGTCAATGCTGGATCACTAACAATATTATCATGCAAGACTTCTAGCATGTCATTCTGATCTGTTCCCCTCAACCATTCCACTCCTAGATATCTCTGCATCTTACAGATTGGTTTGTCATGTGATAGTCCCTTCTTCCCATTCCATGGCAGCTGATTCAATAGTTCTATTGTTTCTTGTGCTAAACTCTGGTGGTTTACAAAGCAGAAATTCTTTGCCTGTTTCATCAACTATTGCTTACTCTCTGTCCATGGTTTCTAGGCTGTATTTCAAAAGTCAAGTACAGCATTCCAGTATGTTACAACCCACAAGGGGAAGTGGGTAACAGATTTTCCAGGAAGGTGAGCATACATAACTGACTTGAAACCATCAAGCCACCTTTGCTTTCCAGCTTTGTAGAGTTGGCATACCAGGCCAGCATTAGGTATGGGCAGCCAGTGAAGGGAGAGGATCATGGTTTCTGTCATATAGCTGGGTGTATCATAGCTGAAGTACAGGCTAACATCTTGTGTATGAAGCATACTCAAAGATAGAGGGATGACAAACTGCAGCATGGCATTGATTGTGATTCCAGGCTGTGGTAAGAGTTCAGCATTGACAAGATCTGGAATCTTGAATTGATATCCTCCTGCATGCTTCACATGGGTAGGGAGATCTTTCCATAGTTTCCCCAAGGCAATATTGTGATGGACCAGTGAAAATGATTTTGGACTGACCTGTGTTAGTTGGTCTTTTGGGTCAGTCATTTGGTTGGCTGATTTCAAGGGGGTCAGTGGGTCAGTTTGTAAAGTCTATGAGAGTGATCAAACCTAATAAAAACTACCAAATAAACTGAAGAAAGAAGCTGTTGGAACCTATATATTCTAGACCTGACATATTTCTCTTTTTTCATCAATAGGATGCCAGAAGATAGCAGTTTGGGACTATTACTATCAGGATGCAGTAAAATATAATTCAACTCACTTTGTACTCACTGTAAATTTTGCACTGCTGCAATGTCAGCCAAAATTAAAGAAAATGAAGAGAAGGCTATGAAAATTGGCCTTGTGGAAGCAACTCAGCCTGAAAATGTTCTCCTTGCTGAGGGGAATTGTAGAAGACATTGAAGATGTTGATACAGATTGTTAAGTACTGAGCTGGATAGAGGTGGACTTTTCTGTGGAGAAGTGGATATGGAGTGTGAAGTATGGATTGTCTTGAGGCAAACTAGGGACTTGGCTTCAGCTTATGTGCTGCACCCCTTTCCAAAGTGGTCCCTGGATTTCAGAGGATGAGGACAAGATAAGACAGAACTCCACCTGGAGTTCTGAACTACAAAGGGAGTGCAGAGTTGGTGGGAAACTCAAGGTGAGTTAGGATAAGACTAAGTTGATATTCAAACTGATGTTACATATGGAAGTATCTAAGTTTATATACTAAGTAATAGTGGAGAACTGAGTAATGGTGGCAGAGAACTAGGTAAGTAAAACTGTCATGAACCATTCATTTTATTATTCTTTTCCTTTTCTTTTCTAATTATTAGAACAGTTTCTATAACTTTGACAACAAGAACAAACAACCAGCTCATGTTACAACATGAGGATAATGCACCCTAGTAATATACATGACTCATTTAGTTTATAAATAGATAACACATTTGCAATGCATGCCACAGTATGCAGCCACAGTGCACAGTCACCAAGATTAAGTATGACTGTAGTACACATGTTTGACTCACCTTCACCATGACTCTTAAACAACTCCTTATGAGTGTGTTTCTTAGTATATATAGTAGTAGTACTAGTTCTTATTCTGTAGTCTTTAGCTGGTTGTTTCATACCACCAATACTATTTGCTCTATACTCCTCCTCTCTCTTCTAAGTTGTTTGTAGTTTGTGTATCAACCTCAGCACTTTCTGTATAGATTGTGTTGACATGCCTGACAAAAATGGAGACAAGTTTCTGAGCAGAGTAGTAAAGTATTGAGAACTGAAATGGTGGTGTAGAACTAAACTAAAAGGTAATAGATAATACCAAGGAGATAAGTCATATAATGAGAACAAGGTAGGAGGGGGATTCCATGAGAGACATGTGGAGAAGGGGGTCAAAGGTGTGGAGTCATGTGTAGGATGTATGGAATTGATGATAGCATGTGGAGATGTGTGTGCCAAGGCACAGATGTAACACAGATAGTGATTCAGATATAGACAATACTACAGGAGAATCTGGTCACACAGAAACTTCTATGTCTAATTCTAATTGTTGAAGGGTATGTTATCCTTCAGTTATCCTTCAGTATTATTCTAACTATAATTTCTTTTAGGTTTGCCTGTATTTTGGGCAGAAAAACCCTATTGTTAAGTGCTGTGCTGGAGAAAGGCTGACTTAGGGGCAGAGATGTTGGATAATGAGGGTGGAGTGTGGAGATGGATTGCCTTGAGGCAAATTAGGGACTTCAGCTTCAGCTTATGTGCTGCACCCCTTTCCACTAGTGGTCCCTGGATTTCCAAAGGACAAGAGCAAACTAAGACAGAACCCAAGGTGGAGTCCTGAACAACGAGGAGGAACTCCCTGCAGGAGTTCTACAGAGGAGTGAAGAGTTGGTGGTAACTCAAGGCAGAGTAGTTTGGCAGACTAAGTTGATATTCAAACTGAGGTTACATAGTGAAGTAATTAGGTTTAAATACTAGAAGTCTGGAGATGAGTAACTGTGGAGTAGAGATGAGTAATGCGGAGTACTAGGTACAAAATATGAAATGTGTATGAGACTTGACACAAACTGTATAATTGTAACTAAAGGAAATAGATATAAATCAAAAGATAAAAGGAAATAGATAATAGATAATCGAGATCTAAATAGAAGTCCATGAGGGATATGCAGTGAACAGAATCAGGGAGTGTGGAGTTGTATGTGAAGGGTGTGGAGTTGATCATAATGTGCAGAGTTCAAGTTGCCGAGGCATGGATATAACACCTATCAAAATTGTAGATCTATTCAATTTATGAGTCTTATGTAATAAGAATTGTTCTCTTAGGGTGTTTTAGTAGAGTATTTTGTCCAACATCAAAAGCAAGCAAAAGTGTTATGTCAGCAGCATGCACTGCCACCTCAGCATCTCAAAATAGCACATGATGTTTGTCATCATTAAAATAAAATTGTGCTTTATTTTTGTACACCTCTCTGCTCCCTCTTTTCATCATTCTCCTCACCATCACCCACTTTTTGCTACCAGTAATGACAGCAATATTTAATGACACATAATCTAGCATGGATCTGTGCTTAAAGAACTACCTCAATGTGTCAGAAATGAACCACAACCTATTCCAATTCTGCCCCATGTATGGACCCCATGTATCAATATTAGAGTTCAATATAGATGTAATGACTGATACACTATGGAAATTTTGATGGTCACTAGACCCAACTGTATCAAATCAACTCTGACAGGTAAAAGTCCCTCAATACAGTTTGATCACTACAAGTTTTGGTACCACAGCAGACTCTGAAAATATAAGGTGACACAATAAGGGAAGTCACTTTGCTACAGCATTCTGGCATGCCTTGTCACAAGTAGAGACAATTTGTACTTTAAAGTGAATGGACATAAACTTTTGGCATAATTCTTTGAAATTCACATTCTCTAACTTCTTGAGCATATAATTCCTAATTTTAAAGCTGATAGAACCTGTCCTAAGCTCATAATCCATGTTGTATTGAGGAGAGCACATTTTAATCACACTTCTCACACAGCATTTGGCTTGGGGGAAATTTCTAATCAAGCACTGTTGGGGCAGATATTAACCATTTGTTTTCTTCTGCACTCAATTGACACACAATTGCTATTCTTTTTGCAGATTTACAATCATAAATATCTCACTTACATGTTACAATTTTTTAATTCTCCTGCAACCAGTGTGTCAGGCACGTCAACACAATCTACTAAGAGAGTGCCGAGGTCGATACGCAAACTATCAACTTAAGAGAAAGAGAAGGGAGAGGAGTAAGGAGTAGAGACCTTTGTATTGGCGGTAAGAAACGACCAGCTAAAGACTACAGAATAGAAACTATAACTACTACTATATATACTAGAAGGCCATGCACATAAGGTGCAACTAAAGCATGTCTGATAATGAGGGAAACATGTGTAAGTAATATATCTACTGTGCACTGCGGCTGCGTACTGCAGACATGTGTTACAAGCATGTATCTAATAAGAGATCGAAATGAAATAAGTACTACTACGGTGCGTTATCCTCATGTTGTAACATGAGCTGTCTTGTTTGTCTTTGTCGTCGAAATTATAGAAACTGTTCTAGTAATTAGAAAAGAAACAGAAAAGAATAATCAAAATAAATGGTTCATGACACAGTGTGGTTGTACAAAAAGGGTGCTCTTCCAAATCTGCAGAAATGTTACAAAGTGGGACGGACTAGAGGCGTGCAGGAAAATGTCGGAGGGGCACGGGAAAAGATTGGACGGACTTGGCTTCAGCTTATGTGCTGTGCCCTTTGCAATCTATTTGGGTGTCCGGGATTTATTGAGTGATCAGAAAACGTAGAGTCAGAGTTGTAGCAAAGGCACAAGGCCTAAGGCTACGAGGGCAGGGAAAGGTGTAAGAAGTGCGTGATAAGTTGAGTATAAGATTTGTGATATGTGTAAGACTTGATTTTTGAACTGAAGTTTGTAATAGTACAAAGTGAAGTATTTATACTAACTAAACTAATTGTCAATATAAACGGGGATTGGAAACAAGACATGAGATATAGACACAATGTCAAAGTAAGACATAATAAGAGAGGTGGAATAATGTGCGTAATAATGCGGAAGAAAGGGTCATGTGATAATGAGTTATTGTCAGAACTAAATATAAATGTCATAGAAATGATAACTAGGTAACTATCTACAAGAAAGGAAATAGTTATTGTTAGAAATGGAAAAAATGCGGAACATGCATGTAATGTGCGTGGAAAAGGTTTCAGGTCGTGACAAGAAATCAGCAACTGATGCCAGTCTTCTGCTCCCTATTCTTATGCTAAATTTCTGAAAAAATTTCGCTAGCTACATGAGATTAGTTGGAGTGTGAATGCCAAATATCTAAGGGTTTGGCGAAGATTTACCAACAGGAGAGGCAACTGTAACAAGGAGTGAGTGTGACAAGGAGCGCTAGAACACTATGGCATTTCTAGGAGCTGTTGTGCAGTCGGTGCAGCTGAATCTTCCTTAGACATAATCTAGAAAGCTATGTAGATTTTCAAGTGAAGCTTGAAGTAAACTAGAAGAACATTTGAACTCTCTGAGCAGCTAGGGTAAGTTAATGCGCGACGAGCGCACGTTGCCATTTATGGAAATTTTAAACTCAGCACATCAGTCGGCAGAACGGCAAATATCCAAGGACCTTGCAGTCGCTACAGAAAGGTCCAAATTGATCGCTTTGTAGTGATCAAGTGTAACGTGGGAATCGCTACAAAAAATCATATCACACGACCATATCGATCGTTACGTCTATATTGAACTCTGCTAATAATGTCATTGAAAAAAGTATGGTGCATTAGTATGTGGGCGAGAGCAGTGTCTGTGATTGTGTCTAGTGGACGTATGCTGAGATTAGATTTCGTCATCTGGGTATGTCCTACTGTCATGCGTCTGTTGTGGATTTGCACTTTCGACGCGTTCCTCGCTGACTATCGTTGCGTTTTCGTGCCTAGTCATCTATCTCCCGTAATCTGTACACATTATTCTGTTCTTTTTTGACTACATGCAGTGATTGGATACTGAATCGTTCAGATTATTGTGAATATGACACGACGAACTCGGTGCAATCTCCACCGCGTCACGTCGTTATGGACTTTAGATGAGTTACACTAGTGTGTGTCGTCCTTCTCTGATATTCACTTGCAGTCTACTGACTATTGCGATTGCTCTTCTAAGATGCTTGTCGTTGTTCAGACTCTACCGCCTCTACCACCCTCCAGTCACGCCTCATCCACTCTATCTTGGCCGTCTTTATACGTTTATAGGATGTATTCGTTTTAGACTTTCTTTAAAGGGCCTGGTACTAGTGCGTGTCGTTCATATAACACCTTGCTTGCAATGTACTGATTGCCATAGTCGCCCTTTTAAGACATGCAAGATACATCTATCTAAATCTCACCGTCCTCCGCTCACGTCTTTTCCCGCGTCCTCTATCAAAGCACCGTCGCTCTTCCAACGACCATTCAATGCATCCCGTCCTGCTCCCTCCCCGCCCTCCGTCGATGCCCGGTGTCCATGATAGCAGACCCCTACTTTGGGAAGCATTAGAGAGGCAGACAACGCGCTACTATTGTGCCGACGATGCAGATGCCCCTTCTGATCGCTCCTCCCCGTGATAGCATGCCATCCAACACTCAGCGCAGTCCCATTCATCACCACAGACTCAGAGCGGCTTCATCCACCAGAATTCAGCACCGCCTTATCCATCCATCCATCCATCCGCGCTGAATCCGCTCAACTTTGCGTTCCTTCCCGCTGGTGATTCGATGATGAGACACCCTAGGTTCCCTTGGTTTTCTCATCCCATCCCCATTACCGTTCTCCATCCTCATCTCTGGTCCCGCCTTCCTCCGGTCCCCTTTCCCATTACGCCTCTATTCCCCCTCCCACTTAAGCAGCTCCTGTCTTCCTCCCTCGACCCATGACTAGTAAACACACTCGACTGTCTTTAGCATGAGGCCGTCCATGGGCGTGGAGGAATGCTGTGGAGCGTTCCTTCCAAAGCACCTCCGAGGAATGGAGGAACACGTCCACTAGCAATAGAACATATCGACGTAGGAGAACAGCACCTCGACTTAGCAGAAGGAACATGTACAAAAAGACATTGACTAAAGCGCACAACTTCGACTTGCCAGATCCATTCATTGAGTCAGAGAGAGATCTATCAACTTCGGAGGGCGGTCATTAGCGAATCCTTGTTCGGTCGAAGGAGTAGTCGACGGTTCGAAGGTGGATGGTGAATGGGGAGGCGAGTGTCAGTAGAACGCGTACTCTCGGAATCAGAAGCGGTCGATCATGTATGTAGTTGGTATTGAGAACCGAATAGTAATTATATTGGCATCTATTTTACACAAGAGCTACCAAGCCGCATAAGAAACCTCAACTAATCAACCAATCTGCTGCCATCGTATTGTCACCCTTTGAAAATGTGACACCCCGAACTCGGCATCCAACTAGTGATATTGCATGCACTCCCGACGCCCGCAGAGCCACTTATATCGGTCGAAGTTCAAGGGTGTCATACAACGGCGACGACAAGATGGGCTTTTGAAAAGAGGTGGATTAGTTACTCGCTTTTGACGTTGTGATCTTGGCTTTTGTAGTTCGGTTGGTTGTATTGAGGTAAAGGTGAGCGGTCGGGTTTTCGGTCGGGTTTATGAAGAATCGATAGATTTGTACGAGTAGAGAGTAGGTATTTGGAGCAGAACCAGATTCAAAGACCTGTGAAAGGCAAAGTCAATGGTGGCAGTGTGAGACGACATGCCAACCTTGAGTCTAAGACTATCAAGTATAGCCACGTAGCCATCTATCGCTGAATCACTGGAGATAATGTACTTGCGCATTGAAAAGTGATATTGAAGCGAAGGATGGCGAAGACTGTTGATTGTGTGAAGAGCCTGGAAACAAAGCTTTGAACGCAGAAGCGGGAAGGAATGATAAGACAACGAGAAGATACCAGGGTAAAAGGAATGCAAATATGTCGAAAGACGAGGACCACCAACTGCAGATATCATTGCTGGCGCCATGCACCAGTCAAATAATCCGTATATGCTCGCAGCGCAGCAGCCTGATATCAACACATCTTCTCTCGTGCCAGCCTCCTTCCTGAAATACGACAGGTTTACCAGATAAGCACCAGGGCGCCGCCATTCCATTCCTGTCCATTGCTCCTTGTCCCGCCTATCCACGAAGCCTGTGTCGGATCTCGTACATTTCTTTGTTGAATAGACTGGGACCTGATGTCGGAGGAGCGTGAAGCACACGCTGAGATCAATGACGAGTGGTTGGTGTCTATCGTCGGAGAGCTGAGTGAGCAGCATTGGTAGAGCTGGATCGATTGGGTCTATTCCTCAGCTTGGTGGTCTTGCTATACCACTGTACAGCGTCACTGAAGGCGGCGTAGTGAGCAATTCGTTGAGGCTGTGTTGAGGCTGTGTTGACCATACTAAGGCGCAATAGCTGAACTGTTCGCTAATAGGCAGGGTACGGACGTATATGCTCGTACATCGACAATATCCTCGCGTATCATCATACTCTCTTTAGACCATCCGATTTCCGCTATGGGTGCCCAGTGCATCCCAGGTGGGTACATGCTGACTTGGGCTAGACACAACAAAGAACAGCATATCGACTTGGGAGAGGATGGAGGAGCACTGAAGAAATAGCCGGACGAGCTACAGCATCTATAACGCGGTGGATGTAGCATTAAGGATCTGCACTATAGAAAGCAACTTTCTCCTCCGTTCGGACGGGCGTTCGTTCCAAGCTCTGTAATAGCTGCCCTGTTTCCCTCTCCAGGACAATATAAAGCTCGTATACAACGTATTATATCAGCTCCCTCCTGGTATTATGTGTATTCGACGAGCATTGGCTGTGGAGGTTCGATGCGTGTAGAGTTGAGAGGGGAAAACGTTAAGCTGAGAAGGAGCACACTCAGTCGGAATGGGCCCAGTGGGAGTAAGCCGTCCCGCGATAGATGAAAGCGTCCCGCGATGTAGGTTTAGAATACTGTACAATCGGGGTGGTTGAGGAAGTCCTCTTACACGTTGTGTATGCAACTTTGAAATGCTCGTCGCAAGGCGTCCTGGGCTTTGGTGGCGGTGAGTCGCTGTATGAACGGCACTCGATGATGATAAGGGACCTGTCTGTGACTCCTCCACAACAAGTCGCGACCGATGTTGTTCGTCGGACCAACACAGTTCCGCATCATGGCCTTTCAAATTGAAGAACCGGGCGGCTGGAGGCGTACTGAACGATTTTCATGGGGAGATAGTAGCAGGAAGTAGAGAGCGATGATGCTGTTGGACGACATCAAACAATCCAGCGTGAAATTGCGTTCATTCAATATTGTTCTACGAAGTCGAACCGCCATAGCCTACACGTCCTACAAGCCGTACATCATCGCTGTTCCTATAGCCACTGCCGGTTATCCACCCACATACACACCCTGATACTCGTCCGCTTGCACATGGCATTCAGCTTGGGTTCGGTTCGTGGTTGAGAATGCTCGGAGATTTGTGCGTGGACTGAGAGGTGGTTATTGGGAAGAGATGAGGAGAAGAAGTGGTTGGAGACGTACCCAAGAGTCTGATCCATCTTGTCTACTTTCCTGATCAAATGCTTCGGAATGGGACCCACGTCTTTGAAATGGAGTCCATCAAATGCCGTTCAGCCAGGAAGAGAAGAGCTCAGGGATCCTTCGCCCAATATGCAGATCTGTCGAGTCCGCAGGTAATGGGGTGGTCCATTATAGGCAACGCGCAAGGGGTATCGCACGAGGCGTCTCGCAAGGGCATGTGGTGGTGGTGTTGGCGGGAAGGCTACGACGAGACTGGATGGGACAAGAAAGGGATTTGCGCCGAAGGAGGGCCAATGGGGCGCGCGCGAGGGAGTTTGATATCTGGGAAGGAGAATCGACAAGGAACGCCGCATCTCTTCCACACAGTCGTCAATGAGAATGAGGAACATGATTACGATACCGATGAAAGGCGGACATACCAAAACTCCAAAGAGTCGACCTCCGAACCACTACACAAGCAGGATCCGCCAAAGTCCAGTCCATCCTAGCATCAAAGGTAGAATAATTACAGAATTACAATACACATTAGATACGCCACGAGTTCTATGAGGGTGGGACACGTCGTGTCGATGAGCATGGGTGTGCGTGGAGGGAAGGGCGGGTGGGCCTACTCACCTAAGGCTAGCACTCGATGGTAGCTTACGAACTAAAATACTCGAGAGCCCAAGGTAGGTTGGCTTGAAAAGAGCAGGGCTGGGTTGTGAAAGGAAGGTCAGAAACGATGAGAAGAGATTACGAGCATGAACGATGAGAAGAAAAGAAGAGGACGGAGACTCGGAACGAGAGCCAAGCGCCAGGCACAAGCGCGTGATGCTGTAAGCGCTCTGAAGTAATCCTGAATTCTCTGTCCAACTTGTCGAGTGTTCGTCGTTTGCCTGTGCTCTGCTGGCCACGCAATTTCTCTTGTAGGATGCTTGTCATTGAATAGACTCTATTGCCTCTCCCGCCCTCCAGCATCGCCTCATCCGCTCTATCTGGGCCGTCCAGTACATGTCTTTGTTTCAGGGTATTGGTACTGGTGCGTGTCGTCCTCTATACTAATTTACATCGCGTGTTCTTATTATCGTGGTCGCTCTTTCCAGACGTGCAGGATGCACCAATCTAAAACTCTTTGCACTCCGCTCACGTACATCTTCACTCGGACTCGTGATCCGCATCATAACGAAACTTCTGCTGGCGTCGACATTACGGTTGGTTCATATGGATAAGGTACATAGAGCAGTTTGGGAGATAACGTGTGGAACCTGGCGACACGATATTGATCCTTGCATACCGACATCCCCTCTGCGAGTGTACGTTCGTCTCTGATCTTTTCACTCTCGTGAATCGTTTATGCAATGCACCCTGTCCTGTTCTCGCGTCCTCCATTGCATGCTCCCGTGCTCATGGTAGGAGATCTCTACTTTGAGTTAGAGAGGCGGACGACGCGCTACCATGGGCCGATGATGCAGATGCCCCTTCTAATCATCCCTCCTTCCCGTGATGGCATGCCATCCAACACTCGCTGCGGTGCCATTCATCGTCGCATGGACTCGGAGTGGCCGCATCCACAGAATCCAGCATCGTCTCGTCCACCCACCCATCCACGCTGAATCCGCTCAACTTTGCGTTGCCCTGTTTGCGGTTCGATGATGAGACGCTCAGACCTCCTGGGTTTCTTCGTCCTATCCCCATTACCGTCTCTATCCCCATCTCTGACTCCGCCTTCTTATGGTTCCTTTCTCTATCCCGCCTGTATTCTCCCTCTCTTCAGGCAAATCCTTCCTCCCTCAAGCCATGGCTCGTAAACACATGCGATTGTTTTTAGCATGTAAGCCGTCCATGGGCGTGGAGGGATGCTCCGGTACGTTCCTTTCAAAGCACCTTCAAGGAACACGTCCACTTGCATGGGAGCATATCAATGTGGGAGAAGAGCAACTCGACTTGCCAGAGAAACAGATCATCAAGATATATCGACTTGAGAGAAAGCTTCTACTTGCCAGATCTATCTATCGAGTTGGAGAGAGATCTATCGGTTTTGGAAGGCGGGCATTAGCGAATCCTTGCTCGATTGAAGTAGTAGTCGATGGTTCGAAGGTGGATGGTGGATGGCAGACGAACGGCAGTAGAACGCGTACTCGTGGAATCGAGAAGCGGTCGATCATGTATGTAGCTGGTATTGAGAACGAATATCAATTATATTAGCATCTATTACACAAGAGCTACCAAATTGCATGAGAAACCTCAACCATCAATGAATCTGCTGCCGTCGTATTCTCACCCTTTGAAAATCTGACGCCCCGAACCGGGCACCCAACTAGTGGTGTTGTCTACCCTTTCGGCGTCCTCAGAGCTCTTGTATCAAACAAACTTCAAGGTTGTGAGGTCCGAAACCTTTGACGCGATGGGCTCTTGAATGGAAGTACATTAGTTCCTCGCTTTTGACGTTGTAATCGCGGTTTTTGTCGTTCCGTTGGATGTATCGTGGTAAGACGAACGGTCGCTTTTTGGTCGCGTTAACGAAGAATCGGTAGTTTGTACCAGCAGAGAATGGCTGCTTGTGGCAGCATAAGATTAGAATATCTGTAACGTCAAGGCCAATAGTATAGTGGCTGTGTGGGACGACATACCAACGTTGCGGCCATCTATCGTTGAATCACTGGATATAATGTCCTTGCACGTTGAGAAGTGATGTTGAGGCGAAGGATGGCGAAGGTTGTTCATTGCGCGGAGAGCCTGGAAACAAAGCTTTGAACGCAGAGGAACGATCAACACAACGAGAAGATGCAAAGGAGAAAGGAATACGTATATGTCGGAAGACGAGGACCTCCAACTGGAGAGATCATTGCTAGGGTCATGCACCAATCAGATCCTCCGTCTCTGCTCGCAGCGCAGCAGCCAAGCATCGCTACATCTTCGCGTGTGCAACCTCCCTCCTGAAACACAAGTTGACCAGATAAGCATCAACGCCCCACTATTCCATTCCTACCCATTGCTCCTTGTCCTGCAGATAGCTCATTATTGTGAGGATAAACGCAAAGAGGTTGTCTCGTGAAGGGGATGGGTACTTGGTAACGTGAAACGTGTGCAAGACTGAAGGCGGAGCAGGAGCGAGATGACGAGAGGAAGTATGTAGCCCGATCGTATATCTTCTTACAGCTGGGCGAAATATGATAAAAACGGGTTTGGTCTTGCATCCTAGAACAACTGGCTTGCCCGCCGATCGGCGAGTTCGTGTCACTTATTGGGCATCTATTTGCAGGTTTATCAGAAACGTGACAGACGCTGTGAATAGTAAGTATAGAATACCTAAATGAGGTAGGAGAGCGTACCAAAGAGCTTAGAGGGGTGCCATGAAACAGGGTTAGGGCGTAGACGCTGAAATCTCACTATCGAGCAACGATCGCAATTCCCCGTCAGGAAGACTAGTAACATCTATGTACCTTCATAATCCTAGATGCACAGACACCTTCGTTCGACCAGTTCGTTAAAGGTGAATGCGCATGCTGGAGTGGGAGAATGGCCCAACAGTGTGAGCCGGGGGGAGGACAAGCGCAAGTTGAACAAGGAGTGAGGAACAGGCGGCTCGAGTGATGAGAATGTGCGGGTGCTGGATGGCAGTGTTAGAGAACGGTACAGGACGAGGGGCACATAGGCTGAAGAGATGCAGCGCCTCTGCAACAAGATTGTCAGTGGAGGGAGTGGTCCATGAAAACGGAGACGTACTTATACCAAGAATCCACCCAATGTCACGTCGACTAGTCAGAAGCGATCCGCCGAACAAACACAAAACTTCGTTATTGGATATAAGGGGATAAGAAGTCTGAGGCCGTAAAAGTCAGCCCACGCACTCCGGACCGGCAATTATTTTCGGTGTTGCAAAATGCACACTAGATCTAGAGAATATTAGCACCCTGCCAAAGCGACGCCCTGGAATTCCAGGCGGAAGATCCTGAATTCCAGACGGCAGGTGGTGCCGCTAGCTGAAGTGTGACACTGATGTCATAGACTTAGGGAACGGCGCGCGTCAAGCAACGTCTGTTGTTCGAATCGACGTTGAGCATGGGTTTGGGATTGTTGCAAACCTATGGCCATTTCTCGATGCAGATTGAAAATGCATCTTTACATTTCACCAGTGGGAAGGTACTATCGAGTAGGTGTTTTACTTGCTAATGTCATTAATTATCTCCAGCCAAATCAAGTTGCATAATACTTCAACTATTTACCTCCTAATTTCTATGCACACCGCAAAGCACAGATTTTCAGGTGACCTGAAAATTAGCGATCAACTCTAAGATTATATAATATTTTCAGAGTGACTGAAAACTAAACTTAAATCTACCAA
>ML213612.1:445573-463313 GCA_004379715.1 Crucibulum laeve | reverse complement strand
AATGACAGAGAGTGAGTGGGATTTGTTGACCTCAATACATTAATCACTGACATTCTGATTCAATCATAGCATGTGGGTAGCTTTCTCAATGTCAACATATGAATAACTAATATTCTTATCCATAACAGTGGGTGAGAAATATTTTTATTCATTAAAATATTAATCAGGACCATTTTTTTTTTACTTTCATGCTAGATTGTGAGTAGTATTTCTATTTTTACATGGTGATACAATTCATAGATTGAACTATATATATAGAAAGTCAGTATAAGTCATTCATTTCAAGACGATCACATATCTAATATATTTATTTCCCAATAACAATTTAGAAGGTATGAGTATCACATAAATATATTACCTGATATATTTTGAACTTGATTTTTCATCTTATCAGGCAGTATGTGGTTTTCTACTCACTTTTGAATTATTCTCAAGCCATGTGTTACTATTCTTAGTGGGTATGTACTCACTGATTTTTTATTATTATTTCATCATCACATCTTATTACATCACAGACTGTAAGTTTACTGTCTTTCAATATCTATTCAAATTTAACTTTATTCATTATTTTTCAGAAGGTAAATTTTCATTTCTTATTTCCTATCCTTGATATTCTGTTATCTTTATACTCTATTCAAGATTGTAAGCACTTTTTTCCATACATAAACTTTGGTCATTGAACCTGCATTTTAGCAACAGCAGAGGATTAGCAAACATGTTTTTCAAAATTACAGAGATGATATATGTTTGTCTTCACATGAGTCCAATATCTATATGTGCACTCATAAAGAATCCTATTCTGTAGAAGGCAAGGACTTGGATTCAGGGCAAATTCCCCAACACAAAGATAGTTGCTATGGGGCATCTTCAAGTAAAATAACTGGTCTTCACACTATAAACACAATGTCATGCAGTCCTCAAAATGAATTCTACTTATTTCAATCTTTTTACCCACTTTCTGAATCAAAGAGACAATTCAAGTATATTAAAGATGAGAAAAAATGCAGGCTGAGAGGTAACATCTAGGATTGATTATTTCATAGATTGTACCATTATCAAACTCATTATAGAATCCAGACTAGGTCAAATACACATGTTATGTTTGGGATGGGATATCAATATTACTCCAAGTATGGAAAGGCAGGAGAACAAAAGAAAAGTATTGGTACTTGAGATATGACATATTTCATTAGCTGGCCATGCAGATTTGGTAGGGCTAATGCCATTATGTTATTTTATCTTAGGAGGAGAGCATCTGATTAAAGTTCCAAGGGTTGATGTCTTTACCCTTACCCAGGTTTTCTACCTGTGGTGACCAAAAGTGATGTCACTTACATAAAGTATGCATGATTGTGATTTTTGGCAGATTGTTTATTGATTTGGTTTTCAGCTTCTAATGTGCTTGTGCCTAAAAAAAAGTAACCATGATTATGTAATGCATGTATCTGTTTGTTGCTCAATGTGTTTGTTTAGTTCATTTACTACTCAACCTATACACTTGCTGTCATCCCCAAATGCCTGCCACTAAAACTTCACAATGCCAAATTGAGGATGCCACCAAAAATCAGCTCATTGGATCTGTCAATGCAGGGTTAAAATCAGCCAAAGCAGCTTGTCTGTATGGGATCAAATACAGCACCACCCATGGTATCATTAAAAAGTATCAAGAAACTGGATCTACTGAAAACCTGCCACACAGTGGGTGTCCACAGAAACTTTCTGATACTACTAAGCACCATGTCATCAGAGAGGCCAAGAAAAACTGACAGGAGACATTCACCAATATTGCCAATCAGCTACATCTTGGGGTTTGTGGTCAAACAGTACAGAATGTGCTAGCTGAGGCTGGGTACTACTGATGCATAGCTTGGAAGGTGCCATACCTTACATGGAATCATATCAAGGCCCACATGCACTGGGCTCACCTCTATGGGGATTTTACACATCAGGATTGGGCATGAGTCATCTGGTCAGATGAGTCATACATTCACCTTGGCAAGAACAATGGCTGTATCTATGTCACACAACACCCAAACAAGGAACTACTTGAGGAATGCTTAGTTCCCACCTTTAAGCAGTTGTCAGTGCATATTATGGTCTGGGGTTGCATTATGGAAGGACAGAAAGGACCATTGGTTGTTCTAGAATACCCTGGAGGACAAGGTGGAGGTATGAACATGGAACAATACAGGGAACAAGTCTTGGAGGTGGTTTTAAAGGGTTTCTATGCTCAGATGAAAGGAAAGCATGGTCAGGTTTGGTTCCAGCAAGATAATGCTATGAGCCATAAGAGCAAAGCCATCATGAAGTGGTTTGCATGACAGAACATACCACTGCTTTTCCATCCCCCAAACTCCCCTGACATTTCACCTCTTGAGTCTGTTTGGCATGAGCTAAAAAAGATTCTACACAACTCTTCTGATCACCCCACCACTGTAGAAACCCTTAAAGCAGCTGCTTATGCTGCATGGGATAAAATATCAGTCAAGGATATTAACAAGTACATTCTCAGCATGTATTAATATAGTGTATTAAAATTTAATGTAACTGCAAATACCAAAACTAAACCAAACAAGGACAAACACATATAAATAAAAGTTATTTTGACCAAGAAAAGTTACAAGTATTATCATAATGTAAAACCAATTTTGTTTGTAGATGTTTGTACATATATGTTTTCCAACCCTATGAATTTTTATTTATTTGAATACATCAATCCAGGTGCAATCCACCTGGACTCCATCTGGAGTTCATAGTCCACCACAGTACCTGGATCCCATCTGGAGTCCACCTGGAGTCCGCCCCAGTACCTAGGCTCCACCTGGACTCCACCTGGAGTCCAACTGGAAAGGTGGGGGAGTGTAAAGCATTGATTACAAGGAACAGATGAACAACTGGAAACTGTTTAAGGAAACATTCCTTCTACACTTTTCCTCTTACTCAGAATGACAGGATGCTCAGGACACTTTGGAAAAGCTGTACCAGGGTAAATGGAATGCAGAAGACTATACACAGAAATTCTGGGAGCTTAGACAGCTTACTGGATATAACAAAGAAACCTTGATCTTTAAATTTAAGCTAGGAATAAATGCCAACCTACTTCAAACCATAGTCACAGCCAGGAAACCAAAAACCATAGCAGAGTATATGGATTTCACAAATGAACTTGACTGGGAATTAAGAAATGTAGACAGGAACCAGAGAAAACAGAAAAGTTTTGGAAGCCAAGTTGTGGTGCCAAAACCAAACACCTGGAACCAACCAAAACCCCAGACACTGGCACCACCTATGAAGGACCCCAATGCTATGGACATTGACTCTATGATGAAACAAGGGTTATGTTTTAATTGTGGATGAAAGGACATCTTAGTAAGGACTGTCAGCAGCCCCAAAAACCTAGGCAGTATGTGACTCAAGTAGTCACCATGGACACACCAGTAGCTAGTTCATCAGACACCAGTAGTACCCCAGTAGTTTATAGCCCCAAACTGCTGAAAATTGCTGAGCAATTACACAAAGCAGGTTTTCAGTTCAGTCAGACATAAGCACAAATGTGCTGACTACAGACAATTCCTCTTTTGTTTCTTCCAATGTAGTAATTTGAAATTTGAAATTTGATGATTTATTAAAGAAACAGAATGAATTGAGTGCTAGGAAATTTAATGGTACAATGGTTAAGAATGGAAGTGTAGAATGGACAGCCAGGCAAATTAAGATTCATAAATCAGAAATGGCAATTGGAATTCTTAATATGTGCCATACTAAATGATCAAAGGAAGTCTCCAATCAAACAGTCATAGAACTCAATAAACTTGCTGATAAAGAAGTTTTTGAGGCTCTTAACAAACTAAGACAACCTAAGAAGTACATTTGAGGAAACAATGGTCAACAAATGGATTTGGAACTAGTTGCTCAGACAATTGATGATAAACAAAAGTTTAAATTAGTTGCATTATTAGACAGTGGCTGTACTGGAATTTGTATTGATGCAACATTTGCCAAAGAAAATGGAATTAACATGCACAAATATCTGCATCCAATTCCTGTTTATAATGCAGATGGAACATTCAATTCTGGAGGATCTATTACAGATTATGTCAAAATGAATATCCAAATCAAAGATCATCAGGAATGACTTCATTTTACAGTATCTAATCTTGGAAAGGCCCAGATGTTCATTGGTCATGAATGGTTGAAACTGCATAACCCAGAAATCAATTGGAAACTTTCTAAAATCAAGTTTACAAGATGTCCTTTGGAATGTACCCCACTAGTTTGAACCCTACTACTGGAAGAAGATGATGATACCACTGAAATTGATGAACCTGAGATTGAAAATGGAGAACATCTTCTAATCATTGATCTGAATCAGGAAATGGAAATCAGAGCATTTCAAACTAAGTTTTCCAAACTAGCTGAGGAACAATCCAAAGCAAAAAAGACAAAAATGTTTGAACAATCAGTGCCAAAATCCTATCATGAATTCAAAGATGTCTTCTCTAAGGAATCCTTTGATGAAATGCCACCAAGACAACCATGGGATCACACTATTGAGTTAATCCCAGATGATAAAGTGTTAGATTGTAAAATCTATCCCTTAAACTTAGCAGAATAAGGAGAACTTGATAAGTTCCTCACAGAGAACCTTGAATCAGGACATATCAGACCTTCAAAGTCACCAATGGCATCACCATTCTTCTTTGTCAAGCAAAAAGATGGATCCCTCAGACCAGTACAGGATTATTGTTGATTAAATGACATCACAATTAAAAATAGATACCCTCTGCTGCTTATTCAAGAACTTGTTGATAAGCTCAGAAAAGCAAGGTACTTTACCAAATTAGATGTCAGATGGGGATTCAACAACATCAGGATCAAAGACAGAGATGAATGGAAAGCAGCATTCCAAACTAATTGAGGATTATTCAAACCACTAGTTATGTTCTTTGGATTAACCAATTCACTGGCAACATTTCAAACAATGATGAATTTGATCTTTAAAGCAGAAATAGATGAAGGAAAGGTCATTATCTACATGGTTGATGCTCTTATCTTCACAGCTACACTTGAAGAACACAGAATCATGGTAAAAAGAGTCTTACAAAAATTCAAAGATCATAAACTCTTTTTGAAATCAGAGAAATGCATGTTCAAACAAGCAGAGGTGGAATATCTTGGTCTTCTCATAACCAAGTAAGAATGGATCCAGCAAAAATCAAAGGAGTAGTTGAATGGCTGACACCTTAGAACAAAAGAGATGTTCAACAATTCCTTGGATTTGTCAATTTCTATAGACAGTTTATATTAGGATTTGCTCATGTAGCAAAACCTTTAACCAAGTTAACTGGAAACAACACTTGGAAATGGTCTAAAGAACAGGACAATGCATTTGCAGAAATGAAAAAATGAGTTACTTCAGCACCAGTATTAGCAATGCCCAGTATATGACACTCCCCCATCAGTATACATGGAGTCCATGTACACTCCTTAAAGTCTACATAGACTCCATGTATACTCCATGTACACTCCATATATACTCCTTTATCAGATACTTCTAAGTCTACATTGTGATATTTTATGTAGACTCCATGTAGACTCTACATGAACTATTGAAATATTATGAAGTATTAACTATTGCTTATAATAAACTAGACTTATAAATATTTTATACAGACTGTTTGCACACTTTAACAAGTAACAAGACATTTTACATAGATAAAAAGGTATCAAAAATATCAAAACAGTCATAACTCATCTACTCTTCTAATATCAACCATCCATCTCTTCATTTTCATCACTCTCTTCTGCTTCTGGTACAAGAGTGTTATTTCTCTTCTTCTGTTGTTTCTTGATAATTTGCTGAGTATGGATAAATAATAATGAATGCATGGTCTAGTGGAAATTCTCAACATTCATTTTGTTGACAGATGATTGAAAGCCTCCAATCCAAGCATTCAGTTGCTCACATGCCTGCAAAATAATTAATCTCAATATATAATATATTAACATGAGAAATAATATCTGACCTGAGTATTAAATGCCCACTTATAGTGAGGATTTCCCTGTTTATCATTTTCTACAACAACCAAGTTAGGTGCTGAGCCATTAAGTGGTGCTGGGTTGCACCACTTACAGCAGATACAATCTGTGGTGTGATGATTGATGTAATGATATGAATCAACAATAAAGTGTGTAGTTTGACCCCAAACATCCCATGCACCATGCTGGACAGCAGTGTGCAGTAGAAGACATCCTTTATCTATACAGACATAATTGGGTTGTAAGTCTGCAGTTGGATAAACCAAATCCAAAAACTCTAGAATATTGGTAGGTGATTCAGCTTTTGCAAATTGGGTCCATACAATTACCAGTACTTTACACTCACCCCCCTGGTCCAATTGGACTGCTTGGACTCTGCTTGGACTCCAATGGACTCCAATGGACTCTGATTGGACTCTGATTGGACTCTATTAATAAAATATATTTGATTAATACTTTCTTATCCAGTCCAAGCAGAGTCTGAGCAGAGTCCAAGTGAAATTTGAGTATAGTCCAAGTAGAGTCCAAGTGAATCTGAGTGGAATTTAAGCAGAGTAACTGTTATATATCACTGGTAAGGTTATGTAATCATATTACTAAGCATTATACAGTTGTTATTTTTTATATTTATTTGTACTTATTTGTTTGATTTATTTTCATTAATTTCTATTTGTATCATTATTGTATTGAAATTTGATATTGTTGCCACTTATTTGTACTTATTTGTATATGCATGATTCTATTTATTTTCTACTGTATTTTAATCTTTTTTCTTGGGGGAGTTTAATATAAATACTTTTATGGTAAATAGATATAAATAAATGCTTTTTATTTGTACATATTTGCATTATTCAAAATAATCAAATAAAGGCAGACAAGTCCAAACATCTACATATAAGGGCCACTTTTACTAATGCTATTTATTACAAACAATGATAAAATTATGAAAAAGATACAAATATATACAAATAAAGGAGCTTTGATTTATATCTGCTTGATTTTATTTAATTTCATTTAATATACTTGGGTTATATTGAAGGAAGTTGTTTAGTACAAATATTTGTATATACTTGTAAATATCTCAGATCATAGAGACTGTAAATAGAAACATGACATGATTTATGGCATTGTAATTGGATAAGAATTGCACCCACAAATCACAAAATACTGTCCAAATCACAAGTCTTTTAGCTTTATTGACATTTATTTATTAATAGCATTGTGACTATTAAGAGACTGTAGTAATGCATATTACAAAAAAATTAAATAATTGACTTCTATTTGTACATCTTTGATTGTCCTTTAATTTCTCATTAATTTTTTTTATGATGCCATCCATTATTCTTATCTGTACTATTTTTATTCTTGACTCTTACCAACTTATAGTGAAGTTTTATCTTTGTAATAGATGATTTCAATTAAAGAAGCCTTTATTTATATTTGTTTCTATGGTCTAGTATTATTTAATTTCTCCTGAATTTTCTCAATTTATCCTGAATTTTTATGATTTTATTAGACAGAAGTAGCTCTTATTTTTATTAATTTGGTCTTGTCTGGTTCTATTTAGTTGTACAAATTTCATGTAATTTTTACCAATTTATTTCAAATTTCTATGATTGTTATAGCTGATATTATATACAGTGTTAGTAACAGTAGCTCTTATTTGTATCTATTTGGCCTATCTGTGTTTATTTACATTTTCCTGAATTTTCCTGAGTTATTCAAATTTATTTCAAGATTTTATGATTATTATCACTGGTGTTATAAACAGTGTTAATAGCAGGAGCTCTTACTTGTTCATATTTTGAATTGTTTTTGACTTGTTAGTTTATTTGATTTTCCCTGAATTTTTGACCAGTCCTGAAAAATACCTCTTCAATGGTATTAAAACTGTGAATAAAATGTTAACAGAACCCCTAATGTATATTAATAAGCAGAGTCCAAGTGGTTAGTCCGATAGTCCAAGAGTCCGAGTGTCCGATCAGTCATCCAATCACAGTCCAATCAGATTTTGCTTGGATTTTAATAGATTTTATACTTAAAATGCTTTCTTAGTCCAATTGGACTCCTAGGACTGTCCAAGGATTTTGCTTGGAGTCTGACGGAATCCAATCGGACAAGGGGGCCTAAGGTAAAGTACTCACAATTACAACACCACAAGGTGCACAGATTGTTTCAATACAATAAAATCGAGGTGCAACAAAATAATTTGAATGCTGCTGATTAGGTGCTTGAATTTCATCATGTGCTGGTTGTTGTCTATTAAATTGAGGAAGCCAAGGATGTTGTTCTTCTGAGCGTCTGATGATTCTGCAAATTCCAAGTAATGTCTGCTGACCAAATCTAATAATATGTGAATGCCAATTGTTATAATGGACTTCACAAGTTTGAGAATTTTCTGCTTTTGGACTACTGCAAGCTTTTATGTGACATAATGCAAGATGTAAAATGTCATGCTCTGCACAAAATACACCTTGTTGTACCTTAGCAATAGATTGAGTACAGTTCTCAAATACACAATGCTATATCAAAATGTTATTTTTAAAGACATCTGATTTTAAATTACTTACTTTTGGTCCCATAACAATTCCATCTAATACAACCAGCTTAACTGGTGAATCTTCAAATTCAGAAAAGCTGTCATCAATATCTATTGCATTTTCAGCCTCCAGCCATGCTTGAGCAGCATCTTGAGCAGCAAGATCTGCATTATCTCCAGTTAAAATGAGAACTTGTTGGTTTTCATCAACACCAACTACAGCTGCTGGATCATCACCAGTAATGATATCTGCAGTTCTCTTATATTTATGAGCATGTTCATTGCAAGAGTGAGCCTCAGCACTTCTGATTATTCCATTTTCACCAAGTATAGAAAATGCATGTCTGGTAATATCATTAATAGGCAAACCATCCAGAAGCTCCAATGATGTATTTGAGCCATATGCTACTTGCCAAATTGTCTCTTGAACAAAAACAGTCCAAATTTGATGGTGTGAAAGTGGTAGAATATTTTCATGTTGTAGAAAACTATTATTCCAGAACTCAGCAAATGTAGAAACAGATGCATGAAAGCTGTAAATTGCACTGACAACTGCTTGAGAGAAGGTGCAATCAACCCAGACATTCCATCCTGCCATCAGGTATTTTGCTGAATTAAGATAGAGTCAATTATGAGCTTTACTATGCTCATATAATGGAGAACAAGAGCTTTCATGATCAGCATAGTATATTATATCACAAGATGAACAACAGCCATGGATAACTTGAACATTTAGAGTAATGATGAGATCCTTTAATAAGAGTGATAGAAGTAAGATCATGATCAGATGATCTCTGATGTAGAGAGTGACCAAAGCATTCAATAGTTTCACATTCCATTGTTTGTGGACAAATAAGCAATACAGGTAAAATTTGTGCATCTGATATTTCCTGAAGCTGTCTTTGAAAGGTTCCATTAGAATTTAACCATAAAGCAACAATAGTTTAGACAAGCTGTCTAGCTTAAGAGCAAGTGCATTTGTTAAGTGATCATTATTGAGAGATTTTCTATTCTCAGACTTCTTAAAAAGATGCTTAGTATTATCATGAAGCTGTCCTCACACAGCTTGAGCAAGAGCTTTCATCCATGAGGTTATTAAACAACTATGTTCAGAGGATAACCAAGCATTCTGTTGATGAGCATGCAAGTTAAGAAGATCAGGATTGCTTGTAAGTGTAAAGAGAAGCATAAGAACAGTTGCTAGTGATATTTTGGAACTAAAGTTATATTCAATAAACTTTGATAATGCTTGAAAATTTATATCTGGAAATGAGTCTGTTGATGAAGCAGCATAAACTTTGGGTAGTGAACCAGCTAGCAGAAAGATTATTGCATATATAGAAAACCAGTTCCATAGATCACTATGTATATATCCAAAATATATTAGCATATATATATATACATATGCATATATATTATACAAATTCAACTTCTACTTATGTCAAGTTTTTCTTTAAATGCTTAGATTTCTTCTTCTCTTTCTTCTTCTCCTTATCTTGTACTTTCTTTTGATCAATATACTCCTGAATAACAATAGGAATAGTTCTAAATCCAGGTTTATGCAATCCCCACACTTCAAGTTTAAATTGAGCAGTAGGATCTTCCTTTAGCCATTTTTCAAGCTCAGGATGCTTGGAAACCAATGGAAAGGCTTTATGATAATATTTGAAGTAGCCTGATTGAGATACAAAGACCTCATGAATCTCCTCATGTGATGGCATTTTTTCAGTCCATAATTTATCCTTTGCATATTGTTTAATGTGACTGGTAGTATCCTCAATAGCAAGATATTTTGCATAGGACTGCTGAATATCATTCCTTCAGTGATCAGTTAGATTAAATGGGATATTCAGAGTGGTAGCAATGTGATGCTGAACAGAGCTTATAGCAAAAGGATATCCAGAAGCTGAAGTAGAGGCAGAGGCAGAAATGGATCCAGAGACAGAAACAGAGGCAGAGTGGGAATCAGAATGAGAGGAAGCAAGTAAAAGAGCATCAAAACTAATAGCCTGTGGTTGAGTAAAATTAAGCCTCTCCTGTATAGATAATTAATAACTATATTATAATTTTTAAGCAAAAAATATACCATAAGAATGGGTAGAGTGAGCTGGCCACTTGGAGAAGCTATCCATTCTATGGTTTCATTCTCCATAATAGCATTGATATACTGGCCTTTAATAGACCAGGTATTATCCTCACAAACAAATATATGTGGATTACTCCCTAATAGAAATGTTAGAAAGAGAAAAAAACATATTATATAATGTAAATAATTACTTGCAACTGGAGAGTAACATCCAGACAACTTTTCTAATACAGGAGCCAGTTTACTCTGCATATCTTGAAGCATTGATATATGTGGAGTTGCATCTGTAGTATGATCAAGGTAAAGTAAAACTCTACCTCAAATTGGGTGAGGAGAGGCCAAATCAACTTCCATCTCATTATTTAGAATATGAAATTAATTTTACTAAAATATATATTTAAAATTGCAAATTTACCTTTATCAGCCATATTATACAATATAGTACATCCACAAGAAAATCCACCTGTAATTTTTGAAGAACCCTGTAGGTCATCTTCTATAGCTGGCAGATCAGGCTGAGGGCTAGCTGGACTAGAGTCACAAGTAGAATTTTCAGATATAGCATTGCTATGGGCTTCTGAAAGCCATCCAGATTTAATATAACAGCTAGCTGATGGACTAATAGGACTAATAGGTCTTGGGCATTTTCCATCAGCAACTTTACAAGGAGTGATCATATTTTCACTCTCATCTTAAGAAGTAGAACCAGAATTATTGTTAAATTCAGAGCCTGAATCAGAACCAGGACTAGAGTAATTTTCATTAACCCCAGGAGGTGGTAACCCAGAGAAGGATTGCTCAGGAGATGTAAAACCAGAGCCAGAATCAGAACCAGAGTGATTAGCAGTGATGTCAAAAGATTGTAACTCTTAAGAGAATTGCTCTGGAGATGCAGCAGCATCACTACTAATAACAGAAACAGGAATAGTTTCAGCTGATACAATTTGAGCAGGCATCTGAGCAGTATCTGATTGAGCCATCTCAGCCACTATAGTTTTAATAGGCATTTGAGCAATATCTGATTGATGAATATGCCCAGAGATCTGATGAGCAGGTGGTGGAGGGATAGTGGCTGTAACTGATCAATCTCTCTGTGGGGGAGCAACAGTAATTCCACTTTCCTCCATGATATGCTCAGTGCTGAATATAATTGAAAAATGAGAAATAAACTTTAAAATAAATAAAAAATCAAATACTGAGTAAGTTTTAAAGGTGGGCCAGCAGCTTCAGCTGCTAAATCTTCATTAAGACATTGAACTGATGTTTTTCTGAATATTTAATTAATATTAAGAATTTTAATTAAGTTAAACAAAATATACTTGGTTTTTTTAGTTGTTTTAGATGTAATTACAGGTTTGGGGGCAGTTACAGATTCTGGGGCAATGTTGGAATTGGGAGTAGAAGCATTCTTGAGATTCTCTTGAGCTCAAGTAGATGGCATATTGAATATAATGAGAAAACAAGTGAAAGCAAAGTTTGCAGTTAAAGGTGAAGATTGTAACAGAGGTTGGGGCCTAAAGGAAGAAAGAAACTTCAAACTACAAACTATAAGGACAGGCATGGTTGATGCTATGGGCAGACAGGCATGGTTGATGCTACACACAGGTGGGCATGGTTGGGGATATGGGCAGATGGGCATGGTCAAAGCTGTGAAGGGGCCATGTCATCATTGATGGGCTGCTAGGGGTGGATGGGCTATGTTGATCCTGGGGGCAGGTGGGCTATGTTGACACTACTGGTGGATGGGTGGGCTTGTGACATTGTTGGTGGTGCTGGCATGTTCATGTACCTTGCAGGATCCCCCTACACAGGTCTCCTGGCACCCCTTGCACCTCCTGCTAGCCCTGTTTTACATCAGTGTCATCACCAGCAACTGAGTGACATTGTTGGGTGTCATTCTTGTCAAGCACAGTGATGATGGGCATGAAGCATGGTGGTGGGGAAAAGGAAGGATGGTGGTGGTGGTGAGCAGGAGGGATTGGTCATAAAAAGCAAGAGCAAACAACAAAATAACATCATGTGATGCATAACATTTTTAGAACATTAAACAAACTGTAAAAATAGTATTAAAAAATCAAATCAATTAAAGTATTATTGCTTAATGCATTTCATACTTTAATATATATTATATATATTAATCTACAAGGAGTCCATGTAGTGTAGAGTGGATTACATATGGATTTTACATAGGTGGATTGACAAGGAATATATGTGGATTGTTCCCAAAAAGGAAGAATCCACATGAAATCCACATGGATTAAGTGGATTTTATGTACACTAAGTGTACATAAAATAAGGGGATCACCACCCAAAAGTAGTGTACATGGAGTCTACATAGAGTCTACATATAATGCATAGAGTCTACATGGACTCCCTGTAAACTGATGGATGAGTGTCACAACCTTGCAATGCCAAATGATACAGGCAAATACTGAGTAGAAGTAGACTCTTCAGACTATGCAAATGGTGGAATTCTTTCCCAACAACAACTTGATGGAACCTGGCAACCCATAGCATTTATATCTCATGCTTTAAATAACACAGAAAGAAATTATGAGATATATGACAAAGAAATGCTAGCAATAATGACAGCCTTAGATAATTAGAGACAATATCTATTAGGAGCAAAAGAAGTATTTGAGATCTGGACAGATCATAAAAATCTTGAATATTTTAGAAAGCCTCAGAAATTGAATTGTTGATAAGCTAGATGGGTCACCAAAATGCAGGAATTCCATTTCACACTACAGCATAAAGCAGGAAAACAAATGGCTAAAGCAGACTTCCTTTCAAGATGAGCAGGTCATGAGAAGGGAGTAAATGACAATGAAGATGTCATAATGCTTAAACCAGAATATTTTTGGCAACACAATGTTGTAGGAATTGATGAATCTCTGATGTCTCAAATCAAAAGAGCATCAAAAAATAGAGACAAAGTTATTGAAAGGAATTTAGCAGTTAAGGAAAATGGTTGGAAAGAACTGGAAGATGGAACTATCACTTGGATGCATTGTATTTATGTACCAAGAGATAAGAAACTCCAAGAAGAGATCATTCATCTTCATCATAACATCACTCTAACAATACATCCAGGATGATATAAAACCCAGGAACTGATCACATGGAATTATTGGTGGCCTAGATTACAGGCTGACATAAGGAAATACATTGATGGATGTGAAGTTTGCCAAAGAACCAAAGCAAACTGAACCTCACCAGCTGCACCATTAGTACCAAATGCCATTCTGACAAAACCTTGGGAAATCATATCAGTTGATCTAATTGGACCTCTCCCAGAGTCATTAGGATCCAATGCCATCCTTGTAATAGTAGATTGGTTTACCAAAGCAGCCAAGTTCATTCCCACAACAATTGAGATTACATCAATGGGAGTTGCTAAGGAATTCAGAGATCATATTTTCAGGAACCATGGAATACCAAAAAAAGTGATTAGTGATAGAGGACCTCAATTTGGTTCTCAATTCATGAAGGATTTGTTTGGACTTCTAGGGATGACACAGAGCCTGTCAACTGCATATCACCCCCAGACTGATGGACAAACAGAAAGAGTCAATCAAGAAGTTGAACTCTATCTAAGAATCTTCATCAATCATTGCCAAGACAATTGGTCTGAATGGATGTCACTAGCCAAGTTCTCCTACAACAACAAGGTTCACATGTCAACCAAATATTTGCCATTCTTCCTTAACACAGGACAACATCCCTGGAAAGGAATTGAACCCTCAGGAACAGTTAAAACCCAATTGGTACAGGAATTTGTAGACATGATGATGCATACATGCCAAGAAGCAGAAGCATCACTTAAAATCACTGCCAAAAACATGAAACACTTCTATGACAGGTCAACTAAACTGTCACAAGAATACAAATCTGGAGATAAGGTTTATCTTGAAGGAATTAATATCAATACAGATTGACCAGCAAAGAAACTGGAAGATAAACAATATGGTCCCTTTGAGATCCTTGAGAAAGTTGGATCATCAGCTTACAAGTTGAAATTACCTATCCAGTGGAAACAAAAACACCTGGTCTTTCATGAACCCTTGTTGACACCATTTAAAGAACCAATGTCAGAATTCCAAAACCAGGAACCACCCCTGCCTCCAGATATTATTGATGGGACACCAAAATATGAAGTGGAATTTATTTTAGATTCAAGGATAGATTACCAGGGGCATGGACACCAGTGTTGCCCAGTAATGAAATATTTAGTTGACTGGAAGAACTATCTGAAAGAGTCTAGAACCTGGGAACCAAACAGTAACCTAGAAAATAGCCTTGAATTGGTTGAAGACTTCCATAAAAGTCACCCCACCACCCCTAGTTTACAGACACACTCACTGCTGATTGGACCATGACACTCCTTTGAAACCACACCCTGAATCCCTAGAACGCTATGGACTCCTACAACTTCCCCTCCTCAACAAGGACAGTACTACTTGCCTCCAGTATTGTTGGAATCCTTGGCATCCTTGTCTGGCTCACCCTTGTCACCTACTGTTGTATCTGGCCTGATGGCTGTATATTGAGACAAAACAACAATGGAGACATATGTCTCAAAACAGTGGGAGCCTGGCAGAAATGGAAGCAGTCTAATCACAAGGATGTGATTTCTAGAGAGGGGGTAATGTCATGAACCATTTATTTTGATTATTCTTTTCTTTTCTTTTCTAATTATTAGAACAGTTTCTATAATTTCAACAACAAAGACAAACAAGACAGCTCATGTTGATACATAAGGATAACACACAGTAGTAGTACTTATTTCAATCTCTCATTAATTACATGCTTGTAACATATGTTGCAGTACACAGCTGCAGTGCACAGTAGATACATTACTTACACATGTTTCCCTCATTATTGAACATGCTTTAGTTGCACCTTATGTGCATAGTCTTCTAGTATATATAGTAGTAGTTTACATTCTCATTCTGTAGTCTTTAGCTGGTTGTTTCTTACTGCCAATACTATCCACTCTACTCCTTCTCTCTCTTCCTTTAAGTTTGTAGTTTGTGTATTGACCTTGGCACTCTCTTAGTAGATTGTGTTGATGTGCCTGACAACATCTACAGCCCCTCACTTCAGTCCAGCAGCACACCAATCACTTCTTGCACTGTGATATGCAAAAAGTTGTCATTTAACTTTGTAACTGATGAAGACTATCATTTAGAAGTAGAAATGCTCTGTCCAAACACCATTATTCCAAATCTAATTACTATCAGCTGCAATATTAATAAGATCTATATTGAGATGTCATATTATGTGAAAGAATGGTAAATCTTCATTATATATTCATGGCATAATAACTAATTTATAGAGTTAGAAATTAAATGGCACAATGCATCTTGTTCTTGATGGCTAGACATTGCCTCTGGTGTCATCATACCTTGGATTAGTTGTGATATGTATGGTATGAGAAAGGCAATATCCATTGTGCTATACTGGAGTTTATTTGGTGAGATTGTATTTGAAAATTTTTAAATCTATGTTAATTGCACTTTTAGTCTAAAAAATAGATTAACACAGAAGCATGCTGGACAAGAGGTGTCAGATTCCCACTTGGTTCTCTCACTTTACTTTGATTTCATTCTTTCCTTTTTACTCAGTTCTTTCTTTTCTCTTATTACAGTCCACTCAAACAAGGTCAAGAAAATCAACTCAAGTTTATATACAAATGTTTTTTGGAGGTCTTTACCAATACTTTACCACCCCCCACCATTCCACAAGGATTCCACCTGCAATCCTTGTGGAAACATGGGGGGTGGTAAAGACCTCTATGTTTCTCTGCCTTGGCCTTTTCCTTTTTTGCTGCCTTAGCCTTTTTCCTTTCCTCTGCCTCAGCCCTTTTTTTGGCCTCCTCCTCCTCCTTCTTCTCATGTTCCAACCTATTCTTCAGAGCTTTGTGCTGTTCCTCAGCAGCAACCTTGGCCTTGCAAGCCTGTTCCCGTTCTTCAAAGGCATGGAATTCTTCAGAGGCAGAGTGAATAGATATTATGATTGGAGAGTGGAAGGAAAGTGTGGTTTCAACAGTTGGTGGTGGTGATGTTAAGGTGGGGACTTGTTAATTTTCAAACATGATTATTTATATCAACACCTGACATGCTTCTATTTTGACAAACAAAGCCACACTGCACACAGACCTCAAGGGTTCAGTCCCTAAGGGGCAATGTGTCATATCCAAAAACCTGATTATCAAAACCTGATTACTCCAACCACATTTACACAAATATCACTGACCAACAATAACAAATCTTTTTATATCCTCCTGTTTCTGCTTCCATTTATTAATAACTTGATTAAATAATTAGCACTTGTCACATGATCTATTTCTCTGATTTCCCTATATTCCTATATCCTCAATTTTATTGTCATTATGATTCTATATCAGAACAATTAATTTATCTAGTATAAATACCTTCATTTGTATGACTATGAGCTTCAGTTCTAGTATTAATGCTATTCACTCATCTCATCCAACCTTGTTTGATCCCAATTACTCTGACTTGCTTTGATCCTATTCACCCTTGCTGTTGGACTTACATCCTTCAGTACTCTATCTTGTTATACCTTCAACCCCAACCATATCCCCAATAGTCACTTGAAATAAGGTTAAACAGATTGCAAAGGGCACAACATATAAACTGAAGCCAAGTCCCTTCTGTTTTTATTATACTTCCAACTTTTGTTTATCTCCAATACCTCTAACATCAAATCTTCAACCTGTAATCTGTTCTTGACAAAGACCTTCAAGACAACCAGGCCTATTTGACTTTATCTCTCCACTGTACCAGCCTAAAGTCTGACACAGTGACACTATTCAGATTCTTATGCTGGTGAAGCATAAGTGAAGGATTGCACAAGAGAAGTCTGATAGCATGTAGGTATTTCTTGATTGATTTACATCTTCAATAGATAGTATGTTATGATATTTGGCAATTTGTATAGTAATTCTTCAACAGATCATTATTCTATCTTCAATAAAATTGTCACATCCCGGAATTTCACGCCCACCTTCCGACCTTCCGACCTTCTGACTTTCCTTCCGACTTTCATTC